>OZ024716.1:10965353-11319051 GCA_964016945.1 Microplitis deprimator
TGTTTAATTGGAGTGATTTCATTTAAACTGAGATAATATTTCATTTAAATTTAAATTAATTCAAATTTTTTTTTTTTTTTTTAATTGTCTTATTCTGTTATTATAATGTTTTTTTTTTCTTATATACATTTTTCTTTGAATAGTTTAGAAAAAACATAAATTTTTATTTTATGAAATTAATTAAATACAAGTGATAAGGGAAGAGTGAGCGAAACGGGTTCGCTACGGAAATAACCAACTTTTATACATTTGAATAAGATGAATCAAATTTTTTTGATTTGAATTTTAAGTAATCGAACCAAATTTCTGGTTGTTATCGAAAATAACCCTGATTCAGAAATCTAATTTTGAATAATTCAAACACGATCCAAAACAATTCAAAGTTGGCAAAATTGACTATATATAGGTATACACTCTAACATGGATTGAATCATTCCAAATTAGATTTCTGAATCAGGGAAAATTTTTCCCGGGCGGACAAAGTGGGACCACTTCTAAAGACAAGTCAAAAACAATTTCTTTTTTTTTTATTTAAAAAAACGACCATAAAAAAATTGTTTATATCTAATCTAAGTGAAAAAAAAAAATTTGCAATACTGTTAGTGAATGAAGATACCGAAAAATAAAATTATTGAAGATAAATAACTTGCGGATTAAATCCGAAATGAATTCGGACTGAATGCGGAGCAGATTAAAAAATGATTTCTTAAATACTAAGAAATTTTTTTAAGGTTAAGAAATCCTTATCAGCGCCTTGATATATTTATTAGAACCAGAAAATTCGTGTATGTTTGAACATTTTAAATTTTTCATTAGCTAACAGAGTAACGAAAAAACTTCAAAGTTAGTATTCTATTAAAAATTATCTTTATTCGAAGTACACTAATTAAACCTAAACTGAGATAAATATAAATGAATAAATTAATTAATTAACTGAGTTTGATAAGTTGATTAGAAATGGTGAATGAATGTTTACAGAAGGTAAATCCATGGCAATATCATACGATTGCAAGTTCATTGAGACTTCTGTAGGTATAAACCACAACGTAGATGAGCTGCTTGTTGGATTGCTGACGCAAATACGTTTGAAACTCGAAAATCCCGAGAGAACACGGGATCTCTTTCGTAAGAGATCGAGGAAAAACCGCAGCAGATCACCTTTGGGTTCATGTTCAGAGAACAACTCACCCAAGAAATATCGTGGCAGTCGCACAAGTGCCAGTCTCAAAGTACGCAGTTTACTTGGTAAAGTTTGGGCGAGAGATAGTAAATCTAAAAGCTGCGAAAATCTTCATGTTTTGTAAAATACTTTCTCACTTATGTGAATTTTATTCTTGACCAATTAAAGGATACAGATTCATTTTTTTAAATTTCATTTGTTTATTTTATTTTTTTTTTTTTTTTATAACTAAGACTGAATTGAAATTTTAAGAAATGAAATATTTAACTTGTGACTCGTTTTTTTTTTTATTACTTAAATTTTTTATTGCTCGTAAAATTAAGTTAAATATTTAATAGTATTTTTTTTTACTCTTGGAAATTTACCTTTGAGATTAAAATATAAAATGTCTTTGTCTAAATTATCTAGAGAATTTTTTATAGTCAATTTTTAAAGAAAATATTCACTCGGGCCAACTTTATTTTAAAGAAAATGGAAAAACTACTGGAACAAAACTGAATGAAACAAACAAATATATATATATATATATATATATATATATATATACTTGTATCTTTTTAAACTACACAAAGAAACAGTTATTTTTTTTTTATTTCCTTACAATTTGTGAAAGAGATTTATTTTATTTTACATATACAAAAAAAAAATTCACTATAAAATAATATGTGAGACACAATTTAAAAAAAATGTTTAATAATAAAGGTAAACTTCCATATTTACCAAAAACAAATAAATAAAACAACGGTAAAAAAAAAATTTTAATAGATAAAATAATTGCAATGAATTTTTTTGAAATCCACGTAAATCGTATAACGAAAAAAAGTGTTCACCGAAACGAGCTTAGTTTTTAATTAACTCTGGAAATTACTTCTTGAGATAAAAAGAATAAAAAAAATTAATGGTAATACAAAAGAACATGATAATAAAGAATCAAGAATTAAAAAAAAAAAAAAAAAAAACGAGACATGAGTTAAAAGTATAAAAGTTGATTAGGTGTGTATATTTAAAAAAATTTAATGATGGCAATGGGATAAGTAATTTTAATAAAAAATTTTCAAATTTCAAACAAGAAATTTGAAAAAAAAATCAATGGAAATAAATAATAATTTTTCGTGTTTTTAAATTCGAATCATTCCCAATACGCTTGAATTAACGTGATCAATTTACATTAATTAAGCAATTAACAAACCAATTACGCAATATATTTAATATAATTTTAATAATATAATAATAATAATAATAATAATAATAATAATAATAATAATAATAATATCTATCCAATCCAAACTGTGTGCAAATATCGAATTTTAAATATATATATACATATATGTATATATGTATATATATAATTTTATGTGAAAAAAAAAAATCACAGAATACCAAAAGAAATAAAAGATTTACTATCAAGAATTATTTACCATATATATGAATTTACATAATTTTTTACATTAAATTTTTGTACGTATTACGAAAAAGAAAATAAGTATATAATTATAAATAATAATATAAATAATTAAAGAAAAATGATAAATCCATAAGAAGTTGCTTTGATAAGAATGAATAAAAAAAAAAAAAAAAAAAAAAATATGAGTCGTGAAGAAGTTACTTATGGAGATGTGAAAAGAAGTAAATAAATTTTATTTTATTTGAAGTATATAAGACGGATGTATTGAAGTAAAAGTAATAGATTTTATAGTTGATTGAAGGCTCACGGGAAAAAAAGTGTATCAAGAAGCGGAGAATTTAAACTTGATATTTTGAATGTTGATTCAAGAAGAAATTTCCTTAACTCAGATAAATTGAGTCTTGATTCACGAAGTAATTTCTAGAATTTAGTTACAAAATAATCAGGTTTGAAGTCGAAGTTAAACTTTTCTATATATAGAATATAATTTTCTAAATTATTTATAGTCAATTTAATTTTTCGAGGGAGTAAAGATTTATGTACTTAAATTTATGAAAAATAGTTTTCCCGCGAGATTTTGAAAATTCTTGAAATAGTATTATTTTAATACAAGCATAGAAATTACTTTTGAAAAACTCGACATTACTGTATTAGAAAATGGAATTTAAAAAAACTCAATTTTTATTAATTTTATTTACTAGATATTAGATATTTTTCTTTATTTTGAAGTATATATTGAGTAGTGTCAATAAACCACGTGGAGTCTGAGTCTGGGTAGCGAATCAAGTGAAGCTTTTTTTTTTTATTACCTTAGCTGATATATATATATATATATTTACACTTCGTTTATGACCAAAGTTGCTGTTTTTTTTTTTTGTTTATTTAGTTAAATATTGTACATATTAAAAAAAATTCCTGCAAAAACCATAGCTGGATAAGAAGGGTAAACATCTCTCCCCTTCCCCTGTCAATGGCTGACTGCTTGATCGGGTTAATTTTTTTTCTTCACTACTAATATAAAAAAAATTTAGCTACAGTCTAACCTTTTCAAAAGTGCGAATTTTAAGGTTAAATATAATAGATCTTTTGAAAACAAGTTTTTTTTCTACCTCTTAATAAAACTTTAAGTTTGAAAGAACGGTTTATAAATATCATTAAAATGTATTTTTAAAAATATTTATAGATAAATATGATGAATATATCATTATTAGAAATGACATGTTTTTTCAAAAAATTCTGTAACTTTCCTCTGAGAAAATTGAAAGTCTTCAAAGAAGAGGAAGTTATTGTTTTTAGTCCAATTTTCGAAAATCGACTTTTCAACAAATTGATGGCGTTTTAAGGTCGTATGAACTTTTATATTACCGTAGATTTGGTCTATTTTTTAGATGATATCCGATATCTATACGTGTTTGAAGATTACATAAAAATATAGACAATTTACGCAAAAGTCAACATATACATTAAAATAAATACATGAAAAACAACGCGCGAAACATGAATTTTTGAACAGACTTATAAGAGAGTATTAGAATGATTACACACGTTCATGCCTATACACATAAAAATACTCGTACATCTTTTATAAATTAGTTAGAATAGCTATCTAGGCCCTCCAAACTTCAACATTTGATGTAACTTCGATTTTCTAAAATCAGACTAAAAACAATAATTGTCTTTTTTTCAAAACAGATCAATTTCCTTAGCGAAAAGTTAAAAATTTCTTTGAAAAAACAATTTCTTTACTAATAGCGATCTATTTATCAAATTTATTTGTTAATTTTCAGAAAATAGATATTCGATGATATTTCTAAAACGTTTTTCGAAACTCGAATTTTTATGAAGCAATAGAAGAGCAAAAATTATTGTAAAAAGATCTATTTTTATTTTTTACTTCCAAATGCGCACTTTTTAAGTGTTGGTACAGCAGTAAAATGTTTGTTATGCCAGTAGTAAATTATACAGAAAAAAAATTAACCCGATTAAGCGGTAGCGGGGGTGGGGGATATGTTTGCCCTCTTTATTCGGCTACGGCCTTCATTACCGAAACGAAAATGTAATTTTAAATCATAAAACAACTTTGAGAGTTAATTTAAAATTTTAAAAATATTAGGGAGACCGATTTTGCTCTTCTTCTCCTCTATTTCTCAAGCAAATATAAAACCAGACCTGACCCACTTGCGACAGCGTAAACAAATATTGTTATTAATAAGTTTTATTAAATTTTATTCCAGTACTTCTGATAATTTCCGATGCGAAAATTTTCCGCTTGACCGATTTTTTTGTACCCGTGAGCTTTTTAATAAATAAATGCATATAATAATTAAAAAATAATTACGTCACTAAAGTCCATTAGATAATTAATAATTTGACTATAATAATAATAATAATAATAATAATAAAATTTAATTACCGAAAATTTTTTTGACCTAGTGATTTATAAGTCTCCGAATCTGATTTAATAAAATGAAAAAGTAATAACTTAATTACCATATTCGAGTAATAATAATAATTACGCACCATAAATCGCACGAGGACGGAATAACGATAATTATAAATTGTCTATTTAATAAACGTCTGAACACTCTAATTAACAAGGTAAAAAAAATTTATATATTGTGAGATATATATATCGTATAATATGACGTCGATGTAGACTATTAAAATAAATATTAAAATTTAGTGTCCTCCTGTTCGAGTGTTTTATTGTCCACTCGTCTCCTAAAAAGTGTCTTCAATGTAAAATTGTATTAACATTTATTTATTTTGCATCAATATTTTCAAATAATTGATATACATATTAAATATCCAGTAATTGATTTTTTAAAAATATAAATAAATAATAATACTGAATTTACATCTCTTAGTTAGTGGAATAAGTAAATGGTAGAGATTAATTGAAATTTTACACTGTAAAAAAAGTGGTGTTAAAACGGACGGTGTTAAAATTTATTCACATCGGTGAGACTTAGTGGTGTTAAAACGGTGTACAAAAGGAGTAAATTAATTGCACTCGGAGTATGAGTGTTTTAAAATCTACAGAACAGAAAAACATAATAATAAAATTTCGTTATATTTACGAAATTACCGTTAATTGAGATAAAAACAATTTTATTATTTGTAGAATAGTCAATGTCACTTTTATTAAAGTGAACAAAATGCATAAATTTCCAATCATTTATCAAATTAAATATTTGGGAACAGTATAATGATTATTTTTATTTTAACTCTGATGTTTTTCATGAGATAATAGCCGATTTAAAGATGATAAATTAATCATTGATACTTTTTTTTCCTGCTGATTTAGTTTACAAAGAGATTTGAAACATAAGACTTACCTTGGTTCAAAAAATAACTTAAATTTGGCTTTTTTGACTTAAATTTAGGTGACTAAGCCAAAACCAAGTCAAATTTGGTTTTTTTTACTCAAATAGATACTAAGTATTTCAGGTTAGCCAAAAGCAAATCGGAAATGAATCAGAAACACATTTGATTTTGGTTCCGTAACAAATTGCCCTCGGACAAAAAAACCTCGACAAAATAACCTCATAACAAAATATCCTGAAAAAAAATAACTGTTATTAAATCACCTGAACGACATGAACCTTCAAGTACGAGGCAGAATATTTATAATTTTTTCAGGTTATTTTATAATAAAGTTATTTTTTTTTCAGGTTATTTTGTCCGAGGGTAACCGGTCGCCTTGATGATTTTTACTTGCTTTTGGCTAACTTGACCTTCTTAGTATCCATTTAAGTCAAAAAAGTTAAATTTAACTCATTTTCGGTTTAGTTCACAAATATAAATAAAAAAAGTCAAATCTATGTTATTTTTGGACCCGGGTTATTTGAATTTTTCCAAAAATTAGTAAATCTGTCGTATCACTAATTTTTAGAACAATAAACTTTTTTGCTGTATTTGAAATACAATTCGACTTTTTATACTTCAAAAATAGAACCAATTTTGTTTAACACCGAAAAATTTTAACACCGCTGCCAGTTTATTTTAACCCTGTTCGCGGGCGTTAATTGATCACCGCGGTAGCGTAGACTACACCATTTTTTTTACAGTGTATTCAATTCAAAAATTGATGTTTGTAAATAACATAATATGCCGTGCTCACTATTGATATATTTAATTGAAATATTTTATTATTGGTTGTATGAATTATTACTAATTAATTAATAATCCATTACGAATGTTTTATTTGAAAATAAATACATAATAGTTATTAATGTATCTCTCATTACTTTACTAATTAATATTTTATATATATAAATGATATTAAGTAATGATTTATTTATTATTGATATTATTGATGATATTTAATATATTATTTGTACAATTTAATAAAATAAGCCAAAAGTATTGATATATTTTAATGAGCATCGCATATTTATGATAAAACAGTTATTTTGAATAAATAATATGTTTAAAATACGAATAAATGTCATAATCAAAATGTAATATTGTAATTATAGATAAGTTTAGCGCTATAACTGCAAAAAAAAATAACTAAAGTAAACAAATAATTTAAAAATAATATGATTAATAATTTGTGAAAATCCGTCGAAATTTTTTGCTAATAAATAATCTCTAGTAATTTTACTCTATGTCCATTTAATTATTCGTAATATTTTACGTCATTGTATTGTAATAATAGAATTTGAATACTTACTAAAATATTAATATTAGCGTCAAATGTGAAAAAAAAACTAATAAAAAAATGGAGTAATAAATCGTGTATAATACACATTTTTTAAAATTGACAAGCAATTCAAAACATAAAAGCTTTTGACCAACGTTTAAATGAATTATAGTTATAATCATAAATTTAAATAATAAATGTAATATATAGTCAATAATTAATAGTTAGTCCTGACGGACAAGTGTGTCATGGTGGAACAATTTAAATCATTTAAATAAATAAAAATAAAAAATATATATATTGTCCGTAAGGAAATGGTGAGTGGATCAAATAGATAATATAAGTTTCAATGATCGGCATGGAGGACGATTGTTTTGACAATCGTAAGTCGATTCATTTTTCGAAAACCTTTTCCACTTGAAAATATATTTAAAATTAATAAGGATTACTCACATCTCGAAATGGGTTTCTTTCATACATTATTATTAGGTAAAAACGATTTATTGATTAAAACATTTGTCACAATTACTGTTCAAAATGCACTGAGAGAAAAAAATTACTTTTAGAAACACTGCATTTTATTCCTTCAAGAAATTACGCTATTGAAAATTTTCAATTTAATATATTTTTAGTTCGAAACTTTGAAGATTTCATTTAAAATTATTTCCTTAATTGAAAAATTTCACGGTTAGTTCAAAATAAACTGATTTTTTTTCGGAATCGTGTAGATAAATTTCAACTTTTTTCGTTAAGAATAGTAGATTGTATGACAAGGTATGAAACAAAACGATTTTAAACCAGGGTGAAGTTGGCTGAATTTGACGGATTGAACTATTGATGTAACAGATGACAGAAATATAAAACGATGGGCCTGTAAAAATTAAGCTTGAACAAAATTATTGATACTATCTAATGGAATTTAAATAACATTCGTAAAAATATCGTTGTTCCTCCTTAAAAAAATACTAACAAAAAAAAAGTGCCCATTGATAAATTTTTTTTCTTTAATAAATAAATTAATTTCGAATTTATGACGTTTTATTAACCATAAAACATGGCCACAAATAACAATGTACGAAATAAAAAATAAATACCCTCGTTAGTATGTAATAATGTTAATAATAAGATTTGAAATAAGAATAACGATAATGATTATAATAATAAGGATAATAATTGTATGAACTCCATAAATTATTTGATTAAATGGAGTTAATTTTTTGTAGTTTCAAGTATATGTTCAAATAAACTCATCGTTTTATAAATAAATATATAAAAAAAAAAAATCCAGAATATAAAACTAAAAACTAAGCGTTTTATTTTTTTAAAACTTTGTTATTAAAACAAAATAAAATTCCTGTGTTCGTAATATAAACAGTTAAATTTTATTCGTTGAGTTTAATTTAGTTTTTGTGATTCCTGATAAAGGTAAGTGAAAAAGTAGTTTAATAATAACAGTGTATATATTTTAAATAAACTTTGTTGAAGTAAAGTATTTTAAATGCATAATTACCTCTTTTCTTTTTTTTTTTTTTAATTAAAAATATAAATTGTTCTTGCGCACCTCAAACACAAAGTATTGGGTGTATTTTACTCGCACAAAAAAAACATGAGATACATTCAGTTTTAATCTTCTATACTTTTTTTTTATACTCCGCTAAAATGATAAAAAAAATCACTCATATCAACAGAATACGCGAATAAACAAACGTGATATTGATGAGAATCCTATTGTTCGGATAATTATATATAAATATCCAATTAAAACAAAAATATGTATTGCTGTTACCCGCGTAAGAGAATACATGTGTGAAAATTATGTACAATTATATGAAAAATTTTTTTTTTCCGGGTATGTGAAAAATCTATGTTTATCTAACATTCTATATAAAAAAAAAATCGTTGAAAAAAGACTATTCTATACAAAGCGCGACATAATGACGAACTTTTTTAAACGATTTTGAAAATTAAAGAAAAAAATCAATGATCGACTTTAAAAAATGTAACGTTTGGAAATAGTACAAACACAGCTTTTTCTAATTGTATTTTGCACAGAAAAAAATTGATCACTTTTAATGGAAAGTCTAAAAAAGTTGAAAAACGTTTATTTATACTATTAAGTAAATTGTTATTCATAACCTTTTTTTTATTCTCAATTAAAAACAATAAATTTTATTATTTTTTTCAGTGCAAAATGCGGTTAGAACAAGCTGTGTTTGAACTATTTCTGAACGTTTTATTTTTTAATCATTTCAAGGCGGTCATTGATTTTTTCCTTGAATTTTCAGTTTAAAAAACGTTCCAAAAAAATTCGTCGTTTCGTCACGTTTTGAAGTATAGTATAGTCATCAACGCTTATTCAACCTTTTTACAAATTTTTTTTTTTAATGGATATGTCATATATTTTTCTTGTGTGCAAATATATATGTGTCGTACAAACGTCACTTTACATTATGTGTTAAAATCTGCGGGAAGCAATGGATGTTAGGCGATTGTAAGATCAGGTGCTTAAAATTAGACAAACTCTACTTTTTCATTTTCTCGATTATACACTTCTTGGTTATAAAACCCCCAGAAAATCAACCATATCTGTTCATCATCCATACGCAGTCTTACTAAAAAAAAGTTGACTTCTAGTATTATGGGAACATTATTAAATTACAATACAACATAACACTTAAATTTTTTTTTTTTTCTTTAATCAGAGGACAATTAGTACTACTGTACCGTCGAGAAGTCTTAAGTGTTAATTGAACATTAAAAAACTCTTTAGGCCTTAAAAAGAAATACTTGCTTCTATACTTTACGATTAAAGAAATGAATTAATTATTCAAAGTGTTTGAGACGTGCAATTTTAGATTTTCCTATTATTAATTTTTTAATCTCAATTTAAATATTTATATGCGTAAATGAATTTTAAATTATATGTACTGTGTACCGTAAATTCTAAATATATATACTTGAGCCTTTGGTACATATTATTTTATGAAAGCCATTATTAAATATTGGACGACAAACCTTTTACTGGGTAGACTTGATAAATAAGTCCATTCTCCTGGAATAGCTCAACGACCGAATAATTTTAATGGCATGCGTTTTTATAGTATTTCATTCAAGGTTAAAATATAATTGGACTGGAAAATCAAAAATTTATTTTTATTTATGGGTTATTAGTTTTAACTCGTAGTCTATTATTTTGAATTTATTGATTTTCAAAGAGAATTTAATTACTAGAGTATTAATTCATTGTATTCAAAGTAATTCTTTGCGACCAGTGATTAAAAATTCGATGTACGTATATATTTTTCATATTAACAGTAGTATACTTCAGCCGAAAGTATTGAGGGAAAAGTTAAGTCAAACATGGAAGAGTAGAATAGGGAGAAAAATAAACAAAAACAAGGGTTGTTAGTACAGAAGTCGGCGAAGGTTTGCACACTTTAGACACTCGTTTAATCTATAGTTTTAATTTCCTGAAATTTAAAATTAAAGAACTTTTAATAAGCGACTTTCGACAAAAAAATTTATCGTATAATGAATTTTTGGAAAAACGACATTTTTTATTGTATTTGAAATACAATTCGATTTCTAATACTTCAGAAATAAAACTGCTTTTTATAACACCGCTTAATATCGAGAAAAATTTAGGGTTAAGTTTAACACCGATAACCTTAACACAGGGATAGCGTGGGCATACACCGGGTTTTAACTTCCCGCCATGAAAATTTCAAATTTTCCAAAAAGGGAAGGTATTGGTTTCGGTCAAATTTTCGAAAATAGAGTTTTCATCAGATCTCGACGTTTTCATGTCTTAGAAAGCTACTCTAGCTATTTTTAGATGCACGTCCGTGTGTATGTGTGTAGGGGGGGAGGGCTGTAAACTTTTTTTGTCCGACGATATCTTTGGAACAAATCCACTGATTAGAGCTTTCTTGGCGGTAATCGAAAAGGCTCACTAAGACTTGGAACTGATTACATTTTAGGAAATATTATTATGTAACATAAGAAAATTACCTTTTCTTATTATAAAGCATTTTTCATTACCATCATCTAGACACAACACTAATACTTTCATTTAATTGATTCTACTTTTACCAAGTTATCCATACTCAGTGAAAATATGAAATAAAAACACATTACTATCCCCATTTTTTTTACGTGTCATTTAATCCAAGACTCCCTGAATTTATTTTTTATTTTTTCAATTCGACTTTCATGTTCTTCCTTGGTGACTTCAATCATACATGAGATTCTTGTTAGGTCGTTCAAATTTCTCTGATCAAACGGCAAACCTATCAAATATCTCGTATATTTTTCATATATCTAATCGTAAGTAAGTTCTTTACATTCGAGCTTACGTTTTAAAACATACTCCAAGTCACTGGCAGTATGTGAACGAATAAATCGCGTTACTAATGCCAAAAGGACTTATACGCTCTTTGGCTTTAGGAGCTTCCTGAAGTAAAAAGGGCGTATAATTTTTTTTTTATTACCAATCCTTTTGGAGACTTATTTCTAAGCTAAGAGTTTAAAAAAAAAATTTTGCTTTAGTCACTAATTCTAAAGTCAAATGGGGGTGTAATTTTTTTTTCGTTTTTAAAAAAAAAAGTTGTATCAGAAGTGCAATTCACGTCAGAAGTAATTACTGCCCCTGTTATCATATTGAAAATTTTCAAAATTATGAAATTCGTAAAAAATTTTTGGACTCGTTGTAGTCTAAAATAACCTGAAGATAGCACAGAATTTATATGATAAATTCAAAATTATGAATCGCTCAATGTTTATTTTTTTGTTATTTATAGTTTAACTTTTTAATAATTCAACAGCTGACTTTACCGTGGGTTTTACAATATTTATTCGATTTACCTGAAAAATTATTACTAATTACAGCTTTTAATTTGCCTTTTATCTTATATACCTCTTATCCGCTTATAGCCGTTTTGCCTTAGCGCCGAGTTCCGGACTTTATATCGTTAGACCTTCCTTTTGCTGCTCAGCCTTCCAAAGCTTTAACCCACATGGTTACGGCGAGCTTGTGAAGTTTAAATAATTTATGTTACATCGAACATTAATATTTAAATAATTCTGCAATAATAATCCATTATACCGAATTTATTCATTGCACAATATATACACAGTAAAACCGATTTCTTGGCATAAAGAATTTTTGGCATTACGAATTTATAACAAAAAAGATTTTAGGACGAGAAAAAATTTATTGGTACAAAATTTTAATTTTTAATTAATAATGTAAAAAAATTCTTAGGGCAAATAGTAATTTTTTGCGCGAAGAAATTCTTTCTTTCTGTGTACGTATTAATATGATTTAAATTTTTCATCGAGGAAATATTTAAAAAGATCGCAATTGATATAATACATACAAAATTTTCATAGCTTATACATAAAACAAAGTATAGATCAATACAAGGACAAAAATAGGTGCTGCGAAAGGACGCATTTCTGTGGGAGCAACAAAAGAAAATGCTGTTGCAACAAGATTTTATCCAGTTGCTCTCACAGGACTGCGTCCTGTTGCAGCATCCATTTTCTTCCCGTGTAATTGTGTAAATAGTATACCACAGCATCTAAAGTCTAGGAACTAAGTGGATAAAGGACTTGTCAAGAAACTCCCAGGATCATTGTTTGCACCCAGGATGTGAAAAAAAAACTTAACCACCGGTCTGAAATAAATCTGCATTTAAACATTACCCGAAACCTCAAAACCTACTTCTCTATTCTTTTACTCCGTCAGCGCATAAGTAAAGTCTTCTGTTGAGAAACAAAGCTTTCTCTCTTCCTCAATCTCTTTCCTGCCTTCTCACTTTTTCTCTGAAAATATAGTTTACTAATTTTTATCATGACAGTTGTATTGAATTGATTTCAAAATCAAATCAGTTTAAAACTTTGATAAACTTCTCTAAATCCCTTGAGATTTATTCAAATCATATCATTCGTTACAAGACATCGTTTGAATAAATTAACTGGTTTAAATGGAATTTACGATATTCAAATAGTTTCACTGAAATTCAGATCTGATTCCCTAAGAGCAATATCGAGTGATACTTGCGCAATAGTTTACGACATTGTCAACATTATCGTTCATCATAAAAAAATTTTGTGTAAAAATTACCCCCGAGAACTATACACGGCCATGTAGTGTGAAATAAAGGTGCAAAAAAACTTCGGGGTAAATTATCCATCTGTGTAATTTTAACACAGTGTAATCTATATTTTTTACACCATTTCGTGTAACTCGTGCTACTCTCAGAAAACATCATTCAAATTAATTGAGCGGAACAACCCTTAGTGCAATTTCATGCTGAGGTTCGACGTTGGTTTTGAGCTTAAAGTCGGTCACATGATATAGTTTCGATAATACTGCCATCTAGGGAAATTCAAGCGTCAAAACTAAACATTGTTTAGTTCTGACGCTCGAATCGTTTATGCTTGACACTGAATAAATGAAGTTGAACTTGATGATAATCGAAATAAGGAGAAGTGACATCAAAAAGTTCAATGCCGTATTTATTTACAATTGAAAGAGACACATCTTGAAAAAAAGAACGTGCTATGGATTGGGAAGAGATAAAACTATAAAAATTCATTTCGATTCTGATTATTTCTTTCGACACTTATTTAAACTGGCAGCATCGTTATAAGACGGGCTAGAAAATCCAGCGGGCATATGAATGTTTTTTTTATTTTCAAACAAAATATTTTTTTCGCTGTACGAACGTTCGGAATTTGAGGTACATAGTTCATAATATATAGCGTTTATAATTAGAAAGCTCAAAATATATGTCTGAAATGTATTTGAGCTAGAAAAGCTTGTAGACATCGGAAAATTCTAGAACCAGCCCAAAAAGTTAATCGATTATAGCATTTTGTAATTAAATTCCCACATTTTATATCGCTAGCTATGACAATAATTCACATAACTTTATTAATTAATAAGTTTCTTGGAAATAAAAACTATCAAATTACTAAAGCAAACAAAAATAATGAGACAATGAATGATAAATTAATACACAAGACGTATGTTTCAATGTTGGGACAAGAACTGTAATTTACTTTTTTATTACTTGGACTAAAGTTTTTACAGTACAGTCAAACTAATTTTTACTGATGATACAAAACCATAAAAAACCCAAAAATTATAATTACTCATGACATAAATCATTTTATTGACCACTGCGCAGCTCAAATATAAAATATATGAGATAATAAAATTTCTTATGAGTACACGAAAAAAAATAAGCTACATAAATTGAGAATCGACACGTAATATAATGATTAAGTGATCAGTGAATACTATCATTCTTAATAGTAATTTTTTTCATTTATAATTAAAACCTGAATAATTATAGGATAAGTATTAAAATTTATTATCTATGCAACAAAAATTAACATTTGAATTTTAAAAATCGTAACTCATCCTAAAAAAATTTATGAGACGCATTATAAAATTTATTGTTTGGAATATTGGAATTCCCTATATTGACACCCAGCTTCCAGGTTATAATTTCAGACACTAATTTATAAATTTTTTTTTTTCTGTATAATACTTCTAATATTAAGGCAGTATTCTATTTTGAACTTTCGAAAAAAGCTATTTTTTATG
This sequence comes from Microplitis deprimator, assembly GCA_964016945.1. Lineage (NCBI taxonomy): Eukaryota > Metazoa > Arthropoda > Insecta > Hymenoptera > Braconidae > Microplitis > Microplitis deprimator. The sequence goes on from OZ024716.1 coordinate 10,980,205, forward strand.
AATTTTTAATGAGATTATGAATAAAGATATACATGTAGGTCTTGTTAAGCTTAATGAATACACTATTGAAATACTTTAAAAAAAATTTTATCATATACTTTATACTCTTTTAACATACAAAAACATCATTTGAATGCAACGTCTCGATTATTAGTTGGGTCTGCGCTTGGTGTTAAAATTTCAAAAAAATGAACAATCTGAATCAGAACATTTTTGAAATTTTAGATTCCATATATCACTAGCAACCGGCTGAACTAGGATTTTCAATGTACATGCAAAAATAACAACAAAAAATTGCTTTATTATTATTGCTCTATATATTGAATATAAAATTTCAAAAATGTTATGTTTCAGATTGTCTATTATTGAAATTTTAACACCAAGCGAAGACCCACCTACTAATCGAGACGTTGCATTCGAATGGTGTTTTTGTATGTTAAAAGTGTATAAAGTATATAATAAAATTTTTTTAATTGTATTTCAATAGTGTATTTACTAAGCCTAACAAACCCTCCATGTATATCTTTATTCGTAATCTCATTAAAAATTCATAAAAAATAGCCTTTTTTTTCGAGCGTTGAAAGTAGAAAACTGCCTTGATGATATTATTGAATTAACATTGATAAGACAAATCCACTTTATCACTATGGATGTAACTATATTTTATATTTAAAACAAGTTGCGGTTTAATCTTTCAAAATTGAATAAAGTTTAAATTAAAAAAAAAAATCTAAATATAATTTAAGAAATTAAAACAGAAGGCAGTCACTTTCAATGAACAATTATCCATTTTGAAATGAAAGCGAAAAAGTTTTCATCCCCTACTCACAATATATAAGAGAGTGCTCTCTGAAGAAGCTTTGGCACACGGCAAACTAGTTTTAAACTTTGCTAATGTTTCATTACAACATTGTAACTCTGTTAATCCTTGGACTCCATTCTACAATTGGCCTGCACCCAATGAAAACTATGACCTTGTTACATTTAACTTTTTAATTAGTTTTTAACGATAATTAACGCACGAATAACGAAGCGATCAATCAATTTTATTTCTGATAAACGAATGAAAATATTTTATTCAATTATAATAAAAAAAAACAGTATCATTTTTTTGTTAACGGGGCTATGGTTATTTTTAATTGCAGTTCAACTTGACGATGCAGTTATTCATAATACTATCCGTGTAAACAAGATGAATTTAGCCAACCATTTTGTAATTAACGAAGTTCTACTACAGTTTCTCCGGATCGTTGAAAATTTTGGTATTTACTAAAATGTCGGGTCGCGTTGATATTCGTAGTTTGAATTTATTTAATTAACAAAATTGACAATAATACCTGGAGGTAACGTATATTTAATTGGTTTTCATAATATAGATTTTAAGAGCCGGTACAAGTTATAACTTTACCACTAATTTATTGTATAACATAATTTAGTTCGTTAATTTATTGAAAGAGCTTTTTAGTTCCGTTAGTTTGGTAATGAGAAAAATGTTAGTTTGAGTTGATAACGTTTTTTTTTATTTTATTGGGTAACTGCTTCAGAACTTGGCCCGTATCAAAAGCGAGCTAATGAGTGTTTTTTTTTTACTAATAGTTATTTAGGCATTGCATCTGCATATGAAATATTTACTCTATCAAAAAAATCCATGTAGAACATATGGATTTGTGCTTGGCGTAAATTCCCATGAGAAATCATTGTGAAAATCCCCATAGAAATCCATAAAAGATTCCCATATGGATTCGGGCTGGCATGGATTCCCATATAGGAATCTATGCTGGATTTCTAGAGGAAACCATATGGGAATCCATCCGAAACGCCATGTGGGCATCCATGGAAATCTAACCTATATCCTCATATGGATTATTTTGATAGGGTATGCTTTAATTAACGACACGAGTTTGAGGTTATGACGCATTTTTTTACAAAAACGAGTATGCAAACGCATTAGTTGTAAGCGATCGCGAGTAAACATACGCGTTTTCGTTGGAATGTAACGAAATCTTATCCAAGTGTTGCCAATTTAAGTTTACGCGATATTTTGTTTTAAGCATACCCTGTTTAGAAAATCTCATAGAATCAAATAGATTCTCATAAATTCCCATAGAGATTTTATAAAAATGAATGAGTTTTATGAGAAGTGCTATAGTTAAGTATAGGGCCTTATACATACAGCTATAAGAATCTATCGGATTTTTTAAGCAGGGTACGAACACTGAATGAAGAATTTACTAATTATTAATAAAGTTTATCGATCATTAATAAGTATTAATATTTATGAATAATTAATAACTAAAACAGATTTGTTTTGAAATAACTCATTCATAACATCGTGAATGACAAAGTTACCTGAGGAGATACAGCATCACCACAGCTATTAATGCTCTATAAATCAACACATGTCTATAGTTGATGCAAGTTTATCAAATATTAATAAACTTGTATAGAAACTATTAATAAACGAACTACCAGCATTTAGCAAATACTCTACCAAATTTTAATAAATCAATATATCAAATATCGGTAAATTCTTCTCAGTCTATCGAATAATATTTTTTTAGCGACAGCGTCTATGTTCAATATGAGAAAAGTTTAATCTTTAAATAAAAAAAAAAAAGTGGTTAAGATTATTTATAGTGGAGTTCAACAAAATATACGTGACTAATATAATATTCAAATTTATTTAAACAAAATTTTTTTCTTTTAAATAAGTTCTATATTAAATTTAGGATTATTCGTTTTTAAATTACATGAAATTGAAAATGGTGTACAACCAACGTGGTGGAAGTGAACGACATTAGTTCCATGATTTATATACACGTCTTGTAGCAAATTCACTTTTGAGTGGTGTCTAAAAGTGATTTAACATTGCAAAAGTGTACTCAAAAATAAATTATATAATATAGTCAACTACTAGGATAAAGTGCTATATACTTTTCTCGCGCCACACAACGATCGAATATTGAACTTTGGATGCTTGAGTTGAAGAGGGTCGGTAGTTATTTTTATCCAAGCTTTTCTTTCAAACAAAACCTTTAAAGGCAAAATTAAAAACAAGGCTCGATGTCTACTCTATTATTTAGAAATCTACGTTTTTGTTATTTAAAAATTCTCAATTGTGTGAGAGAATGCTATGCAAGTGCAACAAAGATAGTACCGTTCATCCACTCGAGAGTGACAGAGAAAAAAAACCCGACCCCGTTATAAAAAAAATCCGAAAAACGGACCCGGTGGGCCAACCACAAAACTTCCCGCTGTTTTCGAGCTCAGAAAACTCGAAAATGTTATTATTGGTAAACTTTTGAGCTCTTCGCGGTCAAAAAACGATTAGGCCGAGAAAACATCCATTTCGCTAAAAAAAAAAGTGATTTTTGTTTTACGGTAACTGGAAAAAATCGACCGATTTTAATAATTTTGTAAACAAATCGATCAAGCGATTTATGAGTTACACAACATAAACTTTAAAAAACTTTTTTGCTAATTTTTATTTTTCGTATAACTTGTAAACTACTCGACCTAAACCTTTAAAAAGCGTAGAAAACTACAGAATATCTAAAAATTTAATAAGAAAAGTCATTGGCACATATTTTTCATAAAATACCATAGGACTAAATCGAAACTTTTCTGGAACATTGACTATGGATCGAATACCAAAAAAATTCATGAAAAATTCATAAGTTTGTAGAGTTTCGTAAAAATGCCGATAAGCGACTTCCGCAGGAATTTTTCTTTTACACAAGATACAGAATATTTTTTGTGAAGAATGCTCAGAGAATACCCTGTAATATATCTACAGACGGCTTTAGTTAATAGACCAACATTTAACTCAACTTTTTTTTTTTTTTAAATTACAAAGTATCCGGATAAGTTTTTCGCCGAGATATATTTTTTTAACGCAACACCTGTCGATACATAACAGGGTGTTTTCTAAGCACGTGTTACGAAAATAATTTTAATGAAGGGGTATTTGATTAAATAAAATATATATTTTTTTTTTAAATTCAAATTCAATTTTTCATTTCTAAACCAAATCAAATTCACTTTGAACCAGATCAAATTCAGAGGTCGGCTTTAGGACGAATCTCAGGTCCGAAAGACCTCAAGAATGTGTGTGAAAAATTATTTCGGCTTTTACTGGGATTCGAAACCACGACTGGCCAGTGATCAAGTTAAAAAATACCTAAGCCGCTGTATAGTAATACCATCTCTTGGAAAAAAAACGTATCGCGATCAAAAACACTTAATGATACTTCGAAATATCAAAAAAATTAAGTTAAATATTGCTCTATTAACCGAAGCTGTCTTTAGTAGATACATTCTGGAGTATCCTTTAAGTATTCTATAGAAAAACTACTGTATATATTTACTACAAATAGGTGAAAAGACGCTTGTATATTGACATACTCGTCGACGGCTCCTATGTCAATGTAAATCCTCACACTTCGCTTCTTATGCTCATCCGTACTACGTATATATATAAATATACATAATAAGATTTTGAATTATGTTATTTTTTTTCATCAATAGAGTAACTTTTTTCCGATTACTTTTATGTCAAAATGACTAGAAGATAAAATCAAAAAATATATAGATTTTATTTGTCATATAATAAGCTTTTAAAATTGGAACGTTCTATTAAATTTACAGTCACAGATTTTTCCGAGGTAAAATCGACTTATATGAAGTGAAAACATATTGGTACTTCTCGAGCATATTATAGATAGTTATTGAACTGGGCGATGAAAAGTCTTATTATATATAAAATAGAACTTTCTATTTTTTCCATTTCAATACACGCAGAGAATTTTATTGTATTTTTTACAAAAAAAATTTATAGAAAAATTATTATATCATAGTAACATGAGAACAGTATGGAATTATTAAACAAATTACCGACAATGTAGAAATTTTTAAAATACATAGAACAGAATTTACAAGGTGCATTGTAATTTTGACAAAGCAACAGATTAAATTTTATCCAAGAAATTTAAATTTTAAATTTTTTGCTTTGTCAAAATTACAATGCATCTTGTAAATTCTGTTCGATGTATTTTGAAAATTTCTACGTTATCGGTAATTTGTTCCATAATTCCATACTGTCTTCATGTTACTATGATATAGTAATTTTTCTATAAATTTCGATGTAAAAAATACCGGGTAATTATTTGGAAGTGGGGTCAACAGGTATTTCGACAAGCAAAAATTCAAAACCTGGCAAATGGCTTAGGGACCGCGTTTAATCCCAAGCATTTGTCGGCGGATTGAAGTTGTTTCAGCTTAATTTGATGTTATATAAGCTTTGATACACACTTGGTATATAATTAAGGTATAAATTTTGCTTAATTTCGAATTTATCTTTGAGATTTTTCAGTTCCGTGCTACACTGCACTATTTGACATATTTTTCTTATCATTCTATGTATTGACTCTTGAGTCAACCACCAAAACTTAAGGTATATGCCTATTTGCCATAATGTTTGTAGTTTCGTCCTAAGTACGTTAACGGACTCGTCAGTAAGGCTATGTTAACGCACTCTTGCCTTGGACTACATCTCTTACTAGTACGGGCCGGCGTAAAACAGTGTTGTGGGTTTCTGCCAGACACTATACTAGCGAGGGAAGGCAGATACCATCCAAACTACTTGCAACAAAATGTTATGTGAGTTGTACACATTAAAATACTGAAATAACAAAAATATGCTGATTTTCACTATTACAAGAGTTCAAAAATTATTTGTAACCCTTAGATCGACCTTTCTATCACCACCGTCCATCTTACGGTATTATATAAAATTACTTATATTTATTAGAAAAATTTATTTTTGAAAATTCACATGATTTTGTGTTATTTTTGACATTTTTTCACACTTCAATTGCAAGGTTCAGATAGATATCTGGTGTTAGAGACATAAACTCATACAGAAAATTTAATCCGCCGTGTAGCTGAACACGTGGAAAAAGTTTAATTATGGATCTTTAAGGTGCAAGCACTTGGAATTCTGAAAAATGTGGTTGACCCTGATTCCAAACAATTACCAAATACCGTAAAATTCTGTGCGTGTAAATACATTAAATAGCAATAAAAAAAGGTCACGCGGCAGCCGAAATGGAAGTAATAGATTTCTATAGTAATAATAAAACTAATAGTTACTTTTGAAACGCAAAAACAAACAAATGATACATTTTTTAATGAAGGTATAGCATTGTAATTTACACCAATGAAATTTAATTGTAACATTTCGATACTTTTTCATATTTTCATTGAATAATCTATTTAAAAAAATTGTCGATATAATAAATTCAATAGTGAAAATTAAAGTTTATTGCATGAACTTTATGATAGATTTAACAAGAGCGAGCTTTCGCGTTCGGTTTAATAGTTATTTAGAAATGAATCGACAGATGATTTTATTGAAAATTTAAAACATTTTAAACATTCACTCCTTTTAAACTAATTTTCTACTTTGGCTTATCTTCGAACTTGGTGTTTATTTTCAACTGAAAAAATAGTATGTCAAGTTTCATTGAAATCCATTTAGAATTGAGGACACTATCGTGTCTTCTTGAAGTCTCATAACTTTTGAATCGTTGAAAATGCATCTATGTCACTCATAGCAATTTTAAAGAGGACTTTAAGCCTTACAAAACAAGTCAAAAACGAGCCGATTGCTCAAAAACTGCCTGAATAGGAATTTTTCTAAAAAAATGTGATATCGTTCCCATGCTTTTTAAATGGGAAAACTTTAAAAAAAAATCGCGACCTCTTGAAATTAAAGTTAAGGGCTAAAATTTTCAGGAAATTTTCTTTTTTGTCGTCTACAATAAAACTTTCATACAGACTAAGAAAAAAAAAATTTTCGAAAAATAAACAGTACCCTAATATATATATATATATATATATATATATATATATTCATCAAAAGCGCCGAGACAGGACGTAACATTATCGATTTATATTATACAGTATTAGATAGCATTGAAATATTCATATACTTGAGATTAAGCGATAAATAAATGAAATTTTCATTGCGTGTTTGTAAGCAATAACTGTTGAGGATTTGAATACTCATTAAATTATTTTATTATGCCATACAAAATAACAAAGGGATGTCATAGTTTGACGAATCGGTTGTACCATTTATTGTGTGGTCATATAACAGTTTAACAGACCTATATCTATATAGGTAAGTACATGGAACACAAGAAACAACAATTCAATTCGATGTAACAATGGATCTGGTCAAACTCAATGCTACCCAGAGAGTACTTCATGGTTGGATATCCTTAACACTGTGATAGAATTTATGTTCACTCACCATCCAACAAGATTCTCCGTTCCTTATCCTATCATGTCCTATACGTGTTATCACAGTCGTAAAAGCTTTTTTTATTTTTTTTATAACCCTTGATAGAAGAAAAAACATTTTAATGCCGTATAAAGTTTTTATATTTCAAGAACTGTTACTTGAAATAATTATTTTTCTTTACATATATTCAAGTTTAAATTTTATATTATTTTGGCACATGTCTATTGGCCCATTCACTGACAACATTCTGAAAAGAAAAGAAAAAAAAAATTGCGAGTACGATAACTTCAAAGCAAATAGAAAATCGATACTTTTGAGCTTTCCTAATATTTCTTCATGCGGAAAACGCTGAACGCTTGGCTTGAAATTTATCTCTTCTATTTTTATATACAATATTTTTTATTATTATTGTTATTATTATATATATGTATATATTATTTTTTATCGCCACTATTGTTATTATATTAGTCAGCACGTTTACTTAAATACTGCTGTAATTTTAGTAATTACGTGGCTATATTGATTAATGTAATTTTTAAAATATATTACTAGTTTTTACGTGTCTTTAATTTGACAATATTTATTTGATGATATTTTTTATAAGAAAATAGACTTTTTTTTTTACTGTACGCTAAGTTAAAAATTTTTTAAAATTGGGTTTTTATCAAATTTCTACGGTTATAAGTTATGTTATCTGTAGTTATGCGGTTTTACCAGCAACTATTAAGGACACTCGAGTTAAGCGGATTATATTATGTATTAGGGATTACTTAGTATCCGATCATTCCAAGTATTTACGTATTTCTATTAGAAATATACATGCAGTAACTGGATATCGGTTCCTGATCGGCTACTTGATCTTCGTATTTACCCTTTTATAGTTACTACGGAAATGTACATGGAGAAAATGAGTCTCGAAAATATTATAATATTTTAAGTAAAAGACTTAGTACTCGATCACTCCATGTATTTGTATATCTATATTTAGGAAAATTCAGTAAATCGGTACCACGGGGAGCTTTTCCAAGCTCACTTCGACCAGAGTTTCTTTATTTCCTGAGATGGTAGTAGTGTTTGGCCAAAGAGAGTTATGGACTCGTAGTGGCTGATGGTGAAACACCCACACGCAAAAGGATTTTTCATCTGATCATCGATTCTAGGGTAAACTAATATGAGCTTATGCTCAATATTTCGCTATCATTATATTCTGGTAGAGAATAGGGGTGTTACGAAGCGCGTGTATGTCAAAAGACCGAGGAAACGGCCTCCCGTAAAACGGAGGTGGACTTCGATACCGTTACATTAATTAATTATCTACGTACATACTTAATTAACGGATAAAAGGACTGCAGAAACAATCTGGGGGTACGATTTTGAAACAAGCGAAAAAAATAGAGGTTAAGTAACTTATAGCCGAGTAACTTATAACCAGGGTGTACTGTAACAGATATTTTTAAGTTCGAAAAGTTCAAAAATACTGATATTTTTTAAACTAGGAGCGTATAAATTTCGGACGGAAACAGCAGAATGTTTTAGGGCTGGTTAACCATTATCCAGATTATTATTATTTTTTTTTATAAGCAAGTATTTTCATGTGAACAAAGACCAATATCGTGTGTTAATTAACTTTATTCAATCATACGACGTTTCGTGAGTATTATTCCAGCATCTTCAGGTATTTTAATGCAAGTCAACACGCGGTCAAAATATTAAAATCATTACTGGCAATTTCGATAACAGGACTTAATAGATGTCAATTCTTAATAAATTCATTCTGTAGTCGACTATTTTATAATATAAAACAGTAATAATTTATAATTTGTGTCAATTAATAGCTAATTATTAAAACCGCATAACCTTTACAATTATTTTTATCTCTCGCTGTGTCTGCAGTATTGTTCTTCACCTGAAAATATTTGCTTATAATTTTATAAAGAGGATCTGAAATACTAATATTATGATTTTTTTTATTTTTTTTTTTTTTTTTAAGTGAAACTCATAGAATTTTCGAAATGATGATAAAGAATGAAAGCGCTATTTATCAATTACATGATAATGTTATTATTTGAAAGAATGATAGATATATGACATTAACGGAACTATAAAAGGAAATTAATGAAGAAAAATTTTTTTCCGAGGGGAATATTTTGTTATGAATGAACACATTTTTTTTTCAACATTAGACGAAAAAATGTAATAAATAATTTTTTCCTTTTTTATAGTTGTTATTATTTATATAACCAGTATAAGTATATCTCTATAGATCATAATAGTGTCTATAAATTAAAAATAGTCTATATTCGAAAAAATACAGACTATAGTTTATTGTTCTATAGAATTTCTTTACTTATTAATAACAAACGCTAAATAGCTAGCGTTCAACTCAAGGTTAACGTTTTAATGATCGGACATACCACTCATAATATCTTTAAAGAAATCCATATTCGCTGGAGCAGATGTGTAAAGACTTCCTGCAATTTTAAAAAATATGTTTTTATTATACAAAATTATTTGAATTATTTTATTTTGCTTATAGTAAATTATACTATTTTCAGACAACACTATTTGCTTATTTCTAAAATATTTACTTTAGTTAATCAATAATCGTTAATTATTAATTACAGTGTAAAATACATTTTTTTTTTGCCGGTGACTTTGGCTATTTTTATATTATCATTTACGAAGCTCTTGAAAGTCAATAAAAAATAAAACGAAAAATAAGAAATTCACCCCATGGTTCTTTTCCGATACTCTTTTAATAATTTATTATATTTGCAATATATTAAATTCAACAGTAAAAACAATATATTCAAATATCTTTGGTAGAAGTCATCAAATAAATTTATTCTTTTATGTAATATTTAGATAATTTATTATTGATCTTTTTTATTTTTCTTTATACCTCAACGTTAACTTTTTTTTTCTTTGGAACACAGGGAAGGGGGAGGGGCAAAACAAAATACTTAAAGGAATACCAAGTTTTCGGGGGCTCAAATACGTCAAGTTTTTATTTTAATGATATTCAAAGTGAATAGAAAAAATTTTCAGCTGCTGTTAAAAAAACAATTTTATTTTTTGTGGGTAAAACGGGGACCCCTTAATAAAGGTGAAAAAATATTTTTGGATATTAAATAAATTTGATTAAACTAAATTTTCTTTCAAGTAATTTACATAAAAAAAAATACATTTCACATAATTATTGGATGCAAAGGAAGAAAAAAAAATTTTTAATAGTTTTTATCATAAAACAAAAGTCAATAATATTTTTCGACTCACTTCAGATTTTTGAAAAAATTTTACTGCCTACTTTAAATTGGTAATTTTTTAGTTGTTAATCTCTATTTATTATTAACTTCAAAGTAAAAGATTAAAAAATTATTAAAAGTTAATTAAATTTCAAAATTTCAAAAATTGTAAATATTTTCAATTTGATTATTGAAACATATTTGAAGTAATTTGACACTGAGAGTCCTTTTATTGTAAATTGATAAGAAAAAAAATCAAATTTATTTCATACCATTTTCTACAAAAAAAAAAATTTTGAAAGCAGTAAAAAAAATTCAAAATTATGCTCAATTATATTTACAAAAGTGATTTTGAAATGTTTAGAAAACAAATTTTCCTTTCTTGGCCCTCCTTGCCCTACAAGCAACAGATTTATCATCAAACTCACAAGATAAAATAAAATAATAATTTTTTTTACTATTTAATAGAACTTTGCATTTTTTACAAGAGAAATTTTTTGACGAAAAAAAAATAAATAAATAATTAAAAGAAAAAAAAAACTTGAAGTTGATTTTTATTGAATTACCTCAAATTGGTAATTCAAAAATTTATTGATACGTATAAAAATTTTTATAAATCAAAAATATAATTCATCTTATTTAAATAAATTGAGATTGATTTAAAAGTATAAATCAAATATCTATTTCTTTTGTCTTAATATCCGGTGTCCCGTTGGGTATAAAATTTAAAATCGAATAAATCACATTTTCTCGTGCTCTATTTAAGTCGACATAAAGCCACCCTATTTGCTCGGGTGAATCTGTAACCCACTACATGTTCTTTAAAATAATAAAATTCCTTTCCATTATGACTTTATATTTTTAAAAAAGAATGTGAAAGCTATACAAGAGACTTATAATGGGATTGAACCATAAAAAGAAAATAATATTGAGTATTAAAAGAATTTATTTTTAATTCATCAAATCCGCGAACTGAGATTAATTTTCTCATGTACTTTAAGTGTGCGCTAAGTACGATTTCATTGTACTATATTTAAATAATAGGTACTAGATTACACTAGACCACAAGAAGATGATATAGGGCACAAGTAAAAAGAAATTTATTTTTAAATACGTGCAATAAAAAAAAAAAATTGCAAGAGCAAATATCACCCTAAATTTTAAGGTAACAGTGGGATATTCTATAAAACTATACTATTTGTTTAAGTAATTTTTAATAAAATAAAACTTGCTGGGGCAATTGTCAGACAGTTGACGTCAATTAACCGGCGAAAAATTAAACAACGGTAATTTTTTAAATTTAAACCAAGTTCCCGCGCTAACTTTACTATTCCGCATAAAATTGTTTTATAAAAAATTTGCCGAAAAATTTTTACCGCCATTTCGTATCTAAATAGAAGTAAATAAAAATTTTTGTGAATTTTTTAAAATAAACAAATTAAGATTCAAAACTAAGCCTGGCCAATACTTGAACGCTAAATTGCTTTATTTATTATTATTTACTTATTTTTTTGAAATTTATAAAACAAAGATCTCACTGAGATAAGAATAGTAAATAAGCCTCCAGAGATATATATATATATAGTCGTATTTTTAGGATATGTAGATATTATTAAAATCCCGGAAGAGTCTGATAATTTCAGACCCTTATAATCTTAAAACACTTCCAAGTAAACAAAAAAGTGTCATCTGACATTCCTCGGAAGGGAAAAGTAGATTCCTCATTTGAATATCACAATTTAATTTAAATAAAGTCATTGGAAATGAAATTCCAGAGATAAAATCCGAGTTTACTTTATCAAACTTAAAATTTATACAATTGAGCTGTAAATTGAACTTAAAATCTGTTAATTATAGCTTAGTTTCGAAGCTTCACGATATATTTAACATTGACTGATGATGAATTTTTATTTAAATTTATCACTTAAAAGTAAATTTATTTCCGAATGGCTGGACGTCTATTCTTTGAACCGATCAAGGCATTTATTGAGTGAAAGAAAATACGTGAGAAATTCGATTTGAATTTTTTAAGAATTGATAGAATAATTGACTGAATTGTTCGCTACCTAACAAGAATCTTACAGGTATTAACTAAACCCTTTAAATATAAAAAAAAAAAACAGGAGAGAAAAGTTCGATTAATGCAAATAAAATATCGTTTCGAAAGTTTCAACAAATCATTTACGAAATTAAGAAATCACTTTTCTTAGAGTAAATTTCACTGATTCATTTCAAAAAAGCAGTTTTTGAATTATTCAAAAAAATTAAAATCGTTTATGAGTGAAGTTTTCGTAAATTTTCGAGTTATTTGAAAAATCTGAATTATTCGTAACTTATTGGAACACATTTTTTATAATTAATCAAAAATACTGTCATCTAAGAGGTTGTTCGGCAATTGTGTTACCGTGTCTTCTAATAATTTTTTTTACTTAATTAATAATTAACAAAATTTATCAAAATAATTATTGATATTTTTTTTTTTCAAAGTATGTGATTATTGTACTGTAAAAAATTTAAAAAGTGAACGTGGATTAATTCCGAAGTGAATTCGGATTTAAATAAAGTCCGTAATTATTCCGAGTTCACTCCAAATTTTTTACAGTGTAATTAATAACAAATCTCATAATATATCGATAAGAAACAATATGTTTTAAATTCAATAAGATATGAATAGAATATATTATATTTCATCGAGATTAATTGTGTCATCCAAAATAGTTTACATTCACTTTTATGAACGAACTATTGTAGAAGAGACAATTAATCTCGATGGAATTTAATTTATTATTCCATTCATATATTATTAAATTTAATATATTATATATTACTTTCAACCGAGATGACACGAAACTTATTATACATGTATATTTAAAATTACGAACTTTGAATTATAAAATTAAATACAAGTAATGTTTTCAAAATTAAACTTCGGATTCCAGAATCAATAGTTATTTTTATTTCAAATAATGATTTCGCTGTACAAAAAGTCGGGACACGTGACAATAAATGTGGTTGGAGAGTTTCTAATGTCAATAATAAATTGTCAACTTTAAAGTCAAAACAAACTAAAAATAGTTCGTTCGATTTATCATTTAAAAAACTTTTGACTATTTTATATTCAACTATTTTTGTAAAGTTTCACGTTACCTATTTGCCGATCACCGATTATCGGATAACTAAATATATATATGACAAATATATAAACTTGTTATAAGAATAAAAAAATTTATACGAAAATGAAGACAAATTTGTGTAAATACTCTAAATTTCCAAGTCATAAATGTTATAAAAATTGAAATTAAAATGTTGTTTTTTTTATTTTATTATAATCATTGTTATTTTATTGTCCATAAATTTATGAATTTTGAATTATGTTAATTTTAACTTTTAACTGTACGTTTATTATCGAATTAGAAATAATTTTTACTTATATTAAATAAGTATAATAAAATATACTGCAAAGTTTATTGTTTTTGAAATATGAAAAGGCGTAATCATAAAATTACGAATAATAAAAATCAGTCGATCACAATTTGTAAAAAGTTTGGAAAATCCAAAAGTGCACGTCTCATAACGGTTATTCAAAAATACAAAATAATTTATTATTTGAATATTCTACTGAAAGAATCAGAATTAAATAAATAAATTTTAAAAAATAAATGCTATTGTTTTTATTTTTTTTTTTATTATTACTTTTAGTTACTTGAATTTTAGGGTTCAATCTTTTGCGGTATTGGCACCCGATGAGAAACATACAGCGCATGCGTGTACATATTTATCAGCCTGGCTAACAGCGCTCGACCGTGGCCAAAAGCTGAACGTCGTATAACCATAGAAACATACCTATATTAACCAGTATTTTTCAATATTTATCATTAATTATAATTAAACGACACCGAATTAAACCGTCATTTCAAATAGCAAATAATCCGATGTGATTTTGAAGCTAATAAAAAAGGAATGGTTCTGATACGTTAAGTTTTTCGGGCGTAATCGTGGCATTTCCACATGTACAGACATCCGGACGTCCATGAAAAATTTTTTTAAATCAGATTTTTTTTAATATTAAACAAAATATATGTGTTTTAAACACATCGAATATGATAATAAGAGAATTTCTTTTGATAATAGTGTACTTGTATTATCTTACAAATACAAAATAAATGCAACAGAGACAATTGAAGTCTGCAAAATTGCTTGACATTGACATGTTGAAAGTAATGCACTACCTCAAATGCTTTACGTTATGAGACGTGCAATATCATTCATTTTTTTAAATCTTTGTAATATTTTAATTTTCCCTGTTTAGAAAATCTCATAGAATCCAATAGATTCTCATACATTCTTATAGAGATTTTATGAGGATGAATGAGTTCTATGAGAAGTGCTATAGTTGAGTATAGGGCCTTATACATACAGCTATAAGAATCTATCGGATTTTTTAAGCAGGGTTGTCATTTAAGGTAAAAGACCTTGTACCCGATTACTCCATGTATTTGTATAGATATATTTAGTAAAATTTAGTACTAGTTCCCTGATTAGGTACTGGGTCTCTTACCTTATACCGTATTCGTTATAACTCATTAAAATATTATTATAGATTATGTTATTTAAAAATATTACTTGTTTTTAAATAACTTACCAACAAATTCAGAGCCTTTGTTCTCATGTGATATTATTTTACAGCTATTGGTTTTGTTAACTTTGAAGCCTAAACAACGAAAACGTTCGTCTGTTTGATACAATACACCAGTTTTATGAGGATTTAAGTAAGGCTGACCACTGAATGGATTTATAAAATCAGCCCAGTATCCAAACATTTTAAGTTTTGAACAAATGTCTGAAGCAGCAAGGAGAAACTGAAATATATATGTACCATTTTTATTAGCAGTATAATTTGAAATTATGATTATAATAAAAAAAAAATTCAAAATAATATTTGTCAGATGTGTACATTTGAATATAATTATTAAAATTTATCGAGATCAACCTCAAGTATGCTAATTTTTTCTAAGTAGAGGGATTTTCTAATATTAGTGTGGTTTAATAATTTTTTGAAGGGTGTAACGACTTAATATCAGTTATAATATCACACGATATAATTTAATGTGATATTTTGACTATGATATTTATATTTAGTCATGTAACCATTTAAGGGGGAAAGAGGTCTGAAATACAAAAAAAAAAAAAGATTATATTTTTTTCTCAGAGTAGCTTCTTTATTAAAATTCTTAAAATTTGTGACATTGTTAAGCATCATTCCAAGAATATTCTGCTAAATTTTCATAAAAAAATATTTAAAAATAAGCTAGTGGTAGTAGGGAGAGCCGTCACCTCAAAAAAAAAGTCTCCATGCCGTAGGCAGAATAACTCATGACTGCATCATCTGAAATCAAAAAACCAAAAAGATTTCTTTAGTACATAAGTTCATCTTAGATTTGAACGAAGGATTTTTTTTTCAACAACTACTTATTCTTTAATTAAATAAAAGGAGCAATTTTTTGAAAAAATCAGAGTCTTTTGATTGCACCTTTACCAAAAATTCAAAAATGAATATTTTGTTTATTACTTCGTTCAAATCCAAGATAAATTTATGTACTAAAGAAATCTTTTTGGTTTTTTGATTTCAGATGAGGCAGTCATGAGTTATCCTGCCTACGGCATGGAGACTTTTTTAAGTGACTCGGCTCTTCCCACTACCACTGGCTTATTTTTCAATATTTTTTTATGAAAATTTAGTAGAATATTCTTGGAATGATGCTTAACAATGTCACAAATTTTAAGAATTTTAATAAAGAAGGCACTGAAAAAAAAAATCACAAAAATATCCTCTTTTTTTTTTTTGTATCTCAGACCCCTTTCCCCTTTATAATTGAAAATTTTTTCTAAAATCATAACAATAACTACAGTTGATTTTTATTTTTACTACAACATTCATGATGAAATATTGCTGAACACTTGCATCAATAAACTTATCTGCCAAATATTTAAGCTGAGAAATATTAAAATTAAAAAATTTTCTTTTTTTTATAATTTATAATTTTTTAAAAATTTCAAAAATTATTAGACGTCAGTTAACTTCAGTATCATGCATTGAAGGGTTAAATTATTTTTCATAATTTACTATTATCATTACTTACAAATTTAGCTAATTTTTCAGTCTCAATTTCTTTGCTCCATCTCATCATTCTAGGGTTTAATTTCTGTGTGATGGTGACAATAGTAAGTTGAGGTGAGGCAGCTTCAACACTACTAGGAAAAAGTTCTTGTATACCTTTTCTCAATAACATTGGACACTCTTGTGCTATGCAATGTAAAATAGGCTGACTTTGATCACATTTTCTTCTGTTTTTACTGTTGTTATTTTTATAAACATTTATAATTCCATCATTAATCCCATGAGTGTCAAAATCATCGCTGTCATCAAGCTCTCCATCGTTATTAGGTAATAAAATAGATCGAGTTTCAACTTGAGCAGTAGTAGACTGATCTAACCATCCAGGTCCTATGCTACCTGGTAAATAAAATCTGAAACCTCTTGGTCCGAACAGTTCCCAGTTTGGATTATTGTCCAATTCTCCATTGTCGATATCAGCATCGATACCATTTGATTTAACTAATTTGTATGTCGTAGTATTTTTAGCGCTTCTACGTGAATATTTAGCAGCAAATATAACATTTATTGATCTTGAGTAGTTTTGTTTAATAATTTTACTACAATACATCTATGAGTAAATAAATAAAAAAATTTAATTCAAGGTTATATTGATATATTAATTTAAATATTATCTGGACGGAAAAATATAAATATTTGAATTTAAATAAAATAAAAGTACCTCGAGATGCGACTTTGCATGCTGATGTTAAATAATTGTTAACAAAACACCTTCTTTCAAGTGTGATTGTTTATTTAAAATCTATTATGAAGACATTATTGTTATTATTATAATAGACCAATTGGCTAATGTCATTTGACTAGTTTTATATCTGTCATATGTTTACTATATTTTCCACGTGTAAAAATGCAAGTAGTCTTGCACAATCATTTAATTTCTGATGCAAGATCACTAGAATAGTCACTAGAATAACCTTGAAACTTCTGGTGACATGGTAACCTACTGCTACTGACATCTGTCATGACAAATTTGAAACTTTGACATTTGAATAATTTAAATTTTTTAAAATTAATAAAAAAAAATAGATAATTTTGTTGATATGACGTGAGTGTGTGTAGTTCGCTGATAATATATTTATAAAAATACTGTAGCAAAGAAAAATATGATAAATATGAATATTAAGGGCATTCTCAGACAATACCGTCCACTTTTTAAAACTTTCAACTGTTGTAACGGTATTAAAATTTTATTAATTAATTAAAAAAAAATTAAAGCATTAATTGATAACAGGGCAAAAAGAAAATTACTATCAGTTGACATCAATTGCGAGTTAAACGAAATTTAGAAAATAAATTTCAGTAAAATCTTCATGTCAATTTTATAATTAGAATTTTCAAATTTTTTAGGCTGAAATTTATTCAATAAATTTCATTTAACTCCTAAATGATAACAACTGTGAGTAATTTTTTTAAAAATCTATATTTCAGCAAAATTGTTATTTTTTCAATTAATTCTTTAATTTTTTTTTTAATTAATTAATTGAATTTTAATACGGTTATGACAGTTGAATATTTTAGAAAAGTAGGGGAGGAAGGTCTGAGAATACTCTGAAGTACCCAAGTAACACACTTGGCTTTGTGACATCTATAAGATGGAAATTTTGAGGCTGTTTTTTGACCTATCGATAAGGCACCAAAATATTGATAAAGCGATCAGAAATTTATATCACAGAAAAAATGTCGATTAAAAGACCTGACACAAGTGATGACAAAAATTAAATTACAAATAATGGTCAAATAAATCATCTGAACGATTTTTTAATTAAAATGTCTTTTTTAAGACCGGAAAAAAGACATTTTTATGACATCTTAAAGTTGTTTCTGTGCTACTTAAAAAATCGCTGTAATGATAATCAATTAATAAATTAACAGAAATTAAAATTCGAGAATTTGTTGAGTGCGGCCAAGTCTTAATTGAGAATATTTAAAAATGACGTCTTTAAGAGGTCGTTGTAAAACTTCTTGAAGACATTTTACAAAAGACATTGTAAAAAAGTCATTCTGATTTGATGCTGTCTGGCTAATTTTCAAATTATGTAGAAACCGATAACAAAAACTAATCATATTTAAGTAATTCTAGAGATTCTTTTAATTGTCATAACTTAAATTTAAAATAATATAGCAAATAATTCCTTAGACTTCGAAACACCGATACGATATCTATCGAGAACTTGAGTTCCCATAATCGGATTTAATCCGATGACATTTCTTTCATTAAATTTTATTAGCGGGAAATAAAAAAACAATAAAAGTTCTATAAAATGTAGTTTTGTTCACCATATAGCGCTGCTCTTTGATTCTCAACACTGCAATCACAAAATATAAACATCTTATAGTAACCTGTTCTAGTAGTATGTGTAGTATGTAACCTTGACCGGATGAAATCACTGACAATTGGGCAATATCATCACACGCGACATAATTTTAAAAATTTGTATAGCTATCGTGAAAAATATAGTTGTCAATTAAAAATGTACACATATTTAATTCATTAAATAAATGAATATTGTTCTTTTTCAACCCCTAAATCCTCCATTTTATTTTAGTAATTTACATATCTCCCTATTATATACTTTTGGGGTGAAATTTTTTGTTAAAATATTTGGCATCACTTGAACTGAAAAAAAAACCAGAAAAATATTAACATATACTAGAAATTGGCACCAGTATACGTCTTGAAGTTTAATTCAAATTTTTTCATATTATTTGATTGGATTAATTTTTTTTTTCATTAATTAATAAATTATTGGCATTTTGTAAGATGAATTCTTTACATATATTTAGATAAAAATTATTTATGTTAAGGGAGGAAATATTGTTTTTATAATTTGAATTTTTAAAAAGTTTAGTTTATTAAAAAAAATTAATTAAAATCATTTATGCCTCTATTTAATTACATTCAATTATTTATAAAAATTTGTTATAAAACTTAGTTTTTTATTGAATAAAAAAAATGACTGATTAAATTATTGAAGATAATAAATAAATATATACTTAGCGATATTAAATGTCAAAGATCTTCGTATTATTTATATACTGTTTAGTATATTAATAATATGTAACTATATTTTTTCTTTTTCTGTCTCAGTATTCAAAAATATTAATGCTTACTATCAACAACTGATGGCGTTGCCAGTTTTATATTCAAAAATAATAAAAATTTTATGCGTGTGAATGTAGCAGACATGATAAAATTTATAAATTTTAAATAAATTAATTAATTGAATTTAAAAAAATGCGCGCGCAGATTTTTAAATTATTTAAATACGCATTTTTTAATTTTTAATTTTTTTCTACTCACATTTTATTTATTTATTCAAAAATTTAAAAAATTTCTAATTGTCAGTTACATTTACTCATAAAATTTTAATTACGTCTTAATTAACAAATTTTAATAATTAATTTTTCATAATTAACAATTTAATTATTAATTATAATTACAAATAAACTTCCCAGTTTAATTTTTAGAAAAAAAAATTTCAATTTTCCCGCCATTTCTTACTGCATCATTTGAATGCGCGCGCACTTCTTTATAAAATACGTCAGCCATTTTTCACTCCCTGGGGAAAGTCAGGTCCGTAAATACTAGTCAGTAAAATAATTTATTTTTCTGACTAGAAATTCACTGTAATTACGTTTACAGCCCAGTAATAATTTTAAAAAATAAAATAAAAAACTATAAGTTCATTTGAATATAAATAAAAATCTCACGAAAATATTTAAAAAATATAATTTATCATATTTAGTAATAAATAAAATAAAAAGTGGGTCTTTATTACAACGACGTTACTGAATAATGAAATGATGTGAGTTTGTGCGTAAGTGAAGAGTCTTTTTATAATTTTAGTCGCCATTGCTAGGGAGTTATCTTCAATAACTAGACATCTAGTTTTCTAGGTCTCTATTTTTTTGAATTGTTGAGTTCATAAAATGGTTAAAACTTTAGTGATTTTGTGTTAAAACTTATTTAGGGTATATTTTTTTTGTTAAACCAAAAATTAAATATCTCTACATATATATAGTATTTATTATTTAAAATTTTAAATATATATATAACATAAGGTATGGAAAAAAATCAAGTATCATCGAATATTATTATTGATGGTCAAACAGTAGTATGTACTGAATATATTCAAGAACCTCAGCGTCTAACTCCAACTGGAAAAATAAGTCATGCCAAGACACGAGTTTATACTCAACGTTATCGCAAAGAGTGGGAACTCATGCAGGATTTCAAAGGTGAATTTCAATTTTTTTAATTTTTTTTATATCTTATTTATTTTAATTTTATTATCAGATAAAATTATTCTACTTCACTTTGTATCTTTAATATTAAACATTTAAATTTACAGCCTCGTTTGAAATATCAACAAAAGAATTTTTTTTAAACTTGATAATATTTATGGAAGATGTAATCCAAGTAAACTAGTAACGAAGTATTTTTGAATATTTAAATGGAAATAAAAATATTTATTTCGGTTGGTAGACAACAGAAAATGAAAATTATAAAAAAATTTTTTGATAATTTATGATCCAGGAATTAACATGACAGTAAAGTTGGCGGATATCTGACAATTTAAAAAATTTTTAAATAATAAAATGAAATTGTTTTAACAAAAAATTTAAAAAATGGACTTTTAGAAAATTATAAAATCAGTAAATGCATTTTTTTATTTTATCAATTTAATTATTTAATTTTTTTATATGTAATTTGAAAATTTTCTTATGTCTGCTACATTTACACTCATGGAATTAACACGATTCTAAAAATGACAGACAATTAATAATTTTCGAATTTATTTTTTCAACGTTAATTACAAAAAAAAAAAAAACTAAAAATATGCACATTTAGAAAATTTAAAAAACTACAAGTGCAATTTTTCCAAATATTTTTTTTTTTTTAATTTATCATTTTAAAAATAATTCAAAAAATTATTACATGTCTGCTAATTTCAGTATCATAAATTAACAGACAATTGACAATTTTATTTAATTTTTTTTTTCAACAAACCGATGACAAAAAAAAAAAAAACTAAAAAAATGCACATATAGAAAATTTAAAAAACTGTAGGTGCAATTTTCTGAAATATTTATTTTTTTAATTTATCATTTACAAAAAAAAATCAAAAATGTATTAGACGTTGGCTAATTTCAGTATCATATTTACTCCGGATTTAATCTGCGTTTACTCCGCAAATTTTTTACAGTCCATGCATTCAGTAAAAATCTGTTATTTTAAAATTACAAACACTTCAATTTTATTTATTTGTATGGTTAATAAGTCTCTCAAATTTTGTTGTTTTTATAAAATTATTCATAAAAATTGAGATACTAAAGTACCACATACTTAATAAGTACCCAGCCAAGACTTTTCCAATTACTAATAAAAAATAAATTATTTGACAGGGTGGTTGACATCAGTACCTGGTCAAGTAACACGAGCATACTGTACGTATTGTAAAAAAAATCTCCATGCCCATCGTCTGTCATTGTTGAAGCACACGTGTACAATGAAGCATCAAAGAGCAGCACTTATGTACCAAACGCACATGCACACCAATGAGGAAGACGATAATGGAAGAATAATTGAATTCACACAAGAATTTGAAACCGTCAACGTTGAATCCATCAAGAAGAGTGACGGTGACGATGATGAAAATGAAGATGAAGATGAGGACAATGATATCGAGTATGATAATGACATCGAGTATGTTGTCGAGCGACTGGACATGGAAGAAGATGATCAATTTGATAAAAAAAATAATCAAGTGGTAGATCAAGATGACAATGACTCCCATGATTTTACTCATAAAGTAGAACAAGATATTGAGCAGTGCAGGAAAAAAATAAAACTTGATACCAATCAACGGAGAGATACTTTGGCTGAAGCGATGGCTCATGTCCATGGGGAATATTTTGAAGACAATGAGGGTAATGATGCTACTGAAGAAGTTGATAGTAATGAACAAGTTATTAATGACGAAAGAGAACTAACAGAAGTATCGATAACTAAAATATTCAAAAATGAGGAACTTGATGTTTCTAAGGCATTTAATAAACAAGTAACTAATGATTTAAATTTAGTTAAAAATAATAATGATGATGCCGAAGAACCGGAAACAAAACTTATAGCCGCTTGTCAAGTTAATACGCCACAGCTTTCGATTGCTGAAGGACAAGAAATCGCAAATTCGTTGACTGCTACTCCCACACAAAATAAAACATTGAGATTGTCGACTGGTAAAACTGTGACACTCACTACGGGAAAATTACCTCCTGGTTACGTTCTTAGTAAAATAAAAGGCAATCTCCCGAGTTTGTTGACCTCGGGAACAAAAACGATAAGTCAACGCACTGTAACTAAAGTCATTAATAAAAGCAACAATAATTCTACGCCCAATGCTAAAAGTAATGTACAAGTTGTAGCAGGTCCAAGTGAACAAACTAAAAAACAATCAAATTCGGTACAAAATATTAAATTTAAAGCTCCTTGTATATCGACACATGTTTTGGATGTTAGCAAAGGAATACCCATATCCGGTCTTCAAGTTAGTTTGTATAAACTTATGGATGGACGGTGGACTTTCTTAAACGAGAGGTATATTAATTACATTTTTTTTATTTATATATTAAGAGGGTGGCCACAAACCGGGAAATATTAGGGAATTTCGAAAAAAATCACGGAATTTAAAGCAACTGGAAAATAACAGGGAATTATAGAAAGTATTAGGGAATTTAATGCAACTAAAAACTATTAGGGAATTTTGAAAGAAAACAGGGAATTTGATGCAACTGGGGAATATCAGGGAATTTCGGGTAATATTAGGGAATTTAATGCAACTAGAAACTATTAGGGAATTTTGAAAGAGAACAGGGAATTTGATGCAACTGGGGAATATCAGGGAATTTCAGAGTATCAGAGAATTTGTGCAACTAGAAAATATCAGGGAATTTTAACAAAGAACAGGGAATTTAAAACAACTGGAAAATGTCAGGGGATTTAATGCAACTAGAAAATATCAGGGAATTTTGAAAAAGAACAGAAATTCAAAGAGTGTCAGTGAATTCAATTCAATCAGGAAATATCAGGGAATTCTGAATAAAATCAGGCAATTTAAAACAACTGGGAAATATCAGAGAACTTTGCAAAATATTACGGAATTTAATGCAACTTGAAAATATCAGGGAATTTCAGAGCATCAGGGAATTTGTGCAACTAGAAAATATCAGGGAATTTAATGCAACTAGAAACTATCAGGGAATTTTGAAAGAGAACAGGGAATTTGATGCAACTGGAGAATATCAGGGAATTTCGGAAAATATTAGGGAATTTAATGCAACTAGAAACTATTAGGGAATTTTGAAAGAGAACAGGGAATTTGATGCAACTGGGGAATATCAGGGAATTTCAGAATATCATAGAATTTGTGCAACTAGAAAATATCAGGGAATTTCGGGAAGTATCAGGGAATTTAATGCAACTAGAAACTATCAGGGAATTTTGAAAGAGAACAGAGAATTTGATGCAACTGCAAAATATCAGGGAATTTCAGAGTATCAGAGAATTTAATGCACCCGGGAAATATTAGGGAATTTTGGAAAGTATCAGGGAATTTGATTGCGACAACTCAAAATTTCAAAATTTTTTACTTGTATTTGAAACAATCGACGATTTTTTTTTATATTTGAAATACAGTTCGATTTCTGATGCTTAAAAAAATGAAAATAATTTTAACACCAGGAAAAATTTTAGCATCGCTACCAGTGTTATTTTAACACCGGGATAGGGTGGACTTACACCCTTTTTTTTACAATATCCAATAAATTAAATTTTTCGTATTAATTGTTAGGCGTCATCTAAAAACAATAAAAAACTAAAAAGTACCTTTTCCCTTTAAAAAAATTGATATTTTTTTTTGTAAATTAAAACAAGATGTTAATAAATACATTTATTTTTTTCCAGCTCAACATCATCCAATGGACGGTGCTCAGACCTTGTCGATAATCTAAAATTACAATTAACAGCTGGCCGTTACAAAATTCATTTTGACGTCGACAAATATTTCACGGTACGAAGAATCGAGACAATGTACCCATTTATCGAAATAGTATTTGATGTCAAAAATCCAACAGGAACTTACCATATACCCATTTTACTAAGCCCAC
The DNA here is from genome assembly GCA_964016945.1 of Microplitis deprimator. Lineage (NCBI taxonomy): Eukaryota > Metazoa > Arthropoda > Insecta > Hymenoptera > Braconidae > Microplitis > Microplitis deprimator. The sequence continues at coordinate 11,005,097 of OZ024716.1, forward strand.
ACAGTTACACAACTTACCGAGACGCTGATAGATGATTTTATTTTATCATTCTTACTACTAATTACTCCTACATATTTATTATTTTTAAAACTTAAGTAAAATTATTATATAAATTCTTATTAATGTATAGATAATGTATTAATTATCCTTATAGAATTTAATTGTGGCCTTTGAAGTTTTCTTTTTTATGATAAATAATTTTTTTTTCTTTTTTTTTCAAAAAATATTAAAATTAAGTTGAATTAATATTTTTGTATTATATAAGAAGTTTAAAAAAAATAAAATAAAATGTTGACCATAATTTTTTTACTGTTATCATATATTTTTTACAATCTCCGAGCTGCAATATCTTCAAGTTGATAAGAATATATGATAGTTATAAATATATTAACTGGCCTCAGTCGATGCTGCACAACAGTCAGAGACATTTTAATTTTTAAAAAATTAAATAAATAAATAATGAATACTCCTCATATATCGACTCATGTATTAGACACAAGTAGAGGAATTCCTGTAGCGAATTTGCCAGTGAGTCTTTATAAAATTACAAACACCTGGGCTTTGATTAGTGAAAGGTCAGTGATTAATTTTAAAAAATTGCGCTTGAGGTGTGCAATAAAAATAAAAATTATTTAACAGTAATTAAAATAAATATTTTTATTTTTAATTAGTAAGACATCATCAGATGGCCGATGCTCTAATTTATTAGAATTAGCTGGACAATCATTAACAACAGGACGTTATAAACTTAAATTTAATGTAGAAAATTATTTTATTGCAACTGAAAGATCGTCATTGTATCCAATCATTGAAGTTACATTTGATATTAAAAATGATGATAAAAATTATCATTTGCCACTTTTGTTGAATCCATTTGGATACAGTACGTACCGAGGAACTTGATCGGTTTATAAATTATTTATTTAAGAAATAATAATAAAAACTAACAAAGAATCAGTTGAACTACTAAAGCTGTATTAAATCTACTTTTGATATTTCTAATGCAAAAAAAAAATATAAAGATGTATGTATAAAATAAATTAACTTGGAGGAAGATAAGCTTTGTCAGAATTTGGTTTTCCTCCACCTGATCCAGATCCGCCACCTTTTCCACCAGATCCGGTACCTTTTCCACCAGCTCCGGTACCTTTTCCACCACCTCCGGTACCTTTTCCACCAGCTCCAGTACCTTTTCCACCAGCTCCGGTACCTTTTCCTCCAGCTCCAGTACCTCTACCTCCTGTTCCGGTACCTCTTCCAGCCCCGCCACCTCCTGTGGGATTCCCAATAGTGAAACTTGCTCTGTTTCCATTTTCATCTGCTTCATATCTGTTTGAATGATGATAATATTAAAAAAAAACTTTAAAAAATGATTAATATTTTGATTACTTACTTGACGGCAATTGGAAGACCTTCGGGACTATCGTAAGCAAAATTACCCTTGACCACACGTACAAGCTGACCATCTATTTCTTTAAGATCTTCGATCTCTTCTCTGGTGACTCCATCTTCCTTTGGAGCTTGCGGTGGAGGTGCTGGGGGTCGTGAACCCCCACTTCTACCGACATCTGACCTAGAGCCAACATCTGCGGCACGATTACCCGCAAATGGAGCTTTTAATGATGACCCACCGGAATTAGTAGCATGTGGGGGTGCTTTCTGACCTGGTGATAACTTGTCTGCACTGCAGACAAGACTTCCGATCAACACACACAGTACCTTTAATTTGATATTTTTTTATTTTATTTACTATCATTTTTTAAACTCAATAATTTTTTTTTGAGAATTTTTAAGCAGATTTTTTTTTTTGTATAATGAGGGGAAAATTTACTTTGAAAAAATAAAATAAATTTCTTGGGTTAATAAATTGTTCGTTTCTTTACTCAAAGAAATTAATTATTTATGTGAAGAAAGAAATTCAATTTATCGGCCTATTTATTAAGAATAATAAAATTTCGGCGTGTTTTCGGTTAACTTTCGAACTTTTCCAATAAAATTCTATGGTTTCGGATAAATAAAACCTTTTCTGTCAAATATATATTTTTTTTTTTCAGTGTATAATCACTCCCCGAGAAACAATAATTTAGATTTCACTAGATCTAGTCACAAAGATCGGATTTTTACATAGTTTAGATCATGAGTCAGAGAAGATCCATTTAAATTAATGCAGATCCTTTAAAATCTCTTCAGGTCTACAATTTTTGAAAATTTTTTTAAACTAAAATTTCTATAAAAATCAAAACTTAGTTTTTTTTTTTTTAGTCATTTTTCATTTTTTGTCTTGATCTACGTAAAAAAAATAATTTAAAAATTTTCAATAATTTAAAAAATGAAGCCCTAGCTCTACATATTCACCAGAAATAATAATAATAATTTTTTAAAAGCAAAATAAATTTATTTGACGGTTCTAATTAATTTCAAAAAACCTTCTTTCCATTTCACTGTAAAAAAAATTATATTCAAATATAATTTTATAAATTAGAAAAAATTAAAAAAAAAAAATCATAAATTTCGAAATTCGCAACGCAACAAAATATTTAAACGTAATTATCATTAAAATAGAGGGTCGGATCACAAAACGAAGACAATAAATGACATTTAAAATAGTTAATTACAACCCGTAATTATTAGCCAACACAATAATAATTAAATTATCGAGTATCGACAAAACACAATTTATTTCATACGCATCTAATTATTTTCTAATAATTAATAAATTAAAATCTAAACACTTTCACTGATAGCCTAAAGTGATAGTACAGCATTTACTATAAAATTCATTAAAACTCATAATTTAAAATTACATAATAAATATAATGAATTATTTTCACTTGATCGATTATCGAAATAATAAAATTTAAAAAAAGTGTTTTAAATATTTTTTTAAAATCACATACCAACGTACTTCCCTTTGCGATCTTAAGATTCTCCATGATAAAAAAAAAGTAAAATGACAATTAATAAATTTTTATATGGAGGTTTTTATACTAAATGACATTGTCTAGTATAGAGAACAGTCGCAACTTATAATCCTCGCGACTGGAATTAAACGAGTAACATAATGACGATTATCCTGAGCCTTTATATAGGATTCACCTGTGCATATTTACTCAGGTTTTAGTAGGAGCTGTAGAAGTTACTGCAGTATCCCACTCTAGGTGATATAAGCAAAGCCTTGATGTATCATGGATGCCAAGAAAGGGTTCTATATAAGATACCAAGTTGAGATTTATAAGTGTCACCATTCTCCTTTATTCGATCCGGATCATCTTCTTTCATTTCATTTTATTTTATCATAACATTTAACGGTACTATTTTTTTTTATGTATTATTTAAAGATACTTAAGGAGTTTCTCAATGCCATTAATAAACTAGGTAAACTTTTAACAATAAATCTATAATTCAATACTTAAATGTAATTCGATAATTATTGTCAAGGCTTATAAAGGAAGATTCTAAAAATAAATTTAATTATTTTACTGAATGATAGTTTATTATTTTAAATAAAAGAAAATTTATGACGAAATTTCTTTTGAAATTTATCAGTATTAAACAGTTTTTGATAATTTAAAAAAAATGATATCTGGCAGCTGGAATAGGTAATAAATTTTAAATTTTTGATCGATTTAAAATTATAAAATTGTAAGGAGTTTGGAGAGTTAATGAAATTTTTAAATAATTTTTTGATGTCAAGTTTGTAAATAGTGAAAAAAATTTCTAAGTTAATTATGTGAGTTCTTAGGCTTTGCTCGTAAGCTTTGACTTGCATTAGACAAATAAATTTAAAGAAAAAAAAAATTAAAAGATTACTAATTTTGATTTACTGAGACCGCAATCCCACATTCTACTTGTCACAGTAGATCTAAAAAAAGGAAACGTGACGTCTACGCACAGTGAAGCTAAAAATGGGCAAAAATTCTGAATTTTTTAAAATATTATATACAGAAAAAAAGTATTTTTTGGCGCAATAAAAATTTTGTATTATAAAATAAAAACAAAATTTTTCTTAGGACTAGAAAAAATTTCTTACACTGTAAAAGTTCGGGAGTCTATTTGGAGTAATTACAGATTTTATTTAAATTCGAACACTCAGAGTTCTGGAGTTCGAGAAAAAAATCACTTCGCATACGGAATAAATACGAAATTTGTTTCTCCAGCGGGGTTTAAATATCAAAATAAATTCCCTGTAGGAGTTAATTTTATTTCAAAGGGGGATTAAATAAATACGCCATCCGCAAATTTTTTCCCATGTAGCGTAAGACAATTTGAGTTTTTAATTCATAATGCAAAAAGTTTCTTAGGACAAGTAAAAATTTTATGAGTTTGAATGTAGCAGACATGAGAAAAATTTCAAATTATTAATAAATCGAGTAAATAATTAATAAAATAAAATTTAAAAAAATGCGCATTTTTCAAATTTTGAAATTAATAAGTGCATTTTCTATAAATATTTTTTTTTAATTATTCTCTCTATTTATTCATAATTTTAAATTTGTCTGATGTCTGCTATATTCACACTCGTAAAATTTTTCGCGCCAAAAATTCCCTTTTTTTGTGTACACAAAAAATTCACCACATACAGACGGAACAGGAATTTTTTTTCAGCAGAGTGATCTAGATTTCATTTCAACCCACATTCACTCAAAACCAGTTTCAATATTAAAATAAACTTCCCTTCAAACTCAATTTCCGGGGACTAAATAAATAAAAAATCATCCGTCCGGATTAAATCCGCTTAAATTTTTCAGTAGAAATAAAGTAAAGGATCGATAATAAATAATAACAATTTCTACTATTTGTAATATCCAAAAAGGATCGGCAATTATATTATTGTAGCAAGCAGCACCCATGTGAAAAGATCTTGAGACAGTTAAAATTTATAGTCTGTACAAGTTCTCGATCGTCAAAGGCCATCGTTGTCACGAGTGATCGGATTGGATACATTAGAGGGCACACATATGATCTCTGAACCTGTAATAGGATGCGTTATTGGCTTCGCGCTCTTTGAGAGTTCAATTGAAGGGATATAGGATTGGTGAGGAGGATTGGAATAAGTTGACATTTCACATGTAGACATTATACGAGTTTGCTTCTTATTGGATGCTGTAAAAAGTCCATCACCAAACCCACATTCCGTGATTTCTATACAACGGTAGCCGGTAGGGCCCCTCAAGAGATCGCGGGAACGGTTTGATCGGTAACAATGACTTGTCGTCCCTCACATCAGGGAAAGCATCCAGCTAAAGAGTCAATGGTGACAGATACTTTGTTAAATCACATAAATTAAATTCCCGTAATAATAATGTAATATCTTACTCAATACTTATTGCATTCCGTTAATTGAAATCTCTTAATCGATGCCATCATTTAAGACACGTCACGTTTCTTTGCCATTATTTTATTCTTTGTCTCATTAATTACCCGGTAATTAAATCACATCAAATACAATAGAAATAAATAAAATTATTAACATTAAAAAAAAAAGAATTTTTTTCAATTGATTATGATTTTAAAGCTAAAAGACAATTAAAATTTTTTTGATTTTGTGTCAACAAATCAAATATAAGAAAAAAAATAAACTGAAAAAATGCACATGTAGAAACTCAAAAAAGCTATAGGTGCTATTTTTCAAAATTTTTTTTTTTATATCATTTGTCGGTTTTTAAAAATCCAGAAATCGTTAGATGTCAGATAATTTCTGTATTATGATTGATTATAAATATTTTTGGGTAATTAAATTTCTAGTTTTTTTTCTTTTTTGAAAAAAATTCTATTACGTCAGAAAAATAAAAAACAAGTTAGAAAATCTAGTGCACAGCTCACTTACTCATTAAAAAAGTGATCAATAGAAGGCGTTCTATGAAAAAAAAAAAAAAAAAAATAATAATGATAAAAAAAATGACAGCTAAATTTTTTAATGAGTTGCCAGTTAAAATTTTTTATTAATTATAATTAAACTAAAAAAAATTGAGTATTGATTTTCAAAAATGTTCTTCTATTTAAGAATTCAAGTGTAAAAAAATTTTAAATAGATCTATCAGTTGTCAATTTCGTGTGTTTACCAACATCCGTGCATACCAAGTAACGCTTGAGCAAAATCCCTAGTCACTAGTGTCTTTTTCTACGTATGGGTCTTGCGCAACATGTAGCAAGAAATTGTCATCAAGATTTGTGCATGACTTGCTCAAGGCATTGTACACGAGAATACTGAAGATATCTTAGATACGGCAGTTTAAAAGTTTCTGACGCATTTCTCGCACCAGTAACTTGCGGCAGGTACTTACGCATGGCTTGCTTAAGACTCAAGGTCAATTTTGAGCCGTGAGCAGATCTTGTGCAAGCCATGCGCAACTATTTTCAACTATAGTCTTCCTTCAGAATTGAGTTATAATCTGGCGCGAATTTCTTGTGTAAGGCTTGCACTAGACTTGCTTTTGAAATCTTGCCACAAGTATCTGCAGAAAGACACATAGGTAGGAAAAGACACTAACTTCTATCGAACTTGAGACCAGGTTTGCTCAAGTCTTAAACAAGATTGTTATATGGGTACTGACGGACATTACAGTTTTTTTTATGATCCTGAAGTTAGCAGACAATTGAACATTTTTGAATTTTTTTTTCAACAATTCATTTTAAAAATACAAAAAACTAAAAATATACACATGTAGAAAATTTAAAAGACTATAGGATCAATTTTTAAGAAATATTTTTTTTTAAATTTGTCATTTTTAAGAAAAATCCAAAATTTATTAGACGTCGGCTATCTTCAGTATCATTTTTTTTTCAATCTTTATTTTAAAAAAAGCAATTTGAAATTAAGTCCGTTTTAATCAGTAGTAAACTATCTTTCAAATGGTACGAATTTTGTTCTAGTTAAGAATATTTGAATATGTAAATATGATTTTTATGTGAGTGAATCAGCTGGGACTGAGTAAGCATCAGCAGAACACATCTCATTGCTTCGCGATTGAGTTGTGCAAAAAAATGATTCAATATAAAAGGAAAAGGTAAAAGAGATTATAAAATGATGTTATTAAAAAAAACTTTTTTTGTAAATTTTTTTAGTTAACAAGACACTCAACTTTATTTTTAATTAATTTCCTTAATATTTTTAAGCTCCGCGATGACAGATGTATTGGAGGAAATTAATGTATGTCAGTTATTTAATTTTTTAACTTTATTTCCACGTGCATTTTGTGCACACAGAGATTGTGAACACAGATTTTATTTAAATTTTAAAATTGTTTATTTATAACAATAAAATAATGATAATGAAAAGACGATGAAATGGAAAAATAAACTTATATAAATTATAATTTAACATTATTATATATTTTTTTTATAATCTGTTTTGCTGTATGATTGTAAAAATTGACATTTTATTAATTAATTTTTTTTTTTTATGTCTATTATAAATTACATCAGTTTTGTCTCAATGACTTTAATAAAATGTATTTATTTTTTTATTTATTTATTTTATTTTTTTTAAATTTACTTTATTAAAATAATTATCGCAGATAAAGATGAAGTAAATTAGTGTAAATATAACGAAGCAGAGCAAAAGCTTCAAGTCATCGTTACGTTGATTATTTTCTTTCCCATATTTTCAATGCGTTTCCATCCTAATTGCAATTTAATCGCTGAAATTTGCGGCAATAGATCTCTTGTATTTATTTATAATTTTTTTTTTTATTGAAATATTAAATTACATTTATATGAATAGAAAAAATGTAAATCTGCTACTTTTTGATTGATAAAAAAATTGATAAGAATGCAAACTAAAGCTAAAGTTTAATTTAATCAAAATTTATTATTTTTATTTTTTTATTTTAATATGAAATTTTATTTTTTATTTTACTATACAGCTTGAACATTGTTGTTATATAATTCATTTTTTTTTATTTAAGATGTAGACGGGCTATTGATTATCAAATATTCAAATCACCCGATAAAATTTATCTACCACTGCGATAATACTCGGTAAACATTCAGGATTTCAGTATTATACTTACAATTATTTTCTATAATACAATTGCAATCATTTTTTTAAATTAAAAAAGAAATTATAATGAAACGGATAAATATATATATAAATACTATTTTCCTTAACTTTTATTCCATTCAATCATTCATTTCTTTTTTTTTTTAAATATATTTATGATAATGATTTAGTTTCAGAGCTCCATCCATTTTTAAATTTAAATAATCAGAATATCCATAAATTAATTCATTTAATTTTTACGGCAAACTAAAAGAAAGCAGGACAGTATAATAAAAATTACAAGTAATTATTTAAATTTCGCACACTAATTAGTAAAAAAAAATTTTTGTTAATAATTTTACCGAATAAATAATTTAAAATTTAAATTATAATATTTATTTGTAGATATGATGAACAAAATAAATTTTAAACTTTGAATAGTTTGAATTTACATATATGTAAAAGTTAAAGTATACTTTAATTATGTGATTACTATGATACAACTCCAAAGCATGTAAGTAGATGCATAAGGATACGTTACTATCCGCCTCCATTTACTGCCGGGCTAACGCATCGAAGCGCGCGACAGTGTTTTACTCCGGCTCGTACTAGTAGGAGAGCAGTCTAGTCTACAGTCTACAGTCTATAGCAGAGTAGGTCAACATCAGCCTTACTAACGAGTCCGCTCAAGTACTTGGGACAAAACCATCATCTGTAACCTCAAGTTCTGGTTTGGTTATATTTTGCTCTGCAGAAGAAACATAAAAAATTAAGCTGTTGGTCAATGAAAATTACTATGGGTACGTCAGTAAGTTGTTCCGTAAGAAGATGACGTTAAGAAGTTTAATAAAATTTATAGCTATCAAAAAAATCTACATGGGAATCCAGCCTAAATTCCTATGTGGGTTCTCACATGGCGTTTTCGGATGGATTCCCATATGGTTTCCTATAGGAATCCAGCATAGATCTTGACATAGATTCTTACATGAGTTCCTATAGGAATCCACACCATGTCAACTTCATATGGGAATCTAGTATGGATTTACATGTGGATTTTTACCTCGATATCCCATTGGAATCTACACCATGTCAAAATGAAAATCCGGGTATCCATAGTTTCCTATGTAGATTTCCCATATGGGAATCCAGATACCCATGGTTTCCTACATGGATTCTTATATAAATCCATACACTCCTACATTAATTTCTATGGATTCTTACGTGAATCCATAAATTTCTATATGAATTCCTATGGGTTTCCATGCAATCCCACATGGATTTTTTTGATAGGGAGCATTTTAGATTTATGACTTCTGAAGATTGTCTTCCCTTAAGAATCGAAAATGTCTCAATTGTCATTTCGCGCATATTAGTAATTTGTAAAAATTCTAAAATAAAAGTCAATTGAAAAAAAAATGTTATATATAAATATTTATGATAGAAGTCATAATAAAAAAATATAATCAATCGGCCGCTACATACTTGCTAGTAGAAATTATCCAAAAGCGGTATATACATTATTGGATAATTACTTTTTTAAAACAGATGGAGTCCCATTTAGACCATTACCATATTTGTATTACATATATTTACTTCATTCAATTAATTGTATATTTATATAAATATAATATAAAAAATTTAATTACATTACAATTTGATAAAACCTTCGTTATTAAATAAAAAAAAAAACACAAGTAAAATTTATAAAAACAAACATAATTGATAAAAATTTTTTAAAAATATATATATATGATTATACATTATACAATTATTTTGTGCACTCACAGCAAAAATTTGAATAAAAATAATTAAATCGGAAATTTAAAATAATTACTAATTAAAAAAAAAAATAATGACAATAACTGTAAAATATACGACAAATAAAACAAAACAAAATAAATAAATAAATTTTCATCCATTAAAATCTCATTGTAACACGTGGAAATAATAAATATATCGAATATATTTTTTTTAATCTATTATATTTATTTACAATTTTTAAAATTCTGAAAATCCTGAATCTTTACTTGTGGCCCCTACAGCTGTAAGTTTATATTCTGCATAATTATTTTCTTTTGTATTTTATTTTTGCTCCAGTCTCGTGAGAAAAATATCGGGCAAATCGAACAAGGCACACACACATTTAAATAAATTTTATCTGCTTCATTTATTTACTTTTTTTTGTTAATTAATTGCTGTAAGATTAACTTGTAATTTGTTTTCTTATTTATTTCTTTCAAATAAAAAGTCTGTGTGTGTAAAAAAAAACTCAGCCCTTTGATAACTTATTCTCTGGACTTTTTTTTAATGATAATCCTAACGATGATAACCACAATAGTAAAAGCATACAAGCTATTCATTAACTACCATTCTGTATCTACAATAAATTTTTAAATATATCAATTTTTTTTTGTTTTCATTTTCAGTTTCTTTCATTTTTATCCGTTGTATTTTTTTTTTACCATCATCATTTATTCAAAATCGTACTGTTTAAAATAGCGCTAATGCACATATTTATTTGTTATTTTCTCTCTTAGTTATATATTTGTTTTATCCTTAACACTAAACTCTTTATTTCAAATCTTAATATCGTAGGTTAAAGTTATTTCTTTAGCATTTTTTATTTAATTATCAACTCAAGTCAGTGTGAAAAAAAAATATTTTAAACAGTTAAAACTAAAGAGACTTGTCACAGTCGTAATTAGCATAAAAAATCAATGACTGACTGACTGAGAATTTTTCGTTTCCAGTAAACTGCGTCCGTGTCAATTTAATGTATGAATTAAATAAATAGATTCATACAAAACAGCATTTATAAATAATGCTATTGTATAATTTATCATTTTATTATTATTAATATTAATATTAGTTTTTTTTTATCATTATTATTAAACTGCGTTACTGAAGAACGCAACATTTGCACTTGGGCTTTTTCTTGAGAGTCACGTGCTCAACTTGAGACGCATCTCCAGGACCCTGTGCTGTCACTCTGCTGACCTCCACGGTCGCCGTGCTCGTTGTTGAACCGACCTGATAAAAAATTAACAAACAAACAAACAGAAATTAGTAAAATATAAAGATTGAATTGTGTACTAAAATAAATAAGTAAACTGGCGGATCAAAATTACGGTAATTTACCGCAATTTACAGTAGAATACGGCATTTACACGGCAAATTTGCTGTAATTTGCAGTATTTTTACCATACGCTTTTTTATTTTTACAGTTTTCGCAGTGCAGTACTTCACTTTAAGGTATAATCCCACAGACTCGACATAATTTTTACGGCAAATTACCGTTAGATTACTGAAAATTTTCGATAAAAATACCGTACTTTTGGAGCGAAAATGCCGTGCGTTTACTGTAAATTACGGCATTCTACTGCAGAATACTATATTTCTTTGGCCAATAACAGTATTCTACCACAGGATACCGTATTTTTACCGTCAATTGCAGTATCATACTGTATTCTTACCGTAAATTGCAGTACCATACTGTATTCTTACCGTAAATTGTGGTATTATACTGCAGAATACTGTATTTGTACCGTAAATTACAGTATTCTACTGCAGAATATCGTATTTTACCGTAAATTGCAGTACCATACTGTATTCTTACTGTAAATTGTGGTATTATACTGCAGAATACTGTATTTGTACCGTAAATTACAGTATTCTACTGCATAATATCGTATTTTACCGTAAATTGCAGTACCATACTGTATTCTTACCATAAATTGTGATATTCTACTGCAGAATATCGTACTTTACCGTAAATTGCAGCACCATACTGTATTCTTACCGTAAATTGTAGTAATCTACTATAGAATACTGTATTTGTACCGTAAATTACAGTATTCTACTGCAGAATATCGCATTTTCACCGTAAATTGTGGTATTCTACTGCAGAATACTGTATTTGTACCGTAAATTACAGTATTCGACTACTAAACTACGGTAATTTATCGTAATTTGAACCCGCTAGGGAATAAATAAAACTATATTAGTAATCCCGAAAATGTATAGTGTGTTGTGTGTGTGTCCAGTATATTTATTTCTAGTCTCTAATACGCGTGATGATGTGAAATGTCAAAGATGGAATAGATCAGTGTCTGAGCGTGCACCTTTTGTCTCAAGGTTGGAAAGGAGAGTTTAAACAACCAAGTTTATTTCGCACGGCTGTTCGTTAGTGGATAATGGAAATGACGTTGTGTCACCTTCTCGCTAACGGGCTGCTTATTGACGTTGGAATTCACGTTCCCATGGAGGTTTCCATTCCCCTGATTCGTCCGTTCGGTTGTTGATGTGTTCAGCAGTGGACTGGTACTTGAATCATGCTCATCAATTGCTTTACCATCACATCCTGGTAATGGGGGTGCAGTTTGACCTGGTGTTGGAGTTATAGGTTTTCCGCCTTTTATCAGTTCTACTATCTCGTCTGCTTCTCGGGATAAATCTCCGTCTGGCCTAAATGGATTGTCCCATCCACTATCCGTACTAGAATCAAATAATAAATATTGTTATTATTGTATATTGCAAGAAAATTTGACAAAAGCATTTTATATACAGTTACGGATACGCAAAATTAGGGCAAACACAAGTCAATTTCCTACTAGTATTCAGCTTCCTTATATATTTTATTAACTGTTATATTATTTTAAAATAGATTTTATATTTTTTACCGACTAGATGAATTTATTGTTAAGTCTGTTATTGTAAATCTATTAAATAGTGATTTTAGGAAAAAATTAGAAAAAACTGACTACCCATGTAAGCCACTCAGGAATATTGTCTGGTATTTTTGAGAAATAAGTATATCGCGTCACTAATTCCAAAAGGACATATTTTTATACGCTCTTTTGACTTTAGTCATTAAGTTTAAAATCAAAAGGGTGTATAATTTTTTTTTAAATGCAAATTATATTGTAGACTTATTTTGGAGCTGAAAATTTGGAAAGCCAAAAGGGCATATAATTTAAGCTGTATGCCCTTTTGGCTTTCACAATTTTTTTTTTTTAATTTTTAGCTATAAAATAAGTCTACAATACGGTTGGCAATGAAAAAAAAAATTATACGCCATTTTGGAATTAGTAATGCGATATTTCAGAAAAAAAAAGCACCAGGAAAAATTCTGGCAAAATCATATCGTATCCCTAGCAATTGAAAATTTGTGCACAAGATGCTTTTAAGGTACGAATTTTTCATAAATTCACGGGAAAGTTTTGTTATAATTTTTTTCAGAACTTGTCGTGATTTCAATGCCAATAATTGAAATTATTTTCGTCTGAAATGCTATGGTATCATAGTACAGCCGGACCATGTTTGCCATCTGACGGAAATTTAAATAAACACTGAAAAATTTCCACCAGGGTTACTATGGCCATAATAAAATTTACAATCATATCACAAATTACTGTAACCATTCCAAATTTGACTATGATCATAGTAATTTTTTCATGCGTTTATTTTCATTTCTATCAGATGGCCAACATGGCCCGACTTTACTATGACCCCATAGCATTTCAAACGAGAAGAATTTTTCCATGCACATAAAGAAAATTCTTGCTGTTTGATTTACAATTTTTAGAACTTGAATTCTAATTTTGATGCATCCTTTTCTATTAAAATATTGAAAAATACGACCGTTCATTCACTAGATAAGCGTTCATTTACTGGCTTAATCACCTTGTAAAAAAAAAAATTGATTCGTCATAATTAAACTTCCAGCGCCATCAGTCGAAAGTTTAAAAGAAAATAGTTTCATAAAATATATAATTTAAAAATTAACAGTTATTTCGTTACATATAATTGTATATATGATGACGTGATGAAAAAGAATGATAGTTACATTAATTACAGCTATTGAAGAAAGAGGTTCTCATTCAAACATAACCTTTATTTCATACATTAATCCTCATTATATCATTGAATTATCTGTAATAATTTTTATAATGCTATTTTAGAAAAAATTTATGTTTATGTTTGATTGCCATAAAAAAAAATTATTTTGTTTAATTTTCAATTATTTATTTTCAAGGCGTGTCTAAATTGTGAGAATAAAAAATTACATAAGTAGATAATTATGTCTCAATGACCGTGACATTAAACCGGCATTGAATCGAGTCTAATTGTGTACTTGCAAGTATATAGTGAAAAGTAAATGAAAACGATATATGAACTTGTATCTGGTTACATCAACTCACTATACTTACGTACTTTATATTTATAAGTATTGTGTAGGTGTACGAGTATTATTGTGATAATTAAGAGACAATTTGTATTTTTTTTTATATTCTTCTCATTGTTGCGCTCGGCTTAATTGGAGTAACAAGGAAATGGGAACCGGCGACAAATGAAGGGTTAGGAAATTAAAAAAGTTTTTTTTTACTACAATATAAAAAAACGGGATAAGACCAGGCAGTGTAGGTGTTAAAATTTTCGGTGTTAAATTTCAACACCGAAAGCGGTGTTAAAATAACACCGCCGAAGGTGTAAGTATTCTTTACCAGTGTTAAAAAATTTCTCGGTGTTAAAATGTTTTTCGGTGTTTAAAATATTTTACTTTGTGAATATTTTTACATACTCGAAAGTTAAACAAAGTTTTTGTTAATTAATTAAATAATTGGTAATTGAAATGGTGGGTGTAAAATTTTGTAATTTTTAAATAAATTACGTATAACATAAATAATTATTTAAATAAGTACACATGTGTACTGCAGTAAAACTGAAATTTTCTCCAGATAATATTCATTTAATTTTTTTATATGATACTGAAGTTAGCTGACGTCTTATAATTTTCAAAATTTTTTTAAAACAACAAATTATAAAAAAAAAAATATTTAAAAAAATTCCACCTGTAGTTTTTTTAATTTTCTACATATGCATATTTTTAGTTTTTTTTTCCGTAATTGATATTTTGAAAAAAAAAATTCAAAAAGAGTAATTGTCTACTAACTTGAAGATCATATTTTTTTTTATGCATTAGTGTGAATATAGCAGACATCAGACAAATTTAAAATTATAAATAAATAGAGTAAGTAATTAAAGAAATAATATTTATAAAAAATGCACTTATGAATTTTTTAATTTTTTAAATGTGCATTTTTTTTAATTTCATTTTATTATTTATTTAGTCTATTTATTAATAATTTTAAATTTGTCTGATGTCTGCTACATTCACACTCATTCGTATGCAATACATTTTTTTTTCTAATTTCTATACGTGGATTTTTTTTTACACCGATTTAACCCCGCCAAATTACACCGCCTACACCGGTGTTATTTCATTTTAACACCGCTCTTTTTACAGTGTAATTTTAAATGTGTTAATGTTAATTAACACGCCTTAGAGGTCAATTTATGTTATCAGTTTAACCACTCCCAGCATCCGCAGGTGCAATAAAAACAAATACGCTCATAAGTGGATGTGTATTTTTTATATTTTATCTCATTGCCACTCCTTTTATACTGACCATTGATTTATATATTTTTTTTTTGCTTAACTTTTTTTTTTCTCCTCAATCAATGACATTAATTCATTACTTCCTTTCTATTTTATTATTCTCAATCTTTTATCTTTCCAAGGACCTTTTGTGTCGGAATGTGATGAGATTGTAATAGAACAGAAAAAAAGTGATAGGGTAACGGTAAAATAAATATGATCGATATTGCGAATTTAAAAAACAAAAAATTTTTTGTTTTTAAATAATTTTTTATGAATAAGTGAAATGTAGATTTCAATTAATGTAAAAATCAATTATGTAAAAAAATTTTAAGTGTCACGTAAAAGTTAAGTTATGCAAAAATATTCAACGTATACTTTTACGTCATAATTTTTTAAATGTTTTTAACCGCAAGAAGTAATAAAAATTTTTTTTTTTTGAATAGATGGTACTTAAAGATTGAAGCGTAAACGTTGGGTTAGAAGATAAAGAGTATATAATACGACACAGATTTGAAAGCCAAGGGGTTGAAGACCTGGCAAACAATCGCATGAGGGTAGTTGGCCTCTTTTACTTTATCGTCGTACCCAGATATCTATTTTTCAATACACAGAATGTCTCTAGATATAAAAGAAAAAATAAATATAAAATACAATTTTAAAAAACCGGTGTAAGATCCCGCTATCCAGTGTTAAATTTAACTCCAAAAATGGTGTTAAAATAACACAGGTAGTGGTGTTAAGCGGTGTTAAAAAAAGTAGGTTTATTTTTCAAGTATCAGAAGTTGGATGATATTTCAAATACAAAAAAATTTCCATTGTTTTTAAATTAATGGTACGAAAGATTTATTAATTTATGGGGAAATTTGAATACGTGTTTGTACACAAGGACATTGATATATTATTGTATAAAATATGAGAAACAGATTTTTCGATTTGTCTTTTTGCAAACTATACTGCGAACAGTGTGGTGTTAAAATTAAATAACACTGGTGTAAACGGTGTAAAAAGAAAACTCCAATTATAGAAATTAGAAAAAAAAAAATATAAAAATTTATTGAGTATCTGAAGGAAATTTTAATTTTGCTAAGTACTTATACTAGTCAGCAAAATAATATTTTTACTAAAGTTATTTTTTTTCTCAGTGTATATTAACAAAATTCATCAATTAATTTGCCAACAAGTTCTGAAATAAATTTTCATTTATTCGCTCAATAGACGTCATTTTTTTACCTTTCATTTTCCTCGCCTTCCTTGGGCACTTTTATAACATAGTAAACATGCCCGCCATGTGAAGCCGTCATTGTCTTTGATTTATTTTTTATAAATATATATCACAGTTTGAATTTTTAAAGCTCTATTATTTTTAACCATTAACTATCCGTTAAATTCACCGTAATTACAAACTTTACTTTCATTTTACCACTTGGAGCTTTATACATTTAATATAAAATGTTCATCATTGAAACATATATATATGTTTCATTTTAGAAATTAAAGTTTATATTTTTAAATTAATGGTATCAATGTCTCTAATTAATAAATTTTTTTTTTTTAATTTTTTAACGTTAGAATATTATTTTAAAACTGATGAAATCCATTCGTTACCAGTAGAATAAGTATTACGTACTGTTATTAATATAAATTTCTCACTACATAGGTACCAACCAAGTTACCAATGCCACTGGTGGGATATATATAAGTCTATCGTCGCAAAGTTATTTAAAGCACTTGTCGTATTTTCTCGATGACAAACTCACGCCCACGCTAATATTAACAATAATTAATTTTTTTAAACAAAAATTTATAATACTGAAGTTAGCCGAGCTCCAATACTTTTTAGATTTTTTTAAAAACGATAAATTATAAAAAAAACAATATTTGAAAAATTCCACCTGTAGTTTTTTAAATTTTCTACAAGTGCATATTTTTAGTTTTTTTTTTTAAATTGTTAAAAAAAAATTCGAAAATTTCTAATTGTTTTTTAACTTCAGGATCACAAAAATTTTATGATACTGAAGTAAGCCGACGTCTAATAATTATTGGATTTTCTTTTAAACAATAAATTATAAAAAAAAAAATATTTAAAAAAATTACACTTGTAGTTTTTTTAATTTTCTACATGTGCATATTTTTAGTTTTTGATTTTTTGTAATTGATTTGATGAAAAAAAAATCAAAAAATTACTAAGTGTCTGCTAACTTCAGGATCATAAAATTTTACATAAAAAAAATTTAATTTCTTTTAAATATGAAAAATTAAATAAAATTTTTGATCCCCCCCTTCAAATACATGTTGACAAAAAATATATCATTATAAATTAAACTCAAAATTTAATTAACATTTTTCTATAAATAAATAAAAAATAAATGAGTATAGCAGACACCAGACAAATTTAAAATTATAAATGAATATAGTAAATAATAAAAAAAATAATATTTATAAAAAATGCACTTATTAATTTCAAAATTTGTTAAATGCGCATTTTTTTTAAATTTTATTTTTTTAATTATTTACTTTATTTATTATTAATTTTAAATTTGTCTGTCTGCTACATTCCCACTCATAAAATAAAATATAATTTTTAATAATAAATATAAGAGGGGATTTATTTATTGACATTCTCTGTTCTAGTGCTCTATTTTCGAAAGTCCCTGACCTATTTATCGTTCCAGTGAACATCAACTTCCCTTGCTAGGGTTAAAAAATAAAATGAAATCCTTTCAACAATTTTATCAACATTTAATTTAAATAATACATTTACTCCATAAAAAAAAACAATACTATAATTATATGAATTGAAAAATTTTTATCGTTGTTGACACGCACGTAAAAAACTTAAGCTCTATTGATTTATTTTTTTTTGCAATACACAATAAGGCTTCAGTTTAAATCACAGTTTCAATAAATTTACGGAGATTGACATATTTTTTTTTTTTTTTAATTAACAACTGCAACTACACTAATTGCGTTAAAAATAATAAAACGTAAATTAGTTGCAGTAGACGTTAATCGATAGTAATAAATGTTAATTATAGACACGCGTTCAACAGTTATGAAATCTTTTCGAACAATCAACAGTTTGCGATATTTAGCGCAAATATTAAAGTTTTAAATGGCAAGGTCGAAATAATTATTAACATTTTTAAAATAATTATTTACGAGAGCAATAAAAATAAAAATAAAACTTGGAACTGAAATAATATTGCATGACATTTAGCAATACAATGCAATGCTATAAAAAAACAAATAAAAAAAACGTAAAATCTCATCTATGACCACGTGAGTGTAACCCCAGATACTGGGGGAGATTTTTCTATGGGTCACACATTCCAGATAGGGGATAGATGTGGGCCAGCGGGTAACTCGATGTCACGCACAACAGTTTGTACACATGCGCACTCATAAATTACCGGTTCTATCGATGAATAATAAAACAATAATAAAAAAAAAAAAAAAACATTATTCAATTAATGATAAACTAAATAATTTTAATGAATGATTAATTAATTAATAAATAAAATAGTATAGTAATTAAGACAATGAATTTGCTGGTCACGGGGCAGGTCACGGTCCTTAAAATGGGATTCTCTTTGGCAAACTATCTTTGGCACAAGAGTTACATGCCAACGATAATGAACAAATAATACAACAGTGCACTAGTACATTACACTCTTAATGTCATTGCTCTTAACATAAAAAAAAGTTTCACTTGACAATTTAAATTAAAAAAAAAAAAAAAAAAAATTTGTTACTTAAATTTTGTCACTTTTATTTTTTATTTATAAGATTTTAAAAAAAATTTCATGTTGCGTTTGATGACTAGAGGCAACGTCACCAAGGTCATTGCAATAATAAAAATAATTGTTGAAATGGTAACAAGGGTCCAATGCAATGTTCGCCAATGCAGCGGACGGCACAACTGCTGGTGGCTAACATCAGCGCCTCTGCACATCCCACCCACGCTATATCGATCTTCCATCCTCTCCCTTCTTCTTTATACATTTGTGTATATATGTATATATGCATGTACAGAGTATAATATTATATCTATATATACGGTGATGTCTATCCTGCTCTTCATCGTCGACATCAACGTCGTCGCCGCCGTCAACATCAGTTATAAGTCTATAAGGTAGCCATCTATATGATGGTAGATTTTACTTGGTGGTTGTGATGCTTGGTATAAATATAGCACCAGTAATTGGTAATGCCTCTGGTACCTTAACACCACGATACATCGTAGCTTAACATGGTACCAATGATATAAATATATAGAGTATTAATACAGGACAGGAGGTACTATGAGAAAATACTGAGTTTTCGAGGACTCGAATACGTTAAATATTTTTTTTTTTAAATGATATTCAGTGGATAAAAAATTTTCATTTATTGTGGGCAAAATGGGTCACCCTCTAAAAAAAGTGAAAAGAAAAATTTTTGAAACTAAATAAATTTTATTAAATTAAATTTTCTTGTAAGTAATTTTTATAAGAAAAATTATGTCGCCTATAATTATTGGATGCGAAGGAAGAAAAAATTTTTTAATTGTTTTTATCATAAAAAAAGTCGTTTTTTTACAAAAATAAAATTTTTCGGAAACAGTAAAAAAAAAAATTCAAAATAATGATCAATTATATTTACTTATAATTTTCTTGTAAAATTTTAGCAGTATCCCATTTTGCCCCCTTTTGCCCTATGTAAAAAATTGGGAGCATTCGGAGTAATTACAGATTTTATTTAAATCCGCATTTACTCCAATTCGAAGTTTGAATATTTAAATAAACTCTCCTTCGAAGTGAATTTTACTCCAAAGAAATTAAATGAATACACAGTCATCCGTTTCGAATTCACTCCGCGTTCACTGAAAATTTTTTACAATTTTCTATACAAATACCAAAAAATACTTAAACTTCTTTGAGGTTTCTTGTGGGTGGTTGGTTTTTATTTTACTTATTTATATTTAAACTTCAGTTTTAATCTTTATAAAGATGATTAATGATGACCATCATCAAGGCTAAGTACTATATATTTTTAATAACTTTTCATAAAAGTATATGCTGTTCGCTGTTTGACGTTGATAGAGTGTGTAGTGTATGCAAGATGTGCGGTTGTAGTGAGTCGTTGATAAGTGAAACGATTTTATATTCGATTTACTTGGCACATTATTCATCTCCAACTGTGCCACGTCTATTAATTCCCCTCAGCAGCAATTGTTTTAAGTCTTGAGAAGTGTAAGAGTATAAGAGCTTAAGAGCCTTCTTAAAGGAAAGGATGATGGTCTTTGAATTTAAGACGGAAGGAAATATTATCTGCAATTTCATTAAACAGTTCCGATGGCTTTTGAGTTGTAGTTCAAATTGCCAAGAAATTATATTTCCTTTGGTATAACTGGATTTTTATTTACTTTGCAATTATTATTTTTTTTTTTTTACTTGATAAACTCTTGATGAAAACGAGTCTGCTATCGACTTAACTGCAAATTGTCGATATGATTTTTATGTCGCGAGCCAAGTATGTACTGTGATTAGCGATAAGCTATCACAGTTCAACTAAAAGAGATTAGTTTACTACCTAATGTTATTTATTTTTTATTACTTTTTTTTTTTTCATGTATGTTATTATATAATTGAGTATTTTACAGGATGTAATTACTTTGTATGTATAAGGGAAAGCCAGGCAAAGTGAGACTGGGTGGGCAAAACGAACTAACCCGAAAATTTGTTGTACAGAAAAAAAAAATTTCTTGGCGGAAAAATTTTTTTCTCGCTTCAAAAAATTTCTTCTCGCGCTAAGAAAATTTTTATTTTCAATTTATAATGCAAAAGTTTTCTTGGGACGAATAAAAATTTTGTGAGCCAATAAATTTTTTTTTTCTGTGTAAAAAAATATTTTTTTCCAAAATTATTCATATCCGTCATTTATGACTCTTATTATTATTTTTTGCAATTCTGAGTGTCCCAAAATTAAAAAAAATTTTTTACGACTCAGTTTATGGTTGGCCATAAAAAATACACGCGGTCTTCTTCGCCAAATTTAAATTTTAAAAAAGTTATTTATCTACATAATTTTTTTTCGCGTCTATATCTACCAACTGTACTGCAAATAATTTTTTTTGCATAGAGTAGATGTAAACACTTCTACTATATTCATTTTTTGGGAGCGGCCCGTTTTACCCGGCCAACAAAAAAGTTTATTATATATTTCATCCGGTAATAAAATAAAAGGTGAAGAAAAATTAGAAATGTTTTTTTTTTAAAGGATGTGCAGAAAGGGATTACGTCATTTCCGGTTAATTAGGGACCTTGGGGTCTCATGAATTGGAACTATAATTGTTATA
Organism: Microplitis deprimator; assembly: GCA_964016945.1. Taxonomy (NCBI): domain Eukaryota; kingdom Metazoa; phylum Arthropoda; class Insecta; order Hymenoptera; family Braconidae; genus Microplitis; species Microplitis deprimator. The sequence goes on from OZ024716.1 coordinate 11,026,856, forward strand.
TTTATAATGTGTATAGGGGACTAAGTATGAAATATATATGTATTATTTTTTTTTAAATCAAAGTGAATGTCTAGTAAAAAATTTACCTGATTTGAGCATGGTACGCCGGAGACGTATGCTCTGTATGAGTGGTAAGAAGTTCCGCAGTACCGGAGGACATTATTTCAGAAAAATGACCTGTTGTAGGTATCAAGGGTTCGAGTAGAAGGAGACCAGGCGTTGCAGGATGAGGCTGTGGTCCCAAAAACGCGACACGAACTTTTTCTCTGCCTTCACTGAAAATTAAATTTAAAAAAAATCAATTATTTTGTCTATTATATATAATAAGTTAAGATTTGTAGGTCATTGATATTTATATAAATAAAATATTATTATTTTTTGGATTAATATATTTAAAGAACATGAGAAACAAAGGTAGGTCGTGGCAAACAGACTAGAGTTCATCGATCTCGCCAGCGTGGCGCCGAGTTGTTACCTTTATATACAATAGCACACAATAATATATATATATTTATATTTAAATTATTATTACATAATAGAAAAAAATTCTATCTTTCTATTATTATATTTATCTTAAGCATGAATTAAATTATAATTTAGTTATGTATAAAATATTTATACACAGAAAAAAAATTCTTGAATCCAGAATTTTTTTTCGAAATTGAATTCTTGTTTCGTCATTAGTTTCTTAATTTGAGAAAATGTTTATTTGCATCAAAAACGGGAAATTCTTTATTCAAGAATTTCAAACTCAGGTCAAGAAAATTTATTCTTGGATCAAGATTTATAATATTTTGAACGAAATTATTTTATTCCTTAACCAAGAGCGCGATAATAGTTCCAAAAATATTATTCTCTTGATTTGAGACTAGCGACTTGAATCAAGATGGCATTTTATCATACTAAACATGTACTTTCTTTTTTAAATTAGAAAAATAGTCAGCTTTACTCAATATTTTACGTTGCAACTTTATTTATGAAACACTGATGGGAAGGATTTAATTCGCGTTCTTTGAGTTGAGTCTTCTCTGCACAGAAAAAAAAATTCTCGACTGAAAGTAAATATTTTTGATTCAAGAAATTGTTTTTTGAAAACCTCAATTTTCTCTGACCAAGTAGAAATCTCTTCTGATTAAATTCTTGGCTCAAGAAAATCTTGACTTGGTTCCTAAAAACGTTTGTCTTCCAAAATATTTTCTTGACTCAAGATAACTTTTTTTTCTGTGTGTTATCCACTAGGCTGAAATAATTTCCAGATACTGTTACATCAAATTTTAACTAGAAATACTATAAAAACGCTATAAGGCTCTGTATTCATCATAGTTTGAACTGTCAGATGGGAAACTTTTAAAACCGAGACTGATGTTCTTGAAATGAGTTCTTAATACTCTTGATTCAAGTCGGTTATCAGTTGGAACAAGAATTTGAGGTTCTCTAAGCAAATATATATTTTTTTTAATTTAACAAAATTATACTTTAGTCCAGAATTTAAATTTTTCACTCAAAGAAATTTTTTCTTGAATCAAGAATATCGATTTTAAGAAAAAAAAATATTCTTGAAACAAGAAATTTTTTTTTTTTTCATTATGATATTCTTGGGTTAATAAAATTTTTCTTAATTCAAGTTAATTTTTTTTCATACATTATCGAAAATAAATATGTACAATTTAATATTAAAAAAAAAATTATTTAAGAATATTAAATGTATAAAAGTATAGTTTAATGCCATAATAAGGTCTATTAACCTCGTATTTGTTTTTCTGATCGAGTAATCGATCTATCGAGATCGGGTCACAGTACCCATGCTTCAATGCTCGCAAGACAAATTATCGAAGGCGTTAATAAATCGTAATATAAATTCATACTTAATGACAATAATTTAAAAATAATAATAAATTATAATTTAATTGTTCTGATTTTTTTTTTGACCTTAAACTAATGGATCTAAAACAGTGACATTTTTACCATAAGATGTAATTTAATCTAAGAGCCTAATTTAAGATGTTATTATATATAAAAGTAAGGCCACTTAATAAATAGCTGACGTGGGTTTACAGCTGGTTCTCATCACTTATATTATTATTAATGCTAAGAAAAAAAATATTTATATAGATATATATATGTATGTATGTATTGGTGATTTATAGTACATAGATGGTGATATACTTAAAAATATAAATATGAGAACCACTGAGAAGTGAATTCGTAGAAATTAAGATGACTTCCTGAGGGTTTTATAATTTACTTGCTCACGACAACTTCCAGACTACTTTTTACCGGTTTAAATATAATTATTCGTTAGACACCAAGATATTTAACATCAGATATATCGTTATTGTTTAATTAACGAGTCTCGACGATACTTGATACATTTTATCTCATAATTAGAATTATTATTTATATTTAATGCTTGAATATTATTGTAATTTTATGTGAATATATTTTTTTTTAATTTATAAATGAATTATGACAATAGTTTTTTTTTATTTTGTTATTAATTTTGAATTGAGTTAAAAAAAATATTAGATAACAAAAAAACATTTTTTTTAATTAAAGGAAATTAAAACGGATTATAACGTCAAGGTTTCAAGATAATTATTTTTTTTTGTTTGTAAAGAATAATATTTTTTTTATTGTGTAATAAATTACAACAAAAGGTGCAAAATGAGCGTGAAATATTTTGGCGTAATTCAACTTCTGGTAATAAAAAATTTTTTATGAATTATCTGAGTTTATTATTAAATATTTTTTAATTAACAGGGAAAAATTATTCTTGTTTGAAAACACAGGGTGTCCTAATAAAGCCGGAATATGTTGGCCATCTATCGAAAATTAAAATAAACATGGACACAGAAAAAAAAGATTTCTTGGCGCCAAAAATTTCAAATTCCCCAAGAAAGTTTTGACTTTCCCTAAGAAATGTTTTTGACTATGAATTGAAAACAAAAATTTTCTATGGACGAGAAAAAATTTCCTGCGCCAGTAATCCTTTTTTGCTGTGTATCAAAAATTACTACGGCCATAATAAAATTGACAGTAATTACATCACAAATTACAGTCATAATTTTTATTCACCGTGAAATTTGTTTTAAGTGATCACAAAAAACTATAGTATTGTTCATGACCTTAAACATGGAACACATTTAATGTGTGTTGAAATAATAGACTTGGTTTCAGAGTGTAATTATTAAATATCCTGTTTACATTTTTTATGCTTACTTTGAATTAAAAACGTCGTTATCAAAATTTGAAGTCATGATGACTTTTGAGGAAATATCTTAATGCATCATGTAAAGAAAAAGAAGGGGCGAAACAAAATTGATAGATGACTTGATAAATTTTAAGATAAAAAAAGAACACAACATTTTATTTATATTTTAAATGTAATTGGATTTGTTACGAAGCCGAGCGAACCCTAACGGTCTATAAATTATTGGAAAAAGAGCATAAGCGTGTGATAGAAAGAGCATAAAGCCAAATAAAGATTTTAAAAATCTGTGTACAAGTTTCTACCCTAACTTCGTGTATGAATAGAATTGTAACGGGCTTTAACCACAAGGGTGAATTTGAAATCTAAATTTACCAAATGCTCTATTCATCGTTTCGTTAACCTAAAATATAGAACCATGTTTTTTTATAACCTGAGACAACTAGAGTAACGAGATCATTAGCGGGACAATAATTATTTCTTTTCTCTATATATTTGGAATTAGTGAATATTAACTACTGTGTAGTGAAAAATATACCAATAATTTCAAAAAGTTATGTTTTGGTCTTTGAATTTGTGAATATTCACTATTTGCTAGTCAATTTCGCATTTTCATTAATTCACTTTTAAAGAGTTGATAAATGAAAAAAAATTAGAGTATAATTATAATTTTGGATTTCTTTTGCAAATTGTATTTATTCAAATCCATATATTAGTATATTACACACCAAGGAAAAAAAGTAGGGCATTCTAAGCCGTGTGTGTAAATTGCCTACTCGAGCAGAAAGCGAAGGTGACAAACACGCGAATTGGGTCGCTCTACACTCTAAAACCAAGTGTGTTACAAGTGTATTATTTTAACACACATTAAATGTGTTTTATGTTTAAGGACATGAGCAAAACTATAGTTTTTTGTAGTCACTTAAAACACATTTCACGGTATGTTAAATATATATAGTTTGCTCTCTAAACATGAATAAGTGAAATAAGTGAATATTCACTAATTCTGAGTGCCAACCGAACCACTTTTTGAAATTAGTGGTTCGATTTGCACTTGGAATTAGTGAATATTCACTTATTTCACTTATTCATGTTTAGAGAGTGCTTATGGCGTTTCGATGTTATTTGGCAAGTGTGTTAATTTCGATTACATACTTGGTTTTAGAGTATACGATTCTCCGTGATGAGTATACTATTTTTGACCATAACTGCACGAAAGTGTAAATTTCTGTCCTTTTTAGAAAGAGAGTCTTTTTTTTCTTTTATGAGGAAACAAATGATGAAAATTAGCGCATGCGTCATTCTTCTCACAAACAGGCAAAAATTTGAACTTTCAGGTGCAGATCTGGTGAAAAATAGTGTACACATCAAGAAGGAACGTAGGACACAATCCGCGGGTTGGAATTTCCTACTTTCCTCCCTTGGTGTGTAATATACTATTGCTTCTGTTTGCGGGAATAGCGCATGCTAATTTTCATCAATTGTATTTTCATAACCTAAAAGTACGAGATTCTTCCCGCTTAACAAGGCAGGAATTTAAACTTTCGATGCAGGCACCGTTAAAAAAAACATTTATTATATACTATATACTATATACTGTTGGCTCAATTGCCCCACTATTGAGTTTTCACGACTTTTCTCAAATTTTGTTCTTTTTTCTAGACAATTCCCTTAGCTCACCCGCTATTGGTCTCGTTACCGTACTCTTAAAAATATTAACATTGCTTTCTAAAATATATTTAATAATTAACCTCAATGTAATTTAATTTTTCTAATAATGTAGTTGCAGTAATTCATTTCACGTATCATAAAAACAGTTGTAATGCTACACGGGAATTGCATAATGAAAAATAAAATAAGAAAAGAGAAAAAGATTGAATACAAATGAAATAAATAAATAAATTGCGTGACAATATTATGATATTGGATTACGCGTAAATTTTTAAATCTCATATATATATGTATATATATACCCGTTTAATATTTTTAATATTCTGCTTACATGAATAATAAAAATTTGCGTACGTTGGACTTGAATTGCAAATTATTACCTCATACATACATAATATGCCCAAGTGTTTCATTAATGATTGAACTATAAATATATTCATTTTCACGGCATTGATGGCTAATCTATTTCTATAAACTTATTATAATAATATACTTTCATTTGAATATTAACCGATTAAAATTTTAAATAAATAACTCAATTAATTACTTGATAAGATGTAATTTTCTTAAATAATTGAATAAAATATATAAAATTATCTTCTCTCTTGTATGCACTTGTGATATTTTTTTCCCTTTTAATCGACATGATGTCATCACCTACTAAATACATATACACACGTGAACACCTCTCAGAAGACCTTGAATTCGTGACATCATCCAACCAAACGATCGCACATTTAATAACACACTATTCTCATCTGGTGCGCATTTTCGTAAATACGTAATATGTATACATATATATGTTACTTAACTATTTTTGTTTACAATAATAACAGTAATAATAACATTCTGAAATAAAATTTAGAATTTTATTTCAATTTAAATACGTATATTATTATTGTTTGTTTGTTTAGCTTTTATATCGGATGTATCAACTAAACAAACATATATTACGGTAACCTAGATTTTTTAATAGATATTATTTAAGTGAAATATTTATTTAACTGTTACTATGAAGGAGAGAAGTTTAGTGTGAACAATAAACATCGATCACTTTCATTTTCTCTCTTTTTCTCCCTTTTTGTACAGTAAGTTGCTTTAATATACATGTATATATATATATATATATATATATACATATATACGTTTTACGATGACATTATCAGGCGTCACAGAGTCTACTTGCTTGTTATATTATTTTCTTGTCTTATTCTTCCTTTATCCTTTAAAACCGCAAAATAAAGTATTAAAACCCTAAGCCCTAAACTAATCCTACAAACATGAAAAAAACATTAACTTTTATGACTAAAGTAATTTTTTATTTTTTTTATTAAAAAATCTAGAGTTGAATGAAGTCATGGCAACTAATTTTTTAATCGAGAGTTTCTTGGTAAGATTAACAATAAAATATTATTATTATTATGATTATGATAAAAAATAAAAATCCAGACGTGAGACTTGAGTTTTTTTTTACTTTCAAACACAAATAATTTTTTCCGGTTAAAGTGAATGGATCCCGACTTCTGTCTAGACAGAGAGAACTATTTGCTGTTTTTAAAAATTTATATCAAATGCATAATAAAATTGGTTGTGATAAATATTTAATAGAAAATTTCTAAAAACTGAAATTACAACAGATTTGAAAAGATGATATATAAAAATGATTGTTTGCACATTAATACGTAACTTGATTGTTTCATTCTAACCTATCAGTACTCAAAGTATCCGAAAAGAGCCGAATATTTACGAACAAACGAATAAGAAATATTTTGTTATGACATTACCATGTTGTGTAGTACAAAGTTGCAGCAAAGTCAGAATTTTTGAGATTACATTTTGCATTGTAGTAAAAAATTATTTTATGTATGAGAACCTTTCAAATATGGACATCAATTAATCTAATTTTTATACAATATTTTTAGTTAGAATATATAATAATTCTATTTATTTGAATTATGAAAAAATATATATGATATATTAGTCGCAATGACTATACTATTTATACTAACATCTTGATATATTTATAGATTTTATTGTTACTAAATACACTATTCAATATTTGGACCGTAGGAAATTGAACCGGTGAAAAAATTATTTAATTAATTCAAATAAAATTGAACATTTATTTGTATATTTATGACTTCCTCAACAACTTATTTTTTAATTTGATTACATAATTTACGACATTAATATATTGCTTCTTTTTCACACCCCGACAAAGTCTAAATTGTCATCAGGTAGAATTATAATAAATATAATATATTTCGACCATGAGTTTGTTGTGTTCTATTTTTCCTGAAATTTCTCACGTCATAATTTTCAAGTTCGTGGGAAAATTTTCTACTGCCTGTAGTTTTTTTTTTAAGTATTTAAATAAAGTAATAGATTTTTTGGTAAATTAAAAGTATTACTATGTAGCAGAGTAAAGTCTTTGTAGTATTGAAGTGTCCAAGCGTTTCATGAAATTTTTCGATAATTTTCCTGAAAACATTATCTGGGTGTTTTGAATTATATAAGCTATTAATTATACTAAAATGTAAGATGAGTACGAAATAGTTACACCTTTATTATCGATTGTATTGGACACAGAAAGATCGTCTAAATGGGAGGATACTAGAATAACGTGTGTCAAGATGGCGGGTTGCCATAGTAACCCAGGGAAAACCGGCGTGATATAGTTATATATCCAGGGCTACAACAATTCACATCCTTTCCGGAATTTTAACAAATTGTCGCTTTTATTAGAGACTTGTCATCAAGACAATAACATTACCTACTATTGTACTATATACATATACAAATATATATTTACTACCTTACGCATCTATTATTTTCTCTCCGAATGACAGGCGTGAGAATAAAAAGTGAAAGCGTTATTTCAAATTTTTATACCCGAGTATTTTAAATTATTATCTAATAAGATATTACTTTAATCTAATGGGTAAATAAATATATTTTAGATAATGGATTTAAAAAAAAAGTACTTACACTTTTTTTAAAAAAATTATTTTTGAATTTTATTCCCGCGTATTTTTAAAATTGTTGTTAATTTCTAGTTGTGGAATAAAAATTAAAAATAAAGTTAACAGTTGCTGTTTTTTTGTGACCTTTGATTTGGTTTTGCCGTTTTTCTGGGCTCTACTCGTGGAATGTCGAGAGTGAAGTAGAGAAAGGGGAGAATTGTGTAGAGAAACCAGAAAGATTAAAAGTGAACGCAGGTACTAAAAACGAGGGTTATATATTTATATAATTCCGAAATAATATTTTATATTATTTAAATTATTCAATCAGTAATTTTTTTTTTTGTTTACGATAAATGTCAATAATTTTTTATATTTTTTAACAAAAATTTATAATAAATAAATTATTTAAAATAAAATTAATTTTTGAATTTAATAAAATAAAATTTTGAAATATTACCTGAGTTTTTATTAAAATTACTCCAATTTCTTCATATGTAAAATATAATTTTTTTATAACACTACAATATCTTTATTCGATTAAATATCAGTGTTATCTTATTCACACACAAAACGAGTTTTGTCACGAATTATATATATGTACTTATACTTTTACCGGCATAATTGTCAGTTTGTAAGTTTAGTTTAGAGCTCAATTATCATTTCCCGCGAGCTAAAAATATTTAAATTATTTAAAAATTCACTCAACTCGAGACCATTTAAAAAATATATATATAAATAATATATTTATTTATGTATTTATTTACCAATATATTTATTTGACGTTTTTATAAATTCCACTTTTGTGAGTAAAAATTTAAATTTAAAAAAAAACTTATAATTGAAGGATTTAAAACTCGCGTGAATTCAAATTTAAATAATGTGTCAAATTAATGTAACAGTTATTGTTAATTATATAATATTGTTTAAATACAATGTCAAGCCGAAAACAGGCCCAACACGACTGAAAATTTTCTGTCGGTAAATTCCACGGCAACTCCTCGCGTCACTACCACGCCTGCGTCCAGATCATTCGTTTCTACTCGCGCGGAAAGTTACGATTTAACCCGAAGATATTTAACACGTCACGCATGCGTGTTTTATATATATATATTTTTTTATAATTTTTATTTTATATTTTTCATAATTTATTTATTTAAAAAAAATTGAATCTATAAAAGTTTTGAAAAGTTATTTGATTATTGGAAAAAATTTTACTTAAAGATAGAGTTTTGATAATAAATATTAATGTACAATAAAAAACGCGATAACGTTAAGTACTTAAGTAAGTAATTGAATTTATAATTTTTAAAATAACTCAGTTTTAAAAAGTTTATGGTGTTTACATATTAAAATTTATCATTATTATTTTTAATATTCAAATAATATCAACTTTTTTTTTTATTATTTATGACTAGATAAATATAGAGGAAATGTATGACTTTGATATGTAAACGAATTTATTGGTTTTCTAAATAGTTTTATAATAATAATAATAATGATAATAAGAACAACATAAACAGGCTTCAAGCAGATCTGATATGGATCTAATTATAACATTTGATAGATGAACGACTTGGTAAGAATTTTTTTAGCTCATCACTTATTTGGTATTACACAGCAGCATATAGGCCTTGGGGTTTTAAAACCATATTTACCAAGTTTATCTTTAATAAGTCGAGGTTATTGCACACTTTTAATTCAAGTAATTTTACTTTTTTACTACTTTCTATTGACTCATTCAATTTTGCTAAATGTCACATTAATCATTTATTAATAATCATTAATTCATTAATCATTATTTTTTTCAAAGACAATTAAAAAAAACTCTACGTGTTTAAAGTACTTTTGGCAAATAAAAAAAAAATTGATTAAGTATTTCGAAAATTCTTTGTCTTTAAAACAGCGGAAGAATGATTAAGAAGTTAGCAGACGATAAAAAATTTTTGGATTTTTTTTTTTTTATTTCAATTTGAAGAAAACTAAAAAAATAAATAAATGCACTTGTAGGAAATTTAAAAAACTATAGGTGCAATTTTTTAAATAATTTTTTTTTGTAATTTATCGGTTTTAAAAAAATCCAAAATTATTAGATGTCAAAAATTTCAGTATCGGAAAAATTCACTATGAATAATTTACAAGTTCATTGAGATGTGGAATATTTATGTAAATTTTTCAACAAAAATAAGACGTATTTTTATGTAGAGAAAAAAAGCGACACATTTTTTTTAATTCTTGTATACAAATTTTGTAGTTTAAATTTAAAAATTTGAATTTTTTTTGAGTTAAATTATTTTCTAGGTACGAAAAGTTTTACTGCATGGAAAATAAATTATCTGAAAATTGGATCGCATAGTATCAATTTCTTAAGGTCGCTCAAGAATTTCGGAGGCTCTCAAGTTTGATTACTTTGAATATTTTCAAGCGGCCTTTAAATATTGATATTAAGACTTAATAATTTTTTTATCGGCTCATGCGATTATAAACGAATTTAGAATATGATACATAAGAAAAGTGGGTTATAAACATATTATCAAGTTCATATTCCATTTCGTGGATTGTTTAATTTTAAACGAGATAAAAATTCAATTTTTAAACATTTTAAGGATTTTTAAATTCTTCAGTTTTTTAAAATTCGTAAAACTAAAAAATTATCATACAGATGGAAAAAAATAATTTCGGTTTTTTGGGTCACTCTAATTACGTACTTAACATAATAAACTTTAAAATAAGTATTTAAATATACAAATACTTTATTTATATTTCAAATATTTTTGCAATAATGAAGTAGAGAAAGAAATTTGTTTACAAAAATTTTCAGTAAATTATCAAGTGATAAAAATGCTTTATACTTTAGTGGACTTTGCCACATAAAAAAAGTAGATATAAAATACTCATTACTTAAAAATATAAGTAATTTATAAAGTACTTGGAAGTTCAAGCAAAATATAGAAAAAGAAGTATTTAAATACAAACACATGATACTTTTACTTAAATACTTTACAGTTTTAATATAAGGGTGGGAAGGAGGTGCAGAGGAAATAACAGATTTGTGTGGATTCAAATACGCGGGATTTTCAAACCGACTCCAAAAAAAATTACAATAACAAAATTTTTTATATCGACTCTCAGTGAAAAAAAATGATCCTGAAGTTAGCAGACAATTAGTAATTTTTTGATTTTTTTTTAAACAATAAATTATAAAAAAAAAACTATTTAAAAAATTTGCACCCATAGTTTTTTAAATTTTCTACATGTGCATATTTTTAGTTTTTGTTTTTTTTTGTAATTAATTTTTTGAAAAAAATCCGAAAATTATTAATTGTCTGCTAACTTCAGGATCATGAAAAAAAAAAAAAAATTTACAGTACAGTTAGTAAATAAAGATGCCAAAAAAAAAGTTATTGAAGATAAATAACTTTTATAAAATTTAAATATAGCGAAGAAGCCACCGTGTGTATTTTTTGTAGCCAGCGATAAAATAAATCCGCTGAATCATAGACTCAGTGCCAAAGTTGTAATGAGTGGGTCTACGATACATGCGCTGATGTTCATGATGACGATATCGAATTTATCTGTGATTACTATATTCTATTTTGATTTTTAGTTTTAACGCTTAACATTCTTCAAAGTTTATTTTCCAAATTATAAGTTTCAGAAAAAAAATTATTTGTGAAAAGAATATGATTCCAACTTAAAAATGATTTTAAAAACCAAAATTCCCGGAAAAAATTATTGAGATCCTCAAAATTCTGCAAAAATTATTACGAGTCATAAATTACCGATAAGATCAATTTTGGAAAAAAAACATTTTTACCAAATTTTCGGGGTGGTCCGTTTTTCCCGCCCTTCCCTCATATATAAACGGGACAAAGATAAAATCTTTAATAACAATAATTTAAGAGTATAAATGCATCATAAAAACTAAAAATAAGTCTACACTAAAACGACCTTGTTTATATACGAATATATATATATATGTATATATTTGTATTTTTCCACCCACTAGATTTTCTGACAATCATGTCACCAGGCCCCAGATCTCATCATCACAATCATTATCACGTTTGATTCCATTGATAACTTGTGATGCTCGTGTCCTGAATGCATAATCATCGCTTATGTCGGCTCTTTATCGTTTTATGCATAACAATTCCACCCTTCCCTCTTATGTATACATATTTTTATGAGTGCGTTAATGTAAAAGAGTCAGAGAGGTAAATTATGGCAAATAGCTTTCATATATCAACAGAGCGAGTAAATATTATCGTTATATTATAATCCAAGGGCTTACTACATTTAGTAGTTTAATACGACGATAATATCGAAAATCACGTACGTGCGTTAGTGAATATTTGAGATAATTAAATAAAAATAGTTTAAACTCACTCTGTATCAGGAAATGGAGCAATCGGAACTCGGCCGTTATGTTCAAGAAAATTATTCATCTCAGGTTCTTCTTGGACTGGAGTTTCGTAAACTAACGTTTCGACCATCGAGCCTTTACTCGATCCAAAAGATACCCTGTAAATTAAATTTGATATTTATATCAACATATTTATTACATAAATAATTAGTTCAAAAAAAAAAAAATAGACCGCAAAATTAAATCACATTCTCATTAATAAAATTTCTTGCAAAATAAAAAAAATATTTGAATTTTTCAAATTTATTTAGTCGTTAATTCAAAGTAAATTTTTTTAGTATTATTTAGTAATTTTGATCGCAAGTTAACGGAAATCTACAACTGAAATAAGATGTCAAGTTGACTGTAAAAATTTGATGCTGCAAATAATTGCCGTCAATTTGAAATCAAAATTTTGCTCATTCAAGATTTTTATCGCAACTTTTTGTCAGATCGCAACTTGAAGGCAACTTTCTGATTAAATTCAAATTACGTCAGCTTGAATTTCATATTGTTGTCATATTACAGTCAAAACGTAACAGCAGAACTTGACGTTAAGGGTCGGCAGTACTAACGGAATTTCTGAATTTTATATTTCTAATTACATTTTAATTATTTACAGAACTCGAATAATGAAAATCTTCCAAGGAAGTTCTCTGGTGTCTTATGTATTTTCCAGAAGTGGAAAAAGTCGGTGTAATGACAGTCAATTAATAAATTACTAGACATCTAACATTCGATAATTTGTTAGCTGCGGCCAAACCGTAATCTGACCGAAAATACAAAACAAGTTTTTGAAAAGAAATCAGGGATTTTTTAAAAAATAATTCTGCAATTAATAATGTACCGACAAAGTACTAAAGTTCTTTATAAAAATGCTAGGTGGCGCTAAAAGTACGAAATGCCGCGGGAATGTTTGAATTCGCAGAATAAGTAATAAAACAGTCACGTGGGCTGTGAGTTTAAATATATTACATATCATGTATATTACAAAGAAGAAGGTAGGGATATATTTACGTATCACCGTTCCAGACTTGGTGATGCAATCATTATACTTATAATAGGTAGACTTATGACGGGATTTTCTGCTTTCGTTATGTTTATTTTCATCTCCCACTCTGATATACAAGCGGATGACAATTGCGCAACATAGAGACAGTAATTGCTGGCACATCTGTTGTATAGAAATTTAAGTCATCATCTATTAACTTTATGAGATTGTACTTAATATTAAAACATTATTTAATTCAAGTGTCAACTGACGTATATCTCAAGTAAATATATCAACTTTATCAGGTTAATTGACACGGAAAATTCAAGGTGAAATTATCATAATAATAAACGGCTGTTAAATTAACCGGGTAATTAATTAAATCGTATCGAAGTCCATTGGATATTAATTTTTTTTTGTAATCTAAATTTATGAAACTTTCGGTCTTAATTTATATCAGTATTTCAATCAGAGTTTAAAAAAAAATTACTCCGCATGCGAAATGAATAGGGATTTTTTATAAGTGAAGAGATTTCGGAGTGACGCGGATTTTATTTCAATCCGCATTCACTCCGGTCTGGAGTTTTAGTACTTGAATAAATTTATATTTAATAGAAACAGCTGTTAATTAGAAACATAATTGTTTAAATAAATAATTGATTCAGATATTAATTATTAAACTTAAAATATTATGTTTTTAATTTATAAAATGTTTTAGTAACTCACTAAATTATAATTTCGTATATATAATACATAGTGAAAATATTAAATTATTGAGTAGCTATGTAGCTGGTAACAGTTACCATCAGAAATTATAATTGTTACCATCCTGATAGTAACTGTTTTGAAATTTATTGCAGAAGTAACTATTACCATCCTGATAGTAACTATTATTATCCTGATAGTAACTATTACCATCCTGATAGTAACTATTACCATCCTGATAGTAACTATTATTATCCTGATGGTAACTGTTGCCATCCTGATAGTAACTATTATGATCCTGATGGTAACTGTTACCATCCTGATAGTAACTGTTATCATCCTGATAGTAAATATTACCATCCTGATAATAACTGTTACCATCCTGATAGTAACTGTTACCATCATGATAGTAACTGTTATCATCCTGATAGTAACTGTTACCATCCTAATAGTAACTGTTACGAAATTTATTGCAGAAGTTATCATCCAATAACTATTAATCGTAATAAAAAAAAATGATAACACTAACTATTTTTGCAATGAAAAACGTTCTAATCATTCTAGATGATTGGAATTAAAAATTTAGCATAATAAACACAATTACTTATTTTTCTGAGTGTATGTATTAGTAATTTTTTTTATAATTAATATTTTCCGAAACTCCCCTTCGGAGTGAAATTCACTTCAAGGAAATTAAATAAATAAAAAATCATCCATTTATTCCATAAGTAAAAGATACGAACGCTTAGTAATTTTTAATTTATCATAGAAAACTTTTCTTCTGAATTAGTAATTTTTTACTTTAATCAAAAGTAAAATCTGTCGGATCCCGTTAGTAGTTTTGGGTTACTTTTCACATAGTAATTTTTTCATACTTTTTTTTTCGTGTAAGAAAAAATGAGCTTGATAAATTGAATTTAGTCTGTACCGTTTTATAATGCGAAACATTTTTTTTTACGGTTAGACATTTAATATGACGCATAGGTCATAGGTATAATAAAGAAGAAACCTGATCAGAGATAATATCTCACTTGTTTATATATTTTTATGAGTTAACAGTTAACTAAGTAGGCGAGTGGCGTATAAATGCGTCGTTTACGCTATATTCAACCAAACTCCTACACTTATTTATCCACCGACTCCGCATCTTCTAATATGGAATAACAAATTTTAAAATGGATAAAGTTAACTTTCTACGGCACATGTTTTTTTTTTTTTGTTTTGTTTGCCTTCATATATGTTATTTATATTTAGAAACGGTAAGTATACAAAGCGAAAATAAATTTATAATTTACAAGAAAATACTTTTTTTTCTCCATCTACAGAATTATTTTTTTTTACTAATTTCTATACGCGGAATTTTTTTTTACACCGATTTAACACCGCCATTATTTTATTTTAACACCACACGGTGTTAAATTGAGTCCATTTTTACCACCGGTTTTTTACACTGCATTAAAAAATGCATTAGTAAGTATAGATAATTAAAAAGAGAGCATTGAGTTTATTAAAATAGATCATATAAGTGCGCATTTAACTTTTTGGCAGCAAACTAAAACGTTTAACAATAAATATTAAATTATATATCAAGTATACATTTAGCAATTCATCACAGTCTTATTTATCACGTGATCATCATAACAAATTAATAAAATACACCGGGTAGATTTATCATCAACAAAATATGCTTTGTAATGAGGATATTTAAATGTTAATATATATGATATATGTAAATGGTATAAATTAATCTATATTATAGTAACCCTGATCTGACATTGCGAAGAGTAAGCGTACAAGAAATATTTTCAACAGGAAACAGGTTCTGCATACTAACCCACGTGGTAAAAGAACACAACTTGAAATATAATAATTGGTTGGAAGAAATCAGAGAATAAAAAAATCACCAGCGATGAAAAATTATATTTTTGCTCTAGGGTCTACTGAAAGGTAATTGGATGGTACTCTAAATAGCAACATAATATTACTACTAGTACTTGTACTTTAAGTGCAGTACAATAAACCACACCTACCTTTGCACGGAAAGATTATTCAGACGTGATAATTGAAGACTAGATATCTTCTTATGAATCAGAGGATACCTACGCTTCAAAACGTTATAGAACGAGTATCTTTAAATAGTTTATTTTCAACAGAATTACTTGTTTGAAAAAAAGAAAAGAAAAAGATTTTACTTGAACGCTCAATTGATCATAACTCCAAAGTATTCAATGTTATGGGGTATTAAATAAAAATATTGCTACCACACTCTTCAGATTTATTAAATGTCATAAAAAATAATGAGCTGGTGAATTAGATTTTATACTTATTAGTACGCTGAGAAAAAAAGTTTGCGCTGCGAGCGATGCCGTTGATTGGACGCCGTTAGACATTTGGGTTTGGCGACTTAAATAAAACCTGCAGAAAAAAGTCTTCTGACAGTTTTTTGAAAAAAATCGCCGTCGGAATAACGACTTTTTGTCGATGGATGTCATTGTGAGAACTAAACTGTCTGAATCTAGCCTATTTCAATATTCATTCAGTAAATTTTCAGTGGGTGATCCAATATTAAGAAGTGAGTCAACGAGTTAAGATTTGAATCAACGGAACAATTTAATTTTTTCAACGCTGGGTGAATTTCAATGGAAAAGAAAAAATTTTTGAGTTTAATAATGAAATATTTGAGAAAATTATAAAGGCGAAGTAAACGAAATTTTTTGATAAATTAAAAAATATTCAAAAAGATTCTGCCAGCTCCTAATAACTATGCGAAGGTTAGAAAACAATTTTTGATTTTTCAATGAATGATAATTTATCACAATCATACTGTTAATGTATCTCAAAATAATATATGAAATATTTTTGATAAAGTATTGAGTAATTGAAGAGTAGATGATTATTTTTGAACATGCGATGGAAATCTATTGTATGCAATTATTGCAATAGAGCAGTACTTTACAATAAGAGAAGATATTTCTGAATACTATTGATACATAAATGAAAAATAACTATAGAGGTTGATTGATATATAAATTTTGAAAATAATAGCACTTTTCGAAATATCAAGATAAATATTCTGAGGATTTTTAATGCATTTCAATGGCAGGTCTTTCGGTTCGCTAAGTTTCAGCCCTTCATTGGAAAAATAGTGGTCTATATTACCAAGGAAGAGATAAAATAAAAAAGGCAAAGTTTCCTCCCCCCCCGTAAACGAATAAAAATATAAGGAAATTAGGTAGAAAAATTAAATTAGTAGATAATTTAAGTTGACGACAACTCGACTTTTAAATTTGGCGACAGTAGAGCATTACCTCCGCTTCGCGTTCGAAGTGTGTAAAAAGTGTAAAAAGTCTCTATAGGGGCTGCTACTGCAGACCCTCTTTTCTTCTCTTTTTCATATGAATCAAAGTTAAAAAATTCATGATCATGAATAATTTATTTTAATTAAATAATTAAAAAGAATTTATTGATATACTGTAAGATCATAATATAAGCAATTTTTTCTCACTTTCACTTACAGGAAAAATTTAATGAGAGCATCTAAAGTGCTTATGCAGTTCTGTATTTTATTTCGCAAAAAAAAAATTGGGATTGCGAATTTCTGTACTTTTATGGAGCAGTATGATATAACGAAGTTGAATAAAGTAAAAAAAAAATAAAGTTTAAATAATTGACCTTTAAAGTTCAAGATATGAACTGAATATTCTGCATATTTTGAAGTACAGTTTCATGTTTTATATATTATAATGAGATCATTTCGTTCACTTGAAAAAATCCTTTATAATTGTATTAAAATAACCTTTTAATTTTAATAAGCACGATTGACCGATTTGACCCATTTGTAATAAGTGATGACTGTTCAGACCTTAACCGATCTTTAAATTTCATTAAAATAAATTTTAATGAAGTACTTCAATTTACAAGCGGATAATGGATAATATCTATTTTTACAAAATATGTATGTAGGGTCCATTGGGGCACAATGGACCATACAGGGTACGATGGCGCGTTCTAATATATATATATATATATATATACGACATGTTTTCTAAGTTTTAAAGAGATACGAGTTACTCGGAGCACGACGACCCACCCCAAAATATGGGGAAAAAAAGTTTTTATCTGTCAAAAGTTTGTTTCTGTTCTTTGTAATTTAGAGTTTTATAAAAGTACACTTATACTGCTCGTATTAATTTGACTTTTCATTAACAATAATAACAGAGTAGACTTACGGTATCTTATCATAGAACTCAAAGTTGGCCATAGTTATATTTTTCAAACTTCGAGTTCTCTTTTAAATTTATGAGTTAAATCAACTTAATAATAATCAAACGGAAAAAAAATAATTAAAATTTCAGTAATTAAATTTTAAAAAATATATTGGCAAAAAAAATATGGCCCGAGAAGATTTTTTGCATTATAAATTGCAAACAAAAATTTTCTTGGAGCAAAAAAAAAATGTGCAACGAAATTTTTTCCAGTCCTAAGAGAATTTTTGTCTTCAGTTCATAATACAAAATATACCTTGGGCTATGAAATCCTTTTTTTCTGTGTAGATACTATGAAAAAAAATACTCAATCCTGAAAATCGTAAGCTTCTATTTCAATTTGTTAAAATTCAGTAATGAAAAAAAAAAAACTTCCGTTATTTTTTTTATGAATAAAAACTTTTTCTTTCCCCTTATTTATGAAATAAAATATTCCACAATTGTACATTAAAACTTTTTTCATAAATGTACATACTTTAGTATAAAATTCTCTTTTAATTTATTCAACATTAACTCTAAGTATTGAAATGTGTTTACTATGATACAAATATTTTCTGAATTTTGTGCAAAGAATAATATAAAATAGAAGTATCTCAGTTTTTCGAAAAAATTTTTGTAGGCGTTTTGAGTCATACCCCCCCCCCCCCCTTAATTTAAACTTTTGAAAAAAATTACCAAAATTCTATTTTTTTGTTGATTGTATTAAAATATGCCGGTTAGTTAAATAAACAAATGAAATTTTCGCGGCTCGTTTTGCCCCCCACCCTAATGATACATTTTTTTAAAAAATCTCATTCAGCAAATTTAATTGTCTGTACAATAGTATTGTATATACAATTAAATAATATAAGGCATTGTTTCATCTTATACTGAAGACTTTTAAAAATATATATAATTGAATACTATGAAAAAAATTTAATCCATACATACAAAAGACTATAAAGAATATCCAGTATGTTTAAAATAAACTTATGACGTTATACGGAATGAATGTAACGTAATGTTTGTTGTGTAATTTAGTAATTTAGTACTTACGAGAAAAGACTCAAGGTTAATACCAAAGTAAACAACGCAGTTTTTGAGGATAAAATAATTATAAATATGGATAAAAAATTTGTTTGGTTAAAAAAAGAAAAAAATGCGTATCAAGTATGAACGGAATTTGAATGCTTAGAGTCACGACTAATTTAACAACATACTACCTTGACAGTGAGCATTCCTTTTATTCTCTACTATACGATCTTGGCCTCATGATTCATTGTGGCACGCGAACACGAGTTATTGTGTAATTCACATACCGAGTTATATTTTTTCAAGTTGAATAAATAATTCACTATCTCCGGGTAAAGAAAAAAATCATTTCAAAAAATTCCGTAAAAGTTCAATCTGTAGAACTCTTAAATTTGAGACAGATTATAACTTTTTTTGAAATTTTAGGATTTTAATAGTAAAAAAAAATTCATTTGGCTGTCGAAATAGAAGTAGATTTCTTATTATGCATTCAAAAATTTATCTGCAAAAGTTTTTTAATGAATTTAAAATTCTATCTAAGCTAGAAAATGTAAGAATTTATCACTGCAATTTTATAGGTAATTCAATTCTCTAAGAAAGCAATATTTCTTTTTTTTTTTTCACTGATTATATTGTTATGTTTTATAGTCATTTTTATTGCTAATTTTATAACTAAACTTTGTTTACTTTCTATCAAAAATTGTGGCCGTATTCAACGTGACAAGACGCGTAAAAATTCATTTTTTGAATTTTTTGTTCATTTTCAAAACGATTCTCTAATAGAAAAAATAGTTGAAACAATATATTAAATAATGGAAATTGGAGGTAATCAAACAAGGTTTCGAATTTAACGAACAAAAATGAGATATTAATTTCATTTTCAAAGTTACATCCAAATAAATTGGCCAAAAAAAATTTGCTAAAAATTTTGAACAGTCACCACTTCTAACCTATTGACCGCATTGGCCGACAAGTCGCAATACATATATATATTATATATGTATATAAACTTTTGAACCAAAAGTAATTTCGGGTCCTACTCAACTAGTTTTGATAAATTATGACAAAATTCTTTGAAAAATTCTCCATGAGGACAAATTTAGTCAGATTTCTATGAACTTTTTTAAAAATATATTCGATTTCGAACTTTATGTGAGCGAATTTTGAACGACAATTTTTTTTCCGTGCCTTGGTACAAATTTTTCGGAATTATCTCTGAAAAACTCAGTTCTAAAATTCTAAAGACTTTTTCCGAGTTTTTCAGAGAAAAGTCCGAAAAATTTCCACCAGGGTGATATAGAGATTTTTGAACTTTTTCTGAACTAGTAGAAAGTGTAGTAAAAATGTAATAAAAAAATAAAATACTTTTATCAGCCATCCCAGTATCAGATAAATAAGTACTAAAATCACGTGTATGTGTCTAATAAATATAAACTTAAATAGTAATTTAAATCCTTAAAATTTTCCCAAGATTCGAGTTAAATGGCAATAATAATAATATTATAATTTAAAAGTTAACCTTTTGAGACTTGCGTGCTTGCCGCCATTAGCAATCTTGGATTTCCGGTCACTTCCAACAGTACTAGCTTCACTATTAATACTATGAAGACTATCGTCTTTGGTAACTCTGGAAGTATGAAGCGTTGACTTTCTCGTCGTCGTTGTTGTACCATTTCCATTATGCTTTGGACTGATGTCATTTGTAATTTCTGTTTGATGACATCGACCATTATCTCGCATTGTTTCATCCTCAATCCTCATTGAGGGTAATGTTGTTGTGATCATTGTCGTTGATGATGTAGATATCGTAGTTCCCGTAGTTGTAATCGTAGTCGTAGTCGTCGGTATCGTCTTAACGCAACTATTATTTGATGCTGTTTTATTGCCATCGGCTACTCGGTTCGGTGCCCCAACTGTTGCCAATCCGTTCCGCATCATCTGCTCGCCATGATTCTGTTGAACTCTTGTCAGACGATTGAAACCTTGTGTTAATTCTCCTGGTGGAGTCTTGCCCCCCGCAGGCAGTGCATACGATAGCATCGTATCCTTTAATTACTATAAAAATAAAAAAAAGAAAAATAATAATTTATCAATTTTATAAGAACTTAGAAAAATTCGATAGAAAAAAAAAAGTATTGGAGATTTATTTTATTTAAAATTTAAAAAATTAAATCGTCACATTCTAAATCGTACAGTTAACTTCCGGTAAATAAAATCCATTGTCATGCGACGTTCAATTTGCACGGTTATTTATGTTCAATGAACCATGATGTCTATAATAGTAAATTATAGCTATAGTTTAACATTTTTTTTTTTTTTTATTGAATTTTTTTTTTAATTCAGGATATAATAGTTGATTTTGTAATAACGTCATCGTCAGTTATATAGATCAATTTAGTTCTCAATAAAATATATGAGAGACGTAAAAGATCTATTTGTTATAAAATGAATGTCCCCTTTATGAGCCATTTAAGTGTACGGTTTTTTTAAATTTTCCGCTAAGAAAATTGAAAATTTTCAAAAAAAAAGGGATGTTATTGGTCTTGGTCCAATTTTTGACAACCGAGTTTTTAAAAGATCTCGTTGTTTTGAGCTCTTAGGAAGGTATTCTAAATATTTTCAAAATGATGTACACAGAGAAAAAAGGATTTATTGCTGCAAGAAATTTTTTGCATTATGAATTGAAAACGGAAATTTTCTTGGGACGAGAAAAAATTTTCTTTGGGCAATAAAAAATTTTTCGCGCCAAGAATTTTTTCTTGTTTTAAGACACCCTTGTTTCAATTCATAATGGAAATATTTTTTGCGGCACGAAATCCTTATTTCCTATGCATGTACGTACGTATGTAAATGATCTATAAATTTTGAATGGATTTACAAATTTGGATTTTTTTATGGGGCATTCAAAGCGGCTTAATCCCTAGATTTTGTAAAAAAAATTCAGCCCGATCAGTACAAGTTTCATGTTATTCCAAAAAGTAAATTTTCAAAAAAATGTTTTTTTCGGATAACTTTTGTCATACGCCATGGATTGATTTCAAAATTCAATCAGCTCTGAATCTCTAAAATTCGCATCGAATCCGCCTTAATTCCAAAATTGGATAATCTGTTTCAAAAAAGTTTTTTTTTTTGGATAGCATGAGAATTGTTGAATTGATTGATTCTAAAAAAATTTCAGTGTGGGCAGAAAAAATGCATCGAGTGTTGCATTGGACGGAAAAATCTATTGGTCATTTCAAAAATCGGCAACGAAAAATTAAAAAAATAATAAATTACCTAATTTTTCAAATCACTTTTGAATTTTTTAATTTTCGTAGATCAAGGCAAGGCATAACTTTTTAAGCTTCTGATTGAACTTTCAAATTATTCGATTCAAATGTTAGTACTCGTTTTGAACACTAGTAGCAGATTCCTACAATTAGCACTAAAATTGATCACTTAAACTTTTATTTAATTCTAATTTCGCTATCATTTATTTACTTGAGAAAATATAAATACAATTTCACAATTAACCATGCTGATAAAGAACACCAGTACTTTGTATGACTCACAGTACTCATATTTCAAATAATTCCCGTCAAAAAAATAAACAATGAATTGATAGTAACTAAATTTAATTATCGTGCAAAATAAATTAAAAAATAAATAAATATATTTTTTGCTCACGTTATTATTCAAAGACAATAAAAAATCTTGTGATGTGAAAAGAATAGTAATAAAGTAATTCATTGATAAAACAACAACTGCTTCGCATCACGTCCCGTAGCATAACAGTCGCACGCTCATCGTCGTAGTCACGTGATTTGCAACGGTCCCGCGAGAGCGTGAGCTCTTTCTATTCACGATGGGATCGTATAAGTGTTGAGAAAAAAAAAATGTAAACGTTAAGTACAGGAGTTGTATAAAGGTATTAACGATGAGAGCAAAACACGTTCATCAAGAGTTAAGCTTAAACTGACGTTTCTGACGCTGAAGCACTAAATTCGCGTCAGTAATCGCGCGTCAGCCCACACCTTTACCTGCTTCACTACTGCGCTCTAGTCATCTATTTTTTTTTATATTTATCTACAGTTTACTACTACTACTACTACTAACCATATGAATATGTATATATATATATATATATATATATATATATATATATATATATATATATATATTTATATGTACATACATATTTTAACTTGACGCTAAGTGACTTGGTATTTATGTAAAATATTAAAAGCTTTAAATTAATAAAAGAACAAAGTAATTTTGATGATGATGATAAAATAAAAATGGAAATTAGCCAGACTTGCCAGACTGCATTTGCACTCGTTCTACTTTAATTATAATTCAAACTGACCACATTGCTATGGCATCTGAGATCTTACATTACTTACTGTATATATAATATATATTAAGAATTTATAAATAAAACATTTAACTTACTCATAAGATTGGACGGAGTGCATCCCACCAAGTTCCACAAGTCTTCCTGATTATCAAACATTTGTATCTGCAAATAAACAAAACAAATTTTGATTTTTTCTTCTTTACTTGGTAGAAAAAGATTAGGCCTGACAAAATCTTGACAGTTTGGATCAGATCAAATTGTGGATAGTCAGATATTTGGTTTGGGCGGTCAGATTTGGGTAGATATGGCCGGGAATATGGTTATATTTGAATGGATATGACGATAACTGGCAAGATCTGAATAGATTTGAAATCTGAACAATTATTAGGAAAAAAATTTCAGATATAATTGAATCTGTTAAGAAGTGATCAGGTTCAAATTCCATATCTGATCATATATAATTTTATCTGGCCAAATCTGACCATTTGTCGTCAGATTTGATTGTATCGAAAATAATTTTTTCATGATAATGATTCAGGTCTTTTTGAAGATGTTCAGATTTAGGCAGATATGATCATAAATCTGATAAAATGTGAACATATATGCCCATATCTGGCAAAATCTGAATATTTATGAAGAAATCTGAATAATTGTCAAGAAAAAATTAGCAAATATGGTTAAATCTGCCAAAATATGATCAAATATGATCAGATCTAAATTAAATATCTGACCATATATAATTTTATCTGATCAGATCTGATCAATTTTCGTCAGATTTGATTATATCCGCAAAAAAGTTTCTTCATAATTGATCAGATCTTTTCATATATGGTCAGATTCATATATGGTTACATTTGGTAGAATAACCATATCTGGCGAAATCTGAACATTTATTAAAAAATATGAACAATTGCCAAGAAAAATTTGTAGATATCATTAGATCTGACAAGATATGATCAGGTCCAAATTCAATATCTGACCATTTCTCATCAGATTGAATTGTGTTCAAAAAATTGTTTCTTTGTAATTGATCAGATATATAGTTATATATGCTCAAATTCAGACAGATATGGCCATATCTCGCCAGATCTGAACATATATGAAGAAATCTGAACCGTTAATAGAAAAAAAATTTGCAGATACAACTAAATTTGACCATATCTGACCATATCTCATTAGATTAAATTTTTTCACAGGAATATTCTTTCACTTGGTTCAACGAACTCTGAGCCAAAAAAATTAATAGAACAAAACTAAAAAATTAAAGAAAAAAAAGTTTAAAAGTGAGTGATTCAAAAGAAGTCATTCAACTTGATCATAAAAGTTGTTTTCCTTGACTATAGAATATTATGAAAAAGTCCATTAGGTAATAGAGACTAGAAAAAAAGTACTAGTTATGTGTCTGGCCCTTAGGCTATGTTTTTTCAATGGTGAGAAGCTGTAAATGTCGTAGGTGGGAAGAGAACGATCTCTCTATGAATAGATGACTCTCTTTTCACAGACAGGTGACATGTGTACACACCTATGTACGTTCATGTTAAACCCATTAAATATCTACCGGAAGTTTAAGAAAGGTCAGTGACTTTTTCAAAAGCTAGTGACCCATTTTAAAAATCGTACTGTCAAAAATATTTTTTGCAGACTTGAAAAAAAATTCATACGCAGTAATCTTCAATCTTTCATAGTTACTTTTTTGATCAAAGGCATTTTTTACCGTCTTATCAATCAAACATTTTTATAGGGCATGAAATTTTCAACAAAAAAGCCCATTGTCATGTTCGCATGTCAAAATTTTTTTAGATATATGACTCGAAATTTAATCTTTTATTAAAATTATGATAAAATCTCTCACTGCCGCTAACGTTTTTACATAACATGAGAAAATTAAATTATAATTTCGTGGAGAATCGCATGGCCTACAAAAGAGTTCTCATGAAACGAAATAATTAACTAGAAATTTAAAGTTTTAGGCATTTTTAATTTTATCATAATAAATGAATAAATGAAACATTTTTGGAGAGCTAATTAAAATTTTTACAAAAAAATTTCTAATATGTACCCACCGTGATAGCCGCTTTGGTTGAAAATTGACTGAAAGCTACTACGAAATTTGACGTCAAGTTGACGGTAAAGTTTATATTCAATTAGTTGACGCCAACTTTCCCACAATTTTTGTCAAATTGTCAGCAATTTTTGCTCGTCGGCTACTTTCTTGTAAATTTCTGCAAACTTGTCTTCTAAAAGCGGCCGTAAATTTGCGCCTTGTGGTTCAAGTTGCACTCAAATTGTAGTCAAATGTTTAAAAATTCCATAATTAGCAGCAGCTTGTTGTCAAATTGAAAGCAACTTTTGCTGAGTAAATGCTCGCTCAAAAAAAGTTTCCTTTAATTTGACAATAATTAGCTGCTAACTTACTTTTCCCATTTTTGACTAAAATATGAATAAAAGTTGAGTTACAAGTTGGCATAAATTTACTGCAACAATCTGACGGCAATTCGACGCAAAAATTTGTCATCAAATTGTTTACAAGAAAATTGGAGAACAAAAATTACTTTTAGATTGACAGTAAGTTGGGGTCAATTTGCGGGTAAAATTTTTGTAGTCATCTTGAAGTCAGAATGCAGTAGTGAATTTACGTCAACTTGGCTATCAGGGCGTTTATTGATCCAAAAAAAAAATGTCCAACTAAGAACATCAATTTCACAGGAGAACTTTCTTGAGCTAAAAAAAATTTTTTTCCAGGCTAATTCATCTTGGATCAAATTAGTTTTTTTTTGTACATAACCCTCCGTTTAAATAAAAAATATCCAAGTAATAAATTACCATCAATTTCACAAACATCATAAATCAAATGACTTACGGAACTTCTCTATTAAACGTATAGTTATAATCAAAATTGAGGTCGGAATAGAAAAAATGTTAATTAATACAAGGTAATTAATCAAATAATTAAATTTAATTGAATCGTTTATTTGACTCGAATTCGAACGTAATATAAAATTTAATTAAATTTAATCTTTAAAAAAAATTATAATTGCGATATGTAATTTATCCTGATTAAAATTTGGTTGTTAATTAAATTATTCTAAATTTTTTTATAAATAATTTCCAATAAATTAAATTATTTGAAGTTTCGAAAAAAAATTTCCAATAAATTGAATTATTTCAAGTTTCGAAAAAAATTTCCAATAAATTGAATTATTTCAAGTTTCGAAAAAAAATTTCCAATAAATTGAATTATTTCAAGTTTTGAAAAAAAATTCCAATAAATTAAATTATTTTTGTACAGAAAAAAAAAAATTAACAATAATGTAATAAAACAAGATTTAAAGAGGACAAAAGTGCGTAATATAGTAGACTCTGAGGACTGATTGTGTCAAACGCAATGCACTTAAGTGCACACAAGGGTACTAAATTGATAAATTTGCATAGTCCAACAGACTCACAAGCATGCATAGTAGACTATCTAACCAGTTCCTTTTAAATTATATATGTGTACACTGTATGTGACTAAAATTATGATGAGCTGTGTGTACACTTTATATATCTATAACCGAGCAAAATAGATTATGCCGCCGATGATACTAATTATAATAATTACTCTCCCAATTCATACCAGAAAAAATAAAACAAACTATATATTTAATGATATTAAAAATAATTAATAGACCATTCGCGTTTATATGAGACGAAGGAAGAATATCTTGACAGCTTGATTGCTTCCGGTATGAGACTTCCGGTTCGTGACTTCCGTCTAAGACTATACTCAACAAACTTAAATATTTTTAGAGTCTTAGATTGTGTCACTTCAAAAAGAAATAAAATATGTTTAGTTTCAGAAGATTGATAATAGTTTTTAAATATTCAAAAAAATTTTTAGCTAAAAATATTAAGCTCTGATTTTTCTTTGAGGTTCGGAAATAATTTTTGTTTGCTCGGTTTGTGAGATTTATTGTTCAAATTTTATCAGAAGACTATTAAAAGTTTTATGAATGAGTGACTGTACTTCAATAGGTTGTGTTTACATAAAAATACTGATCGAAGTTCGAGAATATTTATAAGTGAATGCCAGATGAAAGAGAAAGGTCAAGAATTTATTGGTGAATAAAAAACCGGTATTAATTGGCTATAAAAAATTGCATAATCTATTTTTAGAGTAAAAAAAAAAAACAAATATTCCGATACGTATTGAAGAATTTCTATTAATAAAATGTATAGCAAATATTATTAATAAATTTCAGGAAGTATCAATTATATATTTTTCAAATTTAACTAAACTTGAAAAAAAAAAAAAAAAAAAAAAAATCAGATCGAACGTAGATGTAATTTTTCAAAATTGCACACCTCGAACGCGAAGCGAAGAGGTAGTGCTCTACTGTCGTCAAATGTCAAAGCAGGGTTGTCGCCAACTTAAATCACCTCCACTATTTTATATAGCACTTAAACAAAAAAAAATGCACCAATGTCATTTTAGATTTGCATTGACATCATTATAGATCTACTCAGATTTATGTAGATCTTTTTCATCTAAAATTTTTGAAATTTTTTTTGATCAGGCCTGAAATTTTTTTGAAATTTAAATTTGTAATTTTTGGTTTTGTAATTTGCTTTTTTTTAAATATGATTTTTAAAGATTTCTATAGATATGTAGAGATCAAAATACAAAAAAAATTAAATCTAGGTAGGGTTGAATTATTTTTTTTAAGGTAAAATTTTTATTTTTTTTTTTTTTCAACTTTTACTAAAACGAACTGTTAACTTAAGAAAAAATAAATGAGATTTGTAAAGATCTACAGAGATCAAAGCTTAAAGAAAATTATCAAATTGTAAAAATTCAAAATTTTTATTTTGAAAGAATTCGGAAAATTCTAAGAAAAAAAAAGTTTGATAAATTTGAGATCTTAAGAACTTAAAAAAAATTGGAAAAATAAGATCTACGAATCAAACCAAATCTTGTCAAATCTGATTTTTTTTTTCCAAAAAGTATTAATTTGTAATAATAAATTATTTCAATAGAAAAAAAATTTTATGAATTAAATTTCAAAAATTATTTAGCGAAAAAAAAAAATAAATATACATATAGTTAAATACAATATAAATTATAAAAAACGATAAAAAAAATAATTAAATATTTAATGATGATTAATAGGAAAAAAAAAAATTAGCAATAAAAAAGTAAAGCAATAAAAATAAATTGGAAAGATTATTAAATTTTCTAGTACGTCAAAGTGCTCTCAGACTAGTACACTTTGCATCAGACTGAAAATGTTTTGAGGGATTAAATGCATGGCAAAAAGGAAAAAATAATTAAAGTAAAGAGTTGAGCTTGAAGCTATTTATTGATAAGATAACGGACTGAAAACGTTTTAAAATTATTTTATAAAAGGTTTGTTGCACTATAGTGTCGATGACTTGTTACTTTCAATAAAGCATGACTTTTGAAAAATATATATATATTAATAAAATAGATGATAATAATAATAATAATAATAATAATAATAATAATAATATATCCGTAGTAATATTACCGTAGGGAATAAAATCCTCCGTCCTCTTTTAAATAACAAGCACGTACTAGAAAACGATTGATATTTCTACCTAACGGTTTCTCAAGTCTTAATGTACATTTCTATATACATATGATGATAACACAGAAGACACCGACTATCAATTTGTGGTTATTTATAATGCTCTAAATCTTATTCGGTTCCCAAGAAAATTGCACCTTTTATTCTTTATATTGCAATAAAATTTATATACAGATAAGAAGGTGGGGGGTAAAAGGGTAAGTCCTAAAATTTGTCATATAAAATTTAAAAAGGGTAAAATAGACCACTTGAATTTTATATGAATAATTACACGATCAACTAAGACGGACATTAGAGGACAAATTGGACCGCCTAATTATAAATTTTAAATTAAGAATTACTTTCCAAAATTTCTTTTTTTACGATAATGAAATTTGGATTTTATTAAATTAATTAGTTAGTTAATTTTTTTACTAATTAGTATAATCTTTTTTTGACTAATTTAGTCATAATTTATATAAGTAATAAAAGAGACTGGGATGCGATAAGATTTAATTCATGTGGACTTTGAACATCAAATTTCGTTTTTATTTAGATTAAAAAAAATCTGATATTTTTTAATATTTTGAATTAAAAAAATTTGTGAATGTACTCTGAGTACTTTGTCTCCCTCCTAAATTCATAATAATCGCAAAATAAATTTATCTAAAAAATTATTTTCCTGTCACCGGAATTTTTATGTGCTCCGTTTTACCCCAGTTTCCGTACGTGTCATTTATTGAAAATAAAAAAAATATTTGACTGTCATTTTTTTTTGTATTTTTGCTATAGATAATAATAAAAAATTCCAAGTATTAAATTTTTTTTCATTTTTATTTTAGAAGGTCCATTTTGCCCCACATAATTTTTTTTAATGGCAATTATATCAAAATCAAATCCTGACGACTAAAAAGTAGAAGAGACAGAGAAAAATTTGTCCGGATGTTTTTCTCAAGTAGTCCATTTTACCCCTACCCCTCTCTATTAGTTATAATTTTACAAATATAATGATTTTATAATTAGATTACTAACAGAAAAAACCCTTTCGAGTTTTATTGACGTTTTTAATTGTTCAAGTTCAGTGAAAGACATTAAATATAAAAAAAAAAATAATAATATGACAATGAACGACTAAGGGTAAGTTAATATGCATCCAAGAGGTATATATATAAACATATATATACATAAAGTATATAAGGGACAGGGTTGTATGAAGTGGAGAAAAAGGGGTGAAAAAAACCCTTGGCGTTTCATTTAACCTAAGCAAAGCAACTCTGTACGCGGATTATGTACGAAGCGCGCAATGAACCTGTGGGGATTCTGACTGCAGCTGGTCGACTGCCAACGAGACATCTATGCATCATGACACCCACTGTCTCTATCCATTATCATCCGGAAGACAAGTCCACGGTAAGAAAAATCTTTTGATGTACTTATTAATGTTCATTTATCCTTTATAAATATATTTTTATTAATTTGAATTAAATATATTTTGTATACAATGACCGTTACTGTAATTTAAAACCCAAAAATTACCCAAGTTATTTTGAGAATACCTAAGAAAACATGAGCATACAAATGATAAATAAATATTTAATGTATGTGGTTTGTGTACATTTTATATGTTTATTTGAATTATAATGCGGAAGATAAATTCAAATTATTAAATTTCTTTAATGCATTTATTATTTTATGAATTTATTATATTTATGCTTAAGGTACAAGTGTTTTGTTATGCTAAACAACTATTATTCTACACGTGAATAAATACTTAATATATATGTATATATATATATATATATCAGGGATGTGGAAATAGTGTTTAAATCAAATCGTATCAAATAATTCAAATATTCGGTTTGAATTTCGAATATAAAAACATATTTATAGTTATCAGACTTGTCATACATTATAAAATATTTATTTTAAAAATGTATAAATAATTCGGGTTTTTTGAATTTTTTGAAAATTGAATAATTCCATTCTACACAGAAAAAAAAATTTCTCGGTACAAAAAATTTTTTCCTGCCGGGAAAATTTTTACTCTTCCCAAGAAATTTTTTGTATATTAATTGAAAAAAAAATTTTTTTGGGACGACAAAAAATCTCTAGTCCCGATAAAATTTTTGTCTTCAAATTGACAACTGAAAATATTTCTCGGAGAAAAATTTAGATAAAAAAATGTACAAATTTTATTATACTGTCGACCAAATTTGAAACAGGAATTCGAGTCACCAAAAATGATGCCGAGTCGTAAATGAAAATTTTGAAAACAAAATAATTTTTATCAAATTTGGGAGGTGATCCATTTTGACCAGCCAGTCCCGTTTTGCCCGCCTTTCTTTTATATATATTTTTCAAAATTGAATCTATGAATTTTATTAAGAATATCAGAGAAATGAATAAAAATTTATATTCTTATTTTCATAACACGGAAGACACTACAAGAAATACATAATTAAAGTACGTAGTTTTGTATTGACGAAATACGTGGGCGGATCAAGAAAGTCAATTGGAGTAATTAGATAGGTTAAATGCAATACTCCCGCAGTATCATGCCACTAATTTGATAAAACTTTTTAATCGTTTTTTATATCTTCACATGACCTACATATAACTTGTGTGAATTTTATTAAAGCCCGTCTAATTAATTTATATCAATTGATAATTTATAGCCACTGTTGTAATTAATTGTTTTTTAATTATTTAAAGAATGTTTCCATTCTTGAAAAAAAAAAAAGAAAACAAAAAATTTTAAGGCATTTTCGTAATGTTTCGGTATACGGAAAAGCAGTGGATAGTTATGTAGTCAGTTATTTTGATCGCGCTTCGACGCGCCAGGTCGGTGCACTCTACTGTATACTACTCACACTTAAATATCTCCGAATTAAATTTCAGTTTCCTTGACATCATAAGATTACAGTATTTAATGTTTAATTATTTATTTTGTCATTTTATTATTAAATTCTGATTACTGTAATTTTATTTTAACAGATAAATTATAAATTTAATATTTTAAATTACGTCATTGCAATATTTAACGAAAAATTTCATTTAATTTACTGATTAGCAAAAATTATCTGAGTAATTACAGTAACAAATGAGATTAATTATAATTATTTTTTGACACAATTGCAAGTAGTGCATCACCCACACTCACATTCTTCAAACATTTAGTAGTACATTGAGCTAGGTCAGTTGCCAAAATTAAAAGTAATTTTTTACGTTTACAGTTTTTAGTGCACTGGCTTAAAATTGTCAACGCACATTTATATTTTTTAATGTGAAAAATTTTCTATTTAATATATTAATTAATTTGGATTAATCTTCATCTCTAATTGTCATTCAATTCTTAAGAAGTCGTTGTACGAGAAAATAATTCATAATTTCTTAAATTCCATTAATTATTCAAATTATGAACTTGAAAAAGTCAAAATAAATTTTTTTTTTAATTTTATCAAAAAAATTGTAATGACTGGCCTAAGTCGAAAATTTATATTCTACTAAAATCCTATTGAGTGCTAACTAGAGTATCATTAAGTCCTTTTACACGAAAAAAAAAATCGGTAGCTGCTACTGATTAGTTTTTTTCCATGTAGGTTCTGGATATTATCTCGATCTATGGTACGTAGGTTTTAGCAGTACCTCGCAAGGATCTAAATTTTTTGGGCGATTAATTGTTTTATTATCAAAGTACCCTTTATTGACTAATTATTAATACAATTAACTATGAAAAAAAATGAATAATGAAAATTTTTCGCATTTGAAATCGAAAGCTAAGGGACTTTAAAGCAAAACGAGCCACCATTTTAGAGATAAGAAAAAATTTTGGCTTAAAAATAGTTAATTACGGTTGTAAAAAAGAATGGGGTAAGTTGATCAGTCTGGACAGTGGCCAATTAAAACTTTTTAGTAATTAGTACATTACACACCAAGGGAGAAAAGTAGGACATTTCAACTCGCGAGAATGGCAAACACGTGGATAGGACGTCTTCCCTTTCTCCATAGTGTTTACACTATTTTTCACCAAATTTATACCTGAAAGTTTAAATTCTTGCCTCTGTTTGTGGTAAGAATGGCGCATGCGCTAATTTTTATCAATTTTTCTCATAAAAGAAAATGACTTTCTTTCCTTAGAGCCTGGCAGGAATTTAAACAGTGAAATTTCTTTTTCAAGTCGTGACCCATTTTACCTCAGTCAGGTTTTACTGAAAATTTAAAATACTTTGCACTGAGCAGGCTGATCAACTTGCCCATTTTTCTTTTATTTAAAAACTAGTGTCCCATTTTGCCTCGGGTTGACTTTTATTTTCTTAAAAATAATAAAACGCTTGAATTTATGTTTATTAGGTATTTATTACTATGATAATGATATTGGGGTAAAATCAAGGAATTTTTTATTCCGGAAGCCGACGAATTGCGTGTTACTACGAAAGGAATGACGAAGGATTATAAGAGCCCGAAAGGGGAGTATAGTATGTAGTAAAATAGTAAATTCGCAATCGCTATATAGTTTATATCATAAAGGGATGAATCCACGAGAGCTATACTGCGCCAATGGGAATAGTCTGTTTTGTGTGTTGGTTTGATACGAGGGATAAATCAATACAGCGCGTGCGCAGAATATTATCTAACAAATATCCTTGCGCACCCATCTCTTATTGTGAATTATCCTCTCATCAGACTTCTGACAGCATGTCCATGACAACCGCCTGAGATCATTACTAATTTATTTTTTTTATTTTTATTTTTACTTTACTTTCAAGTGTAATCTCAAAATATAAACCGAGTCATTGCATATCATTATTTTGACCACGTCCGTGGCCTAGATTTTTTGATAAACTAGTTTTTAAAAAATAAAAAAATATTTTATTTTTTTAACATTCGAAGTAAAATTTTTTTTTTTTTAAATTGTCCATATAAATTTTCTTTTTTTTTTAAATAATAAATTTAAAAATGTCAAGTTAAATGTCAGTATTTTAATGGAAACATGTATAAACTTTTCTCCATTTTAAAATGTCAAGATATCTTTTATTTTATTGCAATATAATTTTACTTTGTTTTATTTTATAATTTAATTTCCATCGTTTGTATACGGAATTATAAAATAAAAAAGGGTTGAAAGTGAAATTCTGTGCCTTTGTGGTGGCAAAAATACTCCACAAAGCTCGAGAGTATGTGAATTGCGAGCAGTATTGTCTCAAGTGGGTTTACGTTCAATGTCCACTGATGCAATTAATCATCAATAAAAATAATTATTAATAGTTTTTAAAAAAATATGAATTAAAATTGTATTGTTTGTATATTAAATGATTGGTATTGATAAAATATAAAGGAAATAAAAATCGATATTACAGAGAAGAATGGAGAGAACAAGACTTTTGATGAACGCCAACGCTCAAAGTTCTCTAGAGAGGGTAGTAAACGACAGAGGGTAGTAAAACTTTTCAGAATAAGTGACGGGAAACTAGGGGAGAATAGCCCGGGGATTTCATCATCGGCTTTGAGATAATTGTATACTTTTGACAGAAGTAGATATTTCAAATCCATGTCAGGCATTTATTTATTTTTAATTTTTTTTTTTAATTTCATTTTATTTATTTAGAAAGCTTTTGAAAAATTTTCAATAAAATGATTCGTGTACAAAAAATACTTTTTATTTAGTGGTAAAAAAAAAAATTAACTTTAATTTTAAAAATAAAAATTTATATAAATATTTATGACTATTTTTATCCTGGGAAAAAAAATATTTTTAAAAAGAGATTTATTTATTTTTTTCATCAGGAAAAAAAAACATTTTTGTATTAAAAAATTGCTGGCGTTATTTAAAAAAAGTTATTTTTAATTGGAAATTATTTTTATTTTATTTATTTTAATACGTAAATTAAGTGAAGATTTTTTTGTAGTAAAAACATTTTTTTTTGGGAAATTACCAAATATAATTATAATAATTTTTTATTCAAAAAAATATTAACTAACTTTTTTTTTCATACAGAAAATTGACCTGAAATATTTAACATTAAAAAAAATTATGGGACAAATTTACGAGTAAACTTTAAAAAAAATATTTTTGTTAAAGTCATATATTATTGGACGTAACAATAAGAACAGATGTACAAAAATACATTTAAGTTACGAGTGTAATTTAGATAATCCAGAAACGACTACAATGAAAGTCTCTTGGGGCTCAAGAAATATAACTATAACTATATATACAATACAGTATTTAATATAATGGGTAAACTTAAAGCTGCATATGGACGAATCGTACGCCCTCATGGCTATAACAAATTAGTCATACTCACAAAATGTTCACGTGTATTCACGCGATGAATCATTTCAGTAATTTATTGTAAGCGAAAAAAAAAAAAAATCAAATGGATATAAAATTATAAACAAACCTATCCATTCACAAGTATAATTTAAATGTCAATATTATCTGACACACTGAACAATAATCAAATGAATTAAATTTCATATTTTTTAATTCTCAATAGGGTGGAGTGGAAAAAATTTTTTGTTTTTAAGCTTGGGTAGATTTTACAGTAAAAAAAAAAGAAATAAATAAAATTTGAGAAACGATAATTTATCTTGAGGTGTCCCTCTAATTTTCAAATTTGAAAATTGGCGCCATTTATCGGAAAGTTTTGGTAATTGATTGAAATTTTGTAAAATTCATCCAAATTTACATCAAAAATCCTGATTTCAAATTAAATTAATGAATATTTAGATTTCTATTCTAACGGAAGTGATATTATTTTTTTTTTAACAAAAAAGTTGATAGTGAACTTCTAAAATTTGAGAAAATTCTGAATTTAGAGTTGATCATTTTTAAAACTAAAAAATTAATGAGTTAAATTAAAATTTCAACTTAATATACTCTAGGTAAATTTTCCGGAATTTTCGAAGCAGAAGTAATTCAATTTGAGAATTTTCCTGGTTGAAAAAACGTTAAAAAAAAAAACAAAGACTTTAAAACCAATTATGACTTTTATCAGAATTGTTCAGAATGAGGTCAGGAGGCTGAAAAAAATTTTTTACGCTTGAAGTTACGTTTTGAAGTTCAGAAAATAATCAACTCAAAGTTCAGAATTTTCTCAATTTTATAAGTCTTTTCATACATGGGAAATCCAATGTCGACAATCATAATTATTAAGTTGTTAAGATACAAAAAAAAAATTTGTTTTTCACTCCACTAATTCACAATAAATTTTTTTTCATGATACCAGCATCGATTTCAATTCCAGCGCCTGTACACCCCGTCAAAATAAGCTAATTTCCGCCCGATACCCCAATCAAATATTAGTGAATGCGTAAATTGTAAATGTCTTCAGCAGGCAGAAACAAAATATTTTCAACCCTTAGGAAGAACCAAATAATCTTCCTGTCACTGAAAGACAGTTTCACTCTCTTTAGCTCTGATACTTCATTCATTTATTAGTAATTTCAGATCACTAATTTCCCTTATCTAACAGACAATTCTGCCTGTGATCGTTTTACAAAAATTAGTGTAAGTAAAAAATACTATTAATTGTTTCTGCTCATTCATAAATTGCACGTGACAATTTACGCTTACGCTAATAATTAATCACACCATTGTTCTTAAATTAACTTATTTCCGACTGACTGCTGACACTGCAACTTCAAGTTCCAATATCGGTAATCATGAAAAATCTAGTGTGTAACTCAAAATGAAACACAATTTCAGACTGCGAGTGATGTCAGCACTCGCCTACGGGCAGCCAACTTCACCCCGGTCTGAAATCGTCTTGTTTTACCCCTTGTGACACAATTTACTATTTATTAAAAGAACAAAAAAAAAGCCAATACCAACATCAATATCAATACCAACGACACGATAACACAAATCCGTAATTCTAACTATTTATTACCAATTAGTCACGAATGCACGTGAATAATTATACGTAAGCACGATATAAAAATTACGGCTCTAAAAGGGTTACGGTGAAATAAAATTGAAGAGGGTCGTAGGCAGTGTAAAAAAAAAATCTTTAATGACATTAGTCACGAAGATATACTTGATTGCCCTAGAATCCAGCTCGGGTTTTTTTCCGGTATCTATTTGATTATATTATACATATATACATTTACTGCATATATATTTAAATATTTAAATAAATACTTGTTGTCAATAACTATACGTTTATTGACTAGAGCTTAGAGTTGTAAAAAAAAAGTAGTAAATAATATTTAATTAAAATTATAGTACTGTAATGTAGCTCGTAGCTTACAGTTGTAGTTACAACACTAGGTCATATATTTATATTGTAAAATTATGGTATATATATATTCATATTTAAGAGCTGATAATATTATGTTGGCAGTGAAACTAAAGTGCCAGTGATTGAATATAATATAAAATGTCTCTGTTAGAAATAGGTCGTGAAGAGTACTGAGTTTAACCGGAAGTGGTCAGAAACCAATGCCTATATGATCAATCAACCGGTTATCAATACCTCATATTAAAAATTCATCATTTTTATTTAGCAACTATAATTACAATTGATATATTTATAATTAACTTTTTTATTTATTTTAAATATCCGATAGCAGAATTTTTTTTTTTAAATTTACATTTAACAGATCAATGAATTTATATTAATTACTTAATAAAATATTATATTTCATTTAATTTAAAAAAAAAAGTTATCCACTTTTTTGTGGTATCACACGAAATGAGATATATATTTTTATATATATATACATTCATTATGTAACTGCTATGATTCGTTAATACAAGTATGGATCTTATTACAGCAAGTTAACACGTGAATATTTGCACACTACCGTGACATTTAGTCTTTTAAAAAATAATTATTGTTATTAATTTGATATAAATAAAAATTTTATTTTTATAAAATATTTTACATGTAATTAAATTTGTTTTTTTTACTGGATTATATTCTTCTATAGATGACTGGAAATTGGAATAAAACCAATGAAAAGTCATGGAATTAAATTAAGAAATAAAATTTCCTTTAAAACAAATTTTCTTGAGTCAATAAATTAGTAATTTCTTAATTACAAAATTAATTCTTATATTAAGAAAATTATTAATTGAAATTTCTAATAAATTTTGTAATTTTAACCATAATTACTTGAGTCGAGTTGATATTCTACATTTTTATAGGATAAGTTTTCTTGAGTCAAAAAAGTAATTTTTGAATCACAGTAGTAAATTTACTAAAAATTTTTCAGCGCATGGTAATGAAATAAAAAAAATTTGTTTGAAGTGTAGACATTGTTGAGCTGAAAAATTATTTTAGAAAAAATTTACGATAGTCATTGCTTGATACAAGAATTTTTTTTTTTGACCCATGAAAAATTAATTTTAAATAAAACACTGACTTAATTCAAGTATTTTTTTTTTTTTGTTTTTTTCAAATTGATAAATTTACTGGAAATTTGAATTAAACACTTTCTTGATATAAGAATTTTTTCTTCTTGCAAGAAAAAAATAATTTATTGATCCAAAAATTTTTTTTTTCTGCATTCAAAAAAGTATTATTTCCATGATAGTGAAATTAGTAGACAATTAACAATTTGTAAATT
Source organism: Microplitis deprimator (assembly GCA_964016945.1). Classification (NCBI taxonomy): domain Eukaryota; kingdom Metazoa; phylum Arthropoda; class Insecta; order Hymenoptera; family Braconidae; genus Microplitis; species Microplitis deprimator. The sequence goes on from OZ024716.1 coordinate 11,065,548, forward strand.
TTTTTTAACAAATCAATTACAAAAAAAAAAAAAAATGCACATGTAGTAAATTAAAAAAGCTATAAGTGCAATTTTTTGAATTATTTTTTTTTTATAACTTATCGTTTCTACAAACATCCAAAAATTATTAGACATCAGCTAACTTCAGATGATCCTGGTAAGTAGACAATCAAAAAGTTTCGTATTCATTTTCAACAAATCAATTACAAAAAAAACAAAAAATAAAAAAATGCACATGTAGAAAATCAAAAAAACTATACATGCAATTTTTTAAAATATTTTTTTTATAATATATCATTTAAAAAATAAAATTAAAAAATGATTATACGTCTGCTAACAGTATCATGAAATTTTCTATTTCTAATAGTAAAATAAAAACTAAATAAATAGATTTAAATGTTGAAAAATAAAATAAAAATAAAAGTGAGCTTTTAAAGTAAATGTAAGTAAATATAGAGAGCTTTAATACTGTAAAATGTATATGTAGGGTATCGTTATTTTCCAAGCTATAAATATTGGATAATACAACAGAACTATGGCTGCGTAAAAAACTCTAGCCTTGAATACCGATTTATGGCTTTCGAGGTATATCGATATCGACATCGATAATAAACACCCTCAAGATATATTTACCACTAATCCATAGAACAACTTAATTTTATTAAGATAAAAAATAATAAAATGATTACCGCTGATAGCTTAAAAAGTATCTACTATTATTTAAGTACTAGCGCATTTATCATTAAGTCACGTGGCAATTCTTATCACTCGATTGTTAATGACATCGATAGTGTTTGAAAAAAAATATATATATTTTTACTTCGACAATTAACTTACCTACAATAATAATCAACAGCTGATTGTCATCTGGCCATGAACGAAAATCCACTTCGTCGTTTTAACAAAAAACATATTTTTTTAAAAACAAATTCACTTTATAAAACTTTTATATTTACATATAATTTTATTATTTATCTACACGTTTATTTATTTATTTATATTTTTATCAACACATTTTTAAAAATCCATTTTAATTTAAATTTACAACATCGACACATTTGGACCCCATGAAATTTTATCCTGAGCCCTTTAAAAATTTAAATCCTACGAGGATCAAAACTTGACGTTTTTTAAACTGACACTTAAATTTTTTTAAATTTATCGACTAGAAAGACAAGTAAATTAACGTAATTGTTAATTACAAAAAAAAAATTCAAGGAGTAAAATTAAAAAAAGGAAGAGGTCGAAAGGTCCCGGACGCGCTTTGTAGCGTCCTCGGGAGAATTCTCTTCTCTGTCTGCAACAGGATATTGTTTTTTCGTCCGTGTCAAATTAACGTTGCCATGGCAACCAAAATAATCGACATTGCTAATTATTTATATTATTGCACTACTATTTGTTTATATTTTAATCACATGGTGTCACAAAAGTTAATTTATTTTGGGACAAAAAGAAAATTGTGTTTATAAATGGACGTGTAGATGTATATATATATATATATATATATATATAGATATATATATATATGTATGGGATTTTATAAAGCCGCCCTCGATGGGCAAGACACGATCAGGACACTTTAATTTCCGTACTGTACTCTCGAAATGTGAAAGCGATACTGCGGCTCTATTGGAGTACTAAGCCCATGCGCAGACGCAAATCCACGCCGACGCTTTAGTGTATTTCCCCTTTTTATTACACTGGCTTATATTTTATATACACTAGGCCATCTAATAAAATACGCGCAAGCGCGAATTTAATATTTTTTTCAACTTGTAAATATTTTCTTTTTATTTTACTTCAATTTTTAGTAATTAGACATCTGAAGTTAGTCGATTTTTTTTGAAAATTCAAATTCATGTGCTGAAGTTAGCTGACAATTAAGAAGTTTCAGGTTTTTTTTTAACAATTTAATTTAAAAAAAAAAAAAAACTAAAAATATGCACATGTAGGAAATTAAAAAAACTAGAAGTGCAATTTTTTAAAATACTTTTTTTTTTTTATAATTTGTAGTTTTTAGAGAAATCTAAAAATTATTAGACGTCGGCTAACTTCAGTATCATAAATTTAATGATCCGAAGTTCGTGGACAATTAATTATTTTTGAATTTTTCTGTCAAGGTATCAATTACGAAGAAAAAAAAAACTAAGAATATGCACATGTAGAAAATTAAATAAACTATAAGTGCAATTTTTTTAAAATACTTTTTTTTATAATTTGTCGTTTTTAGAAGAATGTAAAAATTATTAGATGTCGGCTAACTTTAGTATCATTCAAATTTTATATTATTTTTTATAATGATACTGAAGTTAACCGACGTCTAACAATTTTTGGTTTTTTTTTTTTCACAACGACAAATTGTAAAAAAAAATATTTGACACCTCCATGTACATATTTAGGGGTTTTTTTGTAATTGATTGGTTGAAAAAAAAATCAGAAAATTGTTGATTGTCTGATGATCCTGAAGTTAGCAGACAATTAAAAATTGTCGGATTTTATTTCAAAAATTTAATTAAAAAAAAGAGAAATAAATAAAAATATGCACATGTAGAAAATTTAAAAAACTATAAGTGCAATTTTTTCAAATATTTTTTTTTTATAATTTTTCGATTAAAAAAAAAAAATCAAAAATTTAATAGACGTCGGCTAACTTCAGTATCACAATTGTCTGTCAATTTCAGGATCATTTTTAATTGTCTTAATTGATTATTGTTTTTAATTGAGTATTTTTAATGATACGTGATTGTTGTTTCTATACATTGAGTAGAAAAAAAAATGGGAGAAGTAAATGATTTCTTGACTCAAAAATTATGTTCGATAATTCTTTTAATTAATTAGATATTTTACTTGAAATAATTGATTTATTATTTAAGTATTAATTTGTCAGTAATTATTACAAAGAAAAAAACGGTTTACTTGACACAAGAAATTCTTTTTTTTCTGTGTAATGTTTACGTCATAATAAAAGAAAAAATTATTTTTAAAATTATAAATTATAGTGTAATAGCGACGTAATGTTTTTTTATAAATTTGTAAACTGCGACGCAAGAATTGCGCGCGCAATTCCACGATTTTAATACGCGGGTATTTTTAAATCAATATTTAGTGGTTTGTTTTTTTATCGTATAAGAATAATTGTAGATAAAAATTTATTATAGAGAGCAATAAATTAAGTTTTATAGTCGTGCTATATAATGAAATAAAGCCCATGAAATTAGTAATAAAGATTAACTTCATAACGGTAGTAGTCAATGCAACTTTTTAATTATGATTAACTTATCGTTAGAAAATAAATCATAAAAAAAAATAGAAAACTTAAACGGATAATTGTTTTTTGAAATAAAAATCATTTACTACAAATTATTAGTCCATATACTGTAAAAAAATTATGGAGTTAACGCGGAGTAAGTCCGGAGTGGATAACTTTGTATTTATTTAATTTCCTTGGAGTAAAATTTACTCCAAAGGGAAGTTTATTTCGACATTCAAACTCTGGTTTCGAGTAAAGTTCACTCCGAAGGGAATTTTATTTTAATTTTAAAATTCCGAATTGGAATACATGCGGACTTAAATAAAATCTGTAATTACTCGGAATTTACTCCCGATTTTTTACAGTGTAAAGTTTGAAAAATAAAAAAAAAGTACTAATTTAATTGACTTATCAGCAATAAAAAAAAAAAAAATATGAAAATTTATAACCCGTTATAATTTTTTAAAAAAATAAAATTAATAATGGAAATAAATTTAATAAAATACACAAAAAATAAATTTAGTCTTGATATTTTCTTGATATATTAAAATACAAATGCCAATTATATGACAGCTAGATATATAATATATAATATATATGTATAATTTACAATAGTATCCGTTAATCGAATTAAATGATCTATATTAATAATTAAAATTAATAAGAAAAATTATGGCATTACATTGCGTAAAAAAAAATTTCTGGAATAGATTAAATACTCATTTCTTTAAACACTAAAGTAATAAAGAAAGTAAAGAAAAAAAAATGCATTTTCAATTCTGAAAATTAAGTAACAAAAATACGTAAGCGTTTTTTTTTGCATACGTGTTTTTTCACATTAAAACCATACGATCAGAGTTTAAACTCTTGAAAATAGTTATCAATTCATAAATACTTGAAAAAAAAGTTAAAAAGATAAATAGTTAATATCTTGAATTATTATTTTTATATTTTTACTGTTCATCCTTGTCTTTTGCTCCGTGTTTCAGAATCCTAGTGAACTCAATGTAATCAAACATTGATCCTTTTATCGGGGCTTCACGGTACATTTCATCAACGTCGTCATCGGTGAACCTGAAGAGATAAATAAAATATTTAGTAAATTGAAAACAATAAAAAAAAAAAGCATTAAAGAACTAGGGTAAGTGTGAGTGTTACAGCCGTTTCAAATGTCAGGTAAACTTTGATCGTGTATTTTAAAAATTCAGTACAAGATATAGTACTAATTTTTTTTTTTTATAAGTTCAATTTGGTGTAAACTTCTAAAAAAATTAGTGATGTGATAAAATTATATTTTAATTAGCAAAGCGCATTTTTCTTAAATTTTCAAATTCATGTATTACCGCTGGTTCAAAAGTTATACGTATCTATTCTGCCGTACTTGGGAAAAAGCGCAGTAAGTTCACTTACTGTCTTTCTATCTTACGAATGTTAATTTAATGTTAGTTAAATAGAAAAGCAGTAAGTGAAGTTACTGTTACTGCCCTTTTCCTAAGCACGGTTTATTCGAGTACTGCGGAATCGGACAAACAAAAAAAAAACGAATAAGATTTATTCATAAGATAATTGATTAAATTTATAAAATAAATATTAATTTTTAATTTTAGTACTTTTATAAGTAAAGTTATATGAAAAATTAACACTTATTCCACTGAGAGGTTCTTTTAAAACCAATTTCACATAATCTTTATTGTAATTATATATATATTTTTTATAGTGTAATTTCTTTAATTTTCTTTACTTTTATTTTATCAATTTTTTATTTTATTAATTATTTATTTATTATGATAAGAAACAACTTAATTAGCCGGACGTAAAGTAAGAAACTCAGTACCCGATCAGGGAACCAGTACTCGATTAAGGAATTAGTACTCAATTAGAAAACTAGTACTAAATCGGGAAACTAGTACTTGATTAGAAAACTAGTACTCAATTAGGAAATTAATACTCGATCGAGAAACTAGTATTTGATTAGGAATTTAGTACTCGATCAGAGAATTAGTACTCGATTAGGAAACTTGTATTTGATCAGGAATTTAGTACTCGATCAGGAAACTTGTACTCGATCAGGGAATTAGTACTCAATTAGGGAACTAGTACTCGATCGGGAAACTAGTATTTGATCAGGAATTTAGTACTCGATCAGGAAACTTGTACTCGATCAGGGAATTAGTACTCAATTAGGGAACTAGTACTCGATCGGGAAACTAGTATTTGATCAGGAATTTAGTACTCGATCAGGGAACTTGTACTCGATCAGGGAATTAATACTCAATTAGGGAACTAGTACTCGATCGGGAAACTAGTATTTGATCAGGAATTTAGTACTCGATCAGAGAACTTGTACTCGATCAGGGAATTAGCACTCGATCGGGAAACTAGTATTTGATCAGGAATTTAGTACTCGATCAGAGAACTTGTACTCGATCAGGGAATTAGTACTCGATTAGGAAACTAGTACTCGATCACTCCATTTAAGATAAGAGACCCAGTACCCGATTAGTCATATATTTGTATGTCTACATTTACTAAATATATTTATACAAATACATGAAGTGATCGAGTACTTCTCTGATCGGGTACTAGGCCTTTTACTTTACACACTATTTGTATAGATTAGAGCATAAGAAAATTTTCTGCGTCTGTAATACCCATATCTACCCTATAAATAAATTTATAAAAATAATTTACCGATCTCCCATTGTTGTTAGAAGCTCACGAAGACGTTCTTCATTAATATGTCCATTGTTTTCTTCATCAAAACAGCCAAATGCATTTTTAATAACATCTTCTGGGTCCGTTCCCTGAAGTCTTTCACCAAATAATGTTAAAAACATTGTAAAATTAATAGGTCCAGGTGCTTCATTCATCATGCCTTCAAGATATTCATCAGTAGGACTTTTTCCTGTTTAAAAATATAACCATGGTAATTTTTATTGTCTTTTATAGTAATCTATCAAAGCTAAATGCATTATTTGTTGGAATAAGGATTAATTATTACCTAAAGATGCAAGCATATCATGAAGATCTTCTTTGTCAATAAATCCATCATGATTATGATCAATCATATTAAATGCTTCTTTAAATTCAGCAATTTGAGCCTGGTCGAACATTGCAAATACATTTGATGTTGCACGCTGAGCACGTTTTTTAGTCGTTGCACGACGACCGGCTGTTTTTCTGGCAGACATTTTCTGAAAATAATAATATTTTAATTAATAACAAATAATAAATGTTTATTTTTTTTATTTGTTATAAAAAATTACAGATTATTCGTTGGTATTTTAAAATATATGATCAGAACACACGTGTCTGAAAACGTCAACAAATTTTAGGTTACAACATTAAAATATTAATTCGAAAAAACCAAAACTGAAAAATTATTTTTGAATTTTTTCAAATAAAATTAATTGATAATTTTAATAGAAATAAAATTTTTTATGTCGATTATTTTTATGAATTTTGATGTATCACCAATTTAGTAAAATTTGCTGACATCCACACACGCCCATATTTGTTCCATTACTTAAATTATATTTTTTAAATGATACTGGAAATAGCAAACGTCCAACAATTTTTAAATTTTTATAAAAATACTGACAGTAACAGACATTAAAATTTCTATTTATTTTTAAATAAATAAATAGAATACTTAGAGAAAAAACTGAAAAATCTTTTTCATATTGGGCATATTTTTACAAATTTCTTATTAATCACGAGTAATTTTTTTGAAAAAACACTAAAACTGTCAAATGTCTCTTAATTTAAATCTCAAGTTTTATTAAAAAATTCAAGCATTCAAAAACCTGCTCAAAAATTTTTGACTGCTAGTTTAAAACGTAACAATGATGACCTTTTATAAATTATTTTAAAACTAAAAGCACAGGCAGCAAAAGCTGACTAAAAAATTTTAAACATTTTTTTTTCCTGTAACTTTTTTCACTCCATTTTCGACAAGTTTTTACTTTTTCTTAAGCGTTTTTTAAATCCATTTTTAGAATTTTATTTTAAAAAATTTTTGTTTGCTCATAAAATGTAAGAAAAAAGTTTTCAATCAGCTTCCATTCCTTTCTTTTTATTTTTAAAAGACTAAAAATAGCTCGACAAGTTTTTCACCCTTTTTTAAATTTTCTTCTATTAATAATAAAACAAAAAAACTGTCAGCCGTTCATTATTTCCACTACCATTTTTTCCAACTACAAAACAAAAATTTATTACGAATTTTTTTCAACAAATTACTTGATGATTTTTAAAGTGAACACAAAAGAAAGTAAACTCAGAGGCTTTGCTTCGATATATTTAAATATTAAGTACATAAATGTGCTCATCAATGACTCATTGGGTAAACACATGATTTTTTGTAATTTAATTTAAAAATTCAATTCAATGCAAACAATTTTTTTCAAACTTGGATAATTACTCATCAAAAATTCCCCATAATAAATAAATCACCATAACAAAATACTATAAATATTTAAATAAATACACCGATAATTGAACTGAAATTTTTAAATTTAATTTTTAAAAAAGTAATTTAATTTTCTCAAGGTCTTAAAAATATTTTTCAATGAATCACTGGTGGAATTTTTTTTATTTTTTTTTTTTGTGTATCATGGACTAAACTATAACTATATATAAGTACAATGGCGGTTACTTTCACAATTCACCATAAATATTTAGTAAAATAAAATCTCCATAAATTACTACCCAAAAAAAAGAAAACTTCATTAAATTATTTAAATAATTAATAAAAAAAATACCAAAGAACTGATTAAATTAAAATACTTACATTTGTATATAAAATAAGGTGACGTAAAGTGAAATATATAAAAATATATATACGACTAAATCTGTATGATACACTCGCGTCACTGATTCAATCCTCAGATTCCCCCACTCACTACCACACCCGCGATACGAGCGGCGCCTGGCGGCAAAATGCCGAAGCTCAGCGCGGTAAGCGCGCTCTTTATTTAATTTAGGTCATTACCATATACATGTACATCTATGTACAAATGTACTTATCTATATTATTGTTATTCATATGAACAATAATATTGTCTACGTTTTCATAAATTTAAAAAATTTTTAAAATATTCATTGTAATTATTATTAAAATTTTGTTTTAAAATCTGGTATTGAAGGTTTTGATATCGAAGTAATTTAGTAGTTTTTAATTTAAAATCTCAGCGAAATTCTATACAAGGGAAGAAAGATTTTCGTATGATTCATTACCTTACATGGGCATTGAACGCGAATAAAGACCATTACTGCTGTGATGCAATCTTTGATCTTTAGATATACATTTATATTTATGTTGGGGAAATGAGCATAGAACTGACTATATACAAAAAATTAATTGTTCTTATCTTAATAATTTTATTTTCATTTTTAATCAATTGCAATTACAGACAGTATGTAAGACAGCAACAGAATAATTAGATTTAAATATAAAACACAATAATTATATTGTAGTGTTTGATTGTTAAAATAACCATATAAAAAAAATCCATATGGGAATCCAGCGTAGATTTCTCTGTGGGTTCCCATATGGAGTTTTCGAATGAATTCCCATATGCTTTTCTATAGGAATATTAATCTGTTGTTTTTTTTATAGGCGCGTATCAATAGACGAGCGACATTGAAGTCCATATATATACAAATTCCTATGTCACATTTGTATAGGAATCCAGGGACCTACAGTTTTCTATGTTAATTTCTCATATGGAAATCCAGATACCCATGGATTCTTATAATAAATCCACTTTAACATTCATTCCTATGAATTCTTATATAAATCCATACTTTTACCTTCATTCATGATAGTTTCAGATGAAAAAGTATTATGTTGGCTTATAAAATACAATCGATTGGATTCAATTGCAATAGACTGTATTATACTCTTTTGAAAATTATCCCGGCAAAATAGCATTCATCCGGTTTATATCTTTACACTGTAACAAATTTTCGGAGTGAACTTTGAGTAAATGTGGAGCGGATGACTATGTATTTATTTAATGCTCTTGCAAGAAAATTCACTTCAAAGAGGAGTTCATTATAATTTTGAAACTCTGGTTCGAAATAAAATTATCTCCTAAAGGGAATTTTTTTCAAAATTAAAACTCCGAATCGGATTTAATGCGGATTTTAATAAAATCCAGATCACTTCAAATTCACTCCCGATTTTTTGCAGTGTAGTATTGTCATATGTATGCTATTTTACCAGCATATATTCCCGGATGTATATTTTATCGCATAGGATACTTTTTTCAGCCATTTTGAATTTCCATTGATGTCATTTTAGCGAAGTATCAGAAAAATATGAACGATAATTTACATAATGATCTTGCCAAATCAATAATCATCAGTAGTTGACGTCTATGACACAGATCAAAGTGTCAAGGAATCAAAATCTGCGATATTTTCTTGGTTGCGATAAAGATTTTAAAAAATGCGCGAGCTAAGATAAAACAGATGATAGATTCACTCTATAAATTAGGACGGAGTCCATTTCAAGTTCAGTACATAGTCTGGCAACGATAAAAAATTCTCCGCAATTTTTTTATTAATTAGTAGTCAGTTTTTTTTATTTAAATTCTTTATAAAAAAATTTCCTATTTTTCTACGTAGGCTTCCTAGTTTATAAAATATATTTTTGATATTGTAGCAGATCAAACAACGAAATGTCGAAAATAATTTTATTATTATCAATTTTCTCATTGATTGTCATCTTTAGCAGAGCAGTTAGTGGAAAATGTCCAGGACAATGGGTATTTAATTATTATATTTAAGTACTAAAAAAATTTATATATATATAAAGTAACGACTAAAATTATAAAAAATAAAAACGTCGAACATCGACCTGTAACTCAAAACGCAAAAACTCACATAAAATAAAAAAAAAATTTATTTTATAGTAAATTTTATTTTTTATGAAAAAGGTCCTGAGATTGTCAACCGGAAGTATTGCTTAAAAAAAATAATGTAATTTTCTTTTAGATCCGCGAAAAGTTTCAAATTTTGAATTTTTACTAAATTCTATCATTTTTTTAATTTCAAATTTATCAACTTGTGGATCAGGACTTTTTTTTACAAAGAATCAGTTTTTAAAAATAAAAAAATAACTTTGGATTTTAGAGATCTAAATCTTATTAAATATTTTATACATAATTTTTTTGATAGAAATACTGAAAATTTTTCGTACATTTGTTGAAGAATAATTAAAACAGTCAAACTCGAAAATGGAAGAACTTCCGGCAATAAAAAAAAATCTTTTTCTTCCAGTGCCATCCTCAGCAAGGTTACAAGTGTTGCTTTGATTATACTTGTTCTTCCTATTGGTTACAAGGTGTCTGTATATTGGATTTATCTCCATTTTTTGGATAATGAAAAAGAAGAATATAATTTGACGAAGTTTGTAAATACAAAAGCCAAGTCATCATTTTGTAATATTATTTTATTTCTTATTGGTAATTAATATCAAATTTATGAATAATAAATCTAAATAATAACGAAGACACTATATATATATACAATAATAATACAAATTTCGACCGTAAAGATCGAAAAAATAATTATGAAAAACATCAAAATATTGTTTGTTTAAAACTAATAAATTACGTCCTTTAGTTTTTTTTTTTTAAATTAAAATTATATACACTTATTTTTATTTAAATCTTTCGGTGTAAGAGTTCATAAATAATTAAAATTTTTATTTATTTTTTTTTGTTCCATAAAAATAATTATTTCATTTAAATAAATTTTATTTTTTACAAATTTAATTATCGAACGGTAACACCGTTAATTGTGATACCGTTTCTAGGAGGTGGTTCTACTTCGTAATGGCCAGATCTATTGTAAGTTCGCCTCCCATTTTGTCCACTGTATCTATAAAAATATTTTATTATTTATTGTTTATTAAATATGATTAATAATTAATTAGAAATTAAGAATCTTTTGCCTTTTATGTTCAAACTTACCCATACGTGCTTCCGGTCCCGCTGTACGGACTATCATAAAGACCGTCCTCTGGGACATTTTCATACATTCGACCATTCGTGTTATCATTCAAACTAGAATAAGACATAACAGCAGCATTCTGGTCCTCTTTTCTCTCGGCTGCTTGAACATTTTCAGTATTTTTTACTGGTGTTGCTTTACGTCTGTAAAAAATCATGAAAATCGTTTGGTAAAAAAAAAATTTATGAATTAAAATAGATTAGATATTTCTGTGAAAATTTAACTTACAGTCTTAAGTAAACTAGTCCAAGAATTAATAAAATAAAAATAATCACTCCAGCTCCGATTCCAACACTTGTACCAACACCTTGAGCTTCTGCTATTTCATTTGAAATCACTGTAATAAAAATATGTCAATCGTTCAATAAATAAAGTTTTAAATTTACTTTTTTCAACCCAAAAAAAATAATTTTAATTCGACGTTTCTGACTTGTATTTGTCAACTGAGACGAAATCAAGTTAAAAAACTCAAATTTACGATTTTTCATCATTTGAAAATTTAGTTTTCATTAGATCTTGACACTTTGAGGTCCTAGGAAATTATTTTGACTATTTCCAGATGGACGCCTGTATGTGTGAGCGCGCATGTGTGTAATATAATTTTTTATGTAAGATATCTTTGATACGAATTAGAGAATTTTCGGCGGCAATCGAAAAAACTCATCAAGACTTAGAACTGATTTAATTTTAGAGTCAATCGGCCGAATAGTTTCCAAATTATACGAAAAATTAACATTAACAAACAAAAATATTAAATTGTCGACAAAAAATATCAGTGTCCATTATTTTGGTAATTTTTGAATTTCATTTCTTCCCGCCAAAAAATATGTTCATACAACAAAAAAAAATTTCTGTCAAGTTGAATTCTAATCTGATAACGTTAACCCATCCCCCAAAATGATTAAAAATTTGAATAATTACTTTCACATCTCGGTTCTTCACCGCTCCACAATCCGGTGTCTAAGCACTTCCTGAGGAATGGCCCGACCCGTTCAAATAGTGGCAAGCAATGATACTCAGCAGCTCCACCATACAAAGTTGAGCCGTTCACAATGATAACTCTGCCATTTTCAATTGCTCTCGGCTGCTTGCAATCCATTGCTGTACACCACATAAAGTAATTATATATTAGTTTCGCTATAAGCATTAATAAGAAAAAAAAAAAAAAGAAAAAACAATACTTACGATAGCAAGCAGGAATAAATCCACTCCAAGAGCTATTTTGTAAACAAACTCTTGTGTCATTGCCTTCCATATAATAACCCCGTGGGCAGCTGTAATGTGCTACGCCACCGATACTGTGAGTTGATACTTGAATTGAAAGTGGGGAAACTTGTTCCGGGTCTTGGCATAATATTTCTTGACAAACTGGCGTTTCTGCACTCCAAGTACCATTTTCGAGACACTGTCTTCGAGCAAATCCATCGAGTTCGTAATTCGGATTACAAGCATAAAGTGCTGCTGCACCATAGTAAGTTGCGTTTGAGGTCAAAGTGTAATCACCGTGAAGAATATTATCGGGTTTACCGCAATCCACGACTAAAAATGAAAGTTTATTATGCATTTTTTAAATTCACATTCTTACTTTTACTTTGATTTCCTAATTACATGTTATATGTTTTTGTAAAAATTAATAGGGAATGCGGGATAAATTGATTGCACCGAAATTTTTAACTAACTGGGGGAAAAGCTCGAAAAAAATATTTTTAGAACATAATTGAGAACGGATGAGTTGAATACAAAATTCCTGTAAATTTTCGGAGCTTTTTTCAAATTGGGCATCTCGAGACCCGAAGCTTCTGACGTCAGACGCTACCCCGAGCCTGTAAAGGTTCACTTCCCATAAAAGAAGGGTCGAGAAAAACATTGAGATGAATGGAGAGAAGAACTGATCAAATTTTCCGATAAAATTTTATCAGATTTCGGTCAATTTTAGGTCTCTTTGAATAAAATTATAAGATTTCAGCCAAATATTTTTACCCGGGTAAAATAAATAGAATCGCAAAATTAAAAAAAAAAGTTGACAAAAATTTTTGAGTCACCGCTTCGGCCTTCGTCTCCTATTTTATCTAAATATTAATAAAAATTACAGATTTAAACTCACAAATACACTGTGGTACTTCACCGCTCCATTTTCCATTATCTTCACACGTCGATAATGGCTCGCCGACAACTTTGTAACCCCTTTCACACCTGTATTTAGCTAAAGCACCGATTTTATATGATGTAGCTCCAGTATTTGAATTTTCTACTGTCCCAGTACGTACTAATGTTCTTCCATACATTCTGTCATTACCAGTAACAGATAATATTCCATGCTCAGCAAGAATTGGCTCCGGACAACGTATTTCTACCCAAATTATATAAATTTATATACATCCATATAGTAAGTTTTTGACAATATGTAGCATTTTTTAAATTTTTTTACCTTCACATTTGGGTGTAGCATCACTCCACTGTCCATTATCAAGACAATAACGCCTGGATACTCCATTTAATCGATAATTTTTAGTACAACTATACGTTATTTCACTTCCTAAATGTGTTGTGTCGTTAACATACTCCACTGTCCCGCTTAATATTGGCAAAACTTTTCCACAATCGATGTCTAGTAAATATTAGAAAAAACAAAAATATAAAATATGATAAATAAATTTAAAAAAAAAATAATTAGCACAGAAAATTTATAGATAATTACATTCACAAGTAGGTACACGGCCTGACCATTCACCGTTTTTTTGACAAATATGTCTGGCTTCACCGTTAAGAAGATGACCGGCTTCGCAATGATATTCTATTGAGCTGTGGATATTTAGATCGTATCCTACGACGTAACTTCCATTTGGCACTTCGGGTTCTTCACATGTGATTACTTGAATAATAAAAAAAAATTCAGTCAATGTCTGGTACATAAAATCATGACATTGTGTTGGTTATTAAGATGCTGAATATAAAAGTTTATTTGTATTCAAATTAAAAAAATTGAAACTTCATTTCAGATTTTTATATTTAGGGTATTTTCAGATAGTGCTCTCCCCCACTTTTTATTAATTAATTTCAAAAAAATTAAGGTATTAATTGAAAAAAGAACGTAGCTACAATTTCGCCGATATAGATTTTTTAAAAATTTACTTGGTTGTTATCAATTGGAAGTTAAACGAAATTTAGTAAATTTAGTAAATTTTACCCTAAAAAATATAACATTCAAAATTATAAAGTTGACATGAAGATTTTACTGAAATTTATTTTCCAAATTTCATTTAACTCCTAATTGATATCAACTGTAAATAAATTTTTTTTTAAATCTATGTCTTGGCGAAATTGTCCTTTTTTAAATTAATGTTTAAACTTTTTTTTATTAATTATCAAAATTTTAATACGGTCATTACAACTGAGTCATTGAATATTTTTAAAAAGTGGGGGAGGGGGGGGGGGCAGTGTCTGAGAATGGCCTTAAGAACTAAAATTTTGACAGAGTAATTTTTTATTTTTTTAAACTGAAGCGACACCTCAATGAACATATATTAAAATAGTAGACTTACATTCGCATGAAGGAGTTTGATGGCTCCATTTTCCATCTCTAGTGCATTCATGCCGAGGTTTACCAACAAGCCAATAATCATCTTGGCAAGTGTACATCGCAATACTACCTACGGTTGTCGTTTTATTCAAAAGATTAACTTCTCCATATTCAATTTGCGCTGGTGCACCACAATCGACAAATTTACATTGTGGAGCTTTGCCAGACCATCCTCCACCGACATTACATGTAAGAACCTAAAAACATCATTTAAATATTTCATTACTTTTTTAACTATCATCCACATAAAATATTAGTAGAATGTTTTTTTTTTATTTTTATTTTCCTTGTGATACTGACTATAATTCAAAGTTACACAGTACCAGTAAATTTAAAACGTGGGATCAACGTAAAATGTACTTATATATTTAAAATAATAAATTACTTACATTGTCTCCGAAAAGAATAAAGCCATTCTGACAGGTATAAGTTGCCGTTGAACCGGCACGTTTTCCTGTTTTTGTTACCAACCCACCATTTATTTCTGGCGGTTCAGGACACCAGTCAACTAAAAATTATAATTTAATAATTAACATAACAACAAAAACAGTTAACTTTTTAAAAATAGTTTGTTTAACTCTCAACGGTCATACTTCCGGCACGAATCATAACGATCACAAGGGGTCTAGTCTTTTTTATCAGTTGCAGAAATCAAACTAATCAATATTTTTATAAGAAATTTTATAGGCATTATCCTAAGAATTGATTTTTAATGTAAATTTAAATTTTGAATTAAAAAAAAATAGTTATGATAAAACATCACAAAAGTGACTTTTGGCACGAAAAAATGCATGTAAGCATAATTGTTAATTTTTAATACATGGAGAAAAATGTCGGATTGAAACCTACCAATTTTTATTATGCTGTCGACCAAACTTGAGACAGGAAGTGAAGCATCCAAAAAATTATTATGCTCATACGAAAAATTATTATGCTGTATCATAATACTTATTACGCGCGAGACACTTTTCGATAAGATTTAATAACAATTACTTCCATACATTATAATAGTTGTGATGCGGCATAATAATTTTTCATAAGAACATAATAATTTTTTGGATGCTTCACTTCCTGTTTCAAGTTTGGTCGACAGCATAATAAAAATTGGTAGGTTTTGAGTCAACATTTTTCTCCGTGTACTTTTAACTTAATTTTGTGACAAATTATTTGGTAAAAAATGCATGACATAGAATCGATAAATTCGAATAATTAGAAAATTTTCGAATTATTCTGTTCGAATCTGAAAATTCAAATCAACTTTCAAATGTTCAATTTTTATTTAATGGCGGGCTTAGTTTTTGAAAGTAAATAAAAATAATCATCTATTAGATTCATATCTGAGTTCAATTTACCTCTGAAAAAAATTTGAATAACTGGAAAAAATATTACAATTTTGAATCGTGAAAGAAAAAAAACTTTCAAATTATTAAAAAATTTACGAGTAATTCGTAAGCTTAAAGTACTCGTACATCTATACTACATGTATCTAAATAATTTAAAAAATTACATCTTTAAAGAGTTCAATTCAACGTCCGCCTGCGAGATTCTCAAAATTTCCACCTTTTTTTTTGTCATTAACACTAATTTTGGTATACTTTTAACTAAATTTTTTACTAAAACTTCAAAATTCCCTTATTAGCTATTCGGCTGTTGGTCTCGTATTCCTATTTCGAGTTTGAAATTTAATGAATCAGACTTAGAAATTTTGAGCTCAAAATTTCCATGTGTAATTTGAATTCCATGTGACCGTTGAAGATTAAATAAATAAATGAAAAAAAATAAATAAAGGAAACCTACAAAGACACTGGGGCTGATGTCCACTCCAAATACCACCATCACCACACCTTCTTGTGGTATCACCAATAAGCGTGTAATTTTCTTTACATACATAATCAGCGATAGCTCCATAAGTAGTTCTTTTATTAACTAATTTAACTTGTCCATTGTCGAGTTCCGGAAGTGTTCCACAGTCAACATATTTACATGTGGGAGGTTTCCCACTCCAAAATCCATTTACTTCACACGCACGTGATTTATTACCAATTAACATATATCCATCCGGACATATATATTCAATAGTGGAACCGATTGTTTTCTTTGTACCAATAATCGTTGTGTTTTCATATTTATCAGGACTGCCACAACTAGACGGATCTAAATAAATAATTAGTAATTACTTCATTATTAAACTATGATTTTAATAATAAGCCACGAGCGAATGCCTATTAAGCAAAAGATGCCGCGGCAAAGGCATAAGAGCGTAAAAAAAAATTTTTGCTTAATTGATTTATTTTTTATCTAGAAATATTCAAATAAAAAATGATTGTCAAGTTAGTAGACAATTATCAATTTTCAGTTTTTTTTTGCAACAGATCAATTACAAAAAATGTGCAAATGTAGAAAATTAAAAAAACTGTATGTGCAATTTTTTAAAATATTGTTTTTTTATAATTTATCATTTTGAAAAATATCAAAAAATTATTATGCATCCTGAAGTTAGCAGACAATTAACAATTTTTGGATTTTCGGTAATTGTTTGGAATCGGGGTCAACCACATTTTTCAGAATTCCAAGTGCTTACACCTTAAAGATCCATAATTAAACTTTTTCCACGTGTTCAGTTACACGGCGGATTAAATTTTCTGTATGAGTTTATGTCTCTAACATCAGATATCTATCTGAACCTTGCAATTGAAGTGTGAAAAAATGTCAAAAATAACACAAAATCATGTGAATTTTCAAAAATAAATTTTTCTAATAAATATAAGTAATTTTATATAATACCGTAAGATGGACGGTGGCGATAGAAAGGTCGATCTAAGAGTTACAAATAATTTTTGAACTCTTGTAAGAGTGAAAATCAGCATATTTCTGTTATTTCAGTATTTTTATTGTGTACAACAGCTCACATAACATTTTGATGCAAGTAGTTTGGATGATATCTGCCTTCCCTCGCTAGTATAGTGTCTGGCTGAAACCCACAACACTGTTTTACGCCGGCCCGTACTAGTAAGAGACGTAGTCTAAGGCAAGAGTGCGTTAACATAGCCTTACTGACGAGTCCGTTAACGTACTTAGGACGAAACTACAAACATTATGGCAAATAGGCATATACCTTAAGTTTTGGTGGTTGACTTAAGAGTCAATACATAGAATGATATGAAAAATATGTCAAATAGTGCAGTGTAGCACGGAACTGAAAAATCTCAAAGATAATTTCGAAATTAAGCAAAATTTACACCTTAATTATATACCAAGTGTGTATCAAAGCTTATATAACATCAAATTAAGCTGAAACAACTTCAATCCGCCGACAAATGCTTGGGATTAAACGCGGTCCCTAAGCCATTTGCCAGGTTTTGGATTTTTGCTTGTCAAAATACCTGTTGACCCCACTTCCAAATAATTACCGGATTTTCTTTAACAAATAAATTACAAAAAAATAAAAAATGAAAATATGCACATTTAGAAAATTTTAAAAACTACAGGTGCAATTTTTTTAAATATTTTTTTTTTATAATTTATCATTTAAAATAAAGTCTAAAAATTATTAGATGTCAGCTAACTTCAGTCTCATAAATTATTAGGTCTCGGATAACTACAGTATCATAAAAAAAAATATATTTTTAATCCAAGAAATTATTTAAATTTATTAACAATTTGCAATACAGTTATTTTTTGACAGAAGAGATCACAATCGCTTTTGAAAAAAAAAATATTAAAAAAAAAATTAACAAAACATTTTATAAAAATTTTAAATACTTAATTGTTAATAAAAAATTCTCATACTTTATATTTTATTGCGTTCAATAGAATGAGTTTTGATAGAGAAATTTATTAAAAATATTTTCATTCATAGTAAGTAAAATTTTTTTAAAAAAAGTTATTATAAAAATATTGTGATTTCTTCTGTCAAAAAAAAAACTTTATAGCAAATTTCAAATAAATTAATTTTTGGGTCAAGAATATAATTTTTTTTCTCAGTGTAATTTTTTATTTTTTTTAAATGTCCATATGATTCCCAATAGATACCGGGAGCTTTTAAAATAAATTCAAAATAAGTAAAAAATTTTTATTTGTAATACTTTTAGAAAAAAAAAAAAAATTTGAATAAATTACTACTTACTACTTTGACAAATCCAATGCAAATAATCTAGATTACACCCAACATCATTCCAAAGCCAATTTCTACCTCCATCAAGTACAACACAATTTTGTTCGCCGTTATAATTGTTAGGTTGATCTTTTCCCCACGATGGTTTTTGTACAATTTCACCTGAATAAATAAATCAATAATTATAAATTACAATTTAAAGTTCAATTATAGAATAATAAATAGTAAATTAAAGCGTTCATAATTATCTAATTTATCGAGTAATTGAAGCATGTTAATTTTACTAACTAATAGTTATTCACTCAATTATATATTTTATGTATACAGAGTAGTGTTCACTGAAACGTGCCTAATACATTTAGGTGCCACTTCCGGCATATTACAATAACTACTTTCACGTTTCATTTCAAATAAATAATTTTATTTTATGCCGTACGTGTATTGTCATATATTTTTTATTATTTTATTTTCTAATCTATTTATATACTAATAAATTAGCAACATGATAATTAATTAATATATTTTCACAAAGGCTTTCAACGTATCATAAATTAATGGTATTAAATTAAATGCTGTAGCATAAAATATATATGTATGTATGTTATCAAGTATGAGTTATATAATTGATATATGTGAAAGGTATATTATTATTATTTTTTTTCTTTATTAGAAACCTTTGAATATAAGTTAATTGTCAGTCCCCAAGGATCGTTGATAATAAATACAATCTCTAAAGTTCGATGTACTCTATTACAAGTAATATTACCTAACACCCAATTGTTATGACCCAATTCTCACAACAAACGCACGAATCATCGTATCGGACTATATGCATCTATTATAAGAGACGTTTCATTTGATTAATAGCAGGAAATTAGGTCTTAGTATTTCTTTTTTTTCTACAGTGTAAATAAATGGAAGTGAATTCGGTGTAATTACGGATTCTAATAGAATCCGAAGTCATTCCGTCACTCGGAGTTCTGGAGTTTTAAAAAAATCGCTCTACATATGGAGTAAATAGGGAGTTTGTTTTTCCAGCGGAGTGATTTCGGAGTGATCTGGATTTTATTAAAATCCGCATTCAATCCGATTTGGAGTTTTAATATTAAAATAAATTTCCTTTAGGAGTTAATTTGACTTTGAATCGGAGTTTCAAAATTATAATAAACTCCCCTTTGGAGTGAATTTTATTCACTCCGGGTTTACTCCGCGTTCAGTCTACTAATTTTTTGCAGTAAATTATGAATTTGTGTTTTCTGAAGTTCAAAAATCGAAATTTGCTTCAGTATTTAAGTTCAATTTTTTTCTTTAGATGAAAATCGAACCCTGAACCTGCGTATCGATTCCGTTCCTTGTAAAAAGTTCAAAAAAATATTTGAAATTTGCTGCAATTTTATTTTTCTCATTTTCGGCTTGAAATTTGAATAAAGAACATTTAAGTATAATAATACTACTTAAGATTTCTATAAAACAATACAAATTTTTAAATTTTTACAATGTGATATTAATTAAAATACATCTTCAAAAATTTTTGTCTTCAAATTTTCCAAAAGTGACAAATAGTTTATAAATAGAAAAAATTTTAAACTAAAATGTCAAAAATTTTGTATAACTCAAAATTCCATATTTTTATTTGATTAAAAATCTTTTATCCAAAATGGAAAATAAAATAAGTAAATAATTAGTAATAAATTATAAATTTACCATCGACCCATCGCCATGTTCTTGCAGTTATCGAGGGTTCTTTTTGGGCGCCAATCCATACAAGCTGCGTTTTTAATTTATCCTTTCGTTTTTCTAAATTGTTCAGTATAAAAGTTGACGATATGCCCTAGTAAAAATTCCAACAATTAAATAAATAATGAAATATAATTACTCATTATAATATAATTACATATACAATATGAAATAAGTAATTACTTTGAAGCCATGAACTAGATCGCCACTACGCGATTTGCAATAATTTCTTGCGTCTTGAAAAGAACCACCTTTTGTTACAATAAACTCATAACAAGTTGAATCAAATGCTGCAATGTCAGCGTCTGCAGGAGTACCGGCATGGGCACATCTGTCAATGGAGAATTCTGTTGGAGCATATGGTAAGCGATATAAAATCAAGGCCAATTTAATACTTTTATTATTTTATTTTTAAATGTTATTTGTATTATTATTATAATAATAATTCAAACTCACCATTGGTTGCAAATATTTCTACTTCACAAAGACTTAAACTTCCTTCTACACCGACCAGTTGAAGAAAAACATATTGACCTACAAGTGCTCTTGCACACATAAATGTTTTTGTAATGCCTTCCTCTGTAAATAATAAATTTATTCATTTTATTATTATTACTAATTATTGCTGATTACTAGTGACCCAAATAAAACAATTCATTTTTTATTTCAATCTCGTATGATAATTTTTCAGTTTTACGCTTATTGAAAAATTCAAAATTCAAAGGTGGCTTTAAAATTTTTTAAATCTTAAACTATTGAAAAAGTAAAATTTCTTTTTTTTTGACAAATTTTGTTTTACTTTACAGTAATTAATGCATCGACAATAGATGACCTATTGAAATTCTATCTCAAAACGGAAATTTTTAAATGTCATTCGATAATTTTGAACTTTGGATGTTTTCGGGCTAATTTTTAAATGTTAATTTTTTAAGGTTTATATTTTTTTACTATCAGCCCGAGTGAAAATATTTAGCCTGAAATACGCCGAAAAAAGGACAAAAAGTCTAAATTTGATCAAAATCAGGTCAAAGTCATAGAATTTTATTGGAAGAGAGCGAAAATACGCCGAAATTCTATGATTTTTAATAAACGGGACGAAAATTGGCTGATATTTTGCCGATAAATTGAGTCGGCCTATTTCCGGTTTATTTTCAGGCCTAACTCGCAGCCATTTTTCGCCCACTTTTCAGTTGAAAAACAATTTTATTTTAATTTCAAAATTTTTTTCTATTAAATACAAATTCATTTTAATATTTCAACTTCATATCAGCGTGAATACGGATTACAATAAATTCAAATTTTCCGAAATTACTCCGCCGGAATTCATTCCGCACACAGGATAATTTTTTAAAAATTTCAAAAGTCCGAATTCCAATTGAAAATTCACTCTAAATTTATTTTAAGCACTTTGTTACAAAATTACAATAATTTTCAACTGTAAGTACTGATAATTGTTACTAACAATCCGATTTTCCGAGAAATAATAACTATCTAAACGTACAATTACCTCTAGTAGATGATAAGTAGGCAATCAGTACAAGTATTTATTAAAAAAATGACCTCTATTCAGTATTTATAAAGAAAAAAAAATATATAAAATTACCTATAGTTCCAGGGAACCAAGCGCACAATGGATTTCTTTGTAGTTCAGCACTACTATTTCCAACTCTTATTTCAATATCTTGAAGAGGTTGATGACCACAACAACCTCTGGTAGTAACTCTAACAACTTTTACAGAATAAGCTTTCAATAAGTCAACTTTCCACCATGGACTAGGTTCATTTTGAGTTTCTGTACATCTTTTTCCATCATGTTCGGTTCCCGTATCTCCGTCATTACCATGACTGGCGTCGCCACCACGGACAGTTGTCGATTGATTTGCCGGTCTACGAAATCCTACATTTGTTCCTGGTGAAAAAACAAAAGTATAAAATTGTTATTGAAGGATATTATTTGGTCTCCCATAGAATTATAGTTAATACTAAATAGATAGTATTGTTGAAATCGTAAGTGATCATTACCACAAAATGGTAATTCGCCTTGCCATCTTCCTCGATTACTACACGTCGTGGTAGATTGCCTGTAAGGAAAGAAAGTTTTTTTTTAAATTACAAGTGATTTTTAAATGATAGTGTTTAATAGGAAAAAAAAAAAAAAACATTGTAATATATTAACAAATAAATCAATTGAAGCAGTGAGTTTGTAGCGAATAATGTAACTTAATTTTATTCTGGTGAAAGTATGTGACTTTAATAACTATGGAATCATTATTATACTTCATGCGTTGCGAGTATCAACTTAACAAATTGTATGACAATATATATATTTATATGGGAGATCGGGGCACGACCCCCTAAGCCGATATTTTTTTTGTGATTTTTGAATACTGGGTACCAGTTGTTTTGATCTTCTCGAACAAATTCATCGTAATTTTGCGAATTTAACAAAAAAATATTTTTAGGGGCACGATGGACCCCCTTCAAAAAATGGTAAAAAAGATTTTGTATTTAAGATCTATCTCAATTTGTGTGACAAAGTAGATTAATATCCCCGACAGGTGGCCTTTTTCTAAAATATCATTTTTTTACTTTTTTTGAGAAAACTAAAAACCAAATTTTTTTTTTAACCAAAAAATGTTTTTATTAAAGAGGAAATTTGTAAATTACATCAAACTCATAAACCTAGATTATAGAAAACAATTTTTTTTCTTTTAAAATTTTTAGAGGGTCCGTCGTACCCAGGGTATCTCCTAGCGATTCGAAACTGGGTAAATATATCAAATTTATGAAAATATTAGGCTGTCGTGATCCAGGGAATCTATCCTGCCCGGTCTCCCCTATACATATATATAGGGGAGGGGGGGGGGGGGGGCAAAAGAGGGTACATATGGAAATACTAAGTTTTCGATGACTAAAATACGCCGAATCTTTTTGTTTTTAATGACATTCAAGGTAAATAGACAAAATTTTTAGCTGCCGTTATAAAATAAAATTTTTATTTTTGGCGGGCACAATGGGGTACCCTTAAAAAAAGTTAAAAAAAAAAAAATTCTGAAAATTGATCAAATTTTATTAGATTAAATTTTTTTTTATGTAAAATACATAAAGAAAAATTACATTTTACAACATTGGTGGATACGAAGGCAAAAAAAAAATTTTTTTGCGGGGCAGAAAGGCCCCTCTCCAAAAAATGATAATTTTTTTTTTTTTTTTTTTAATTGAATTGTTATCAATTAAAAAATAAAATATTATTTCCGAATATTTTGAGTGGCCCAACTTGCCCCAACTATAGAAAATCAGTCGAAAAATGAATTAACATATTAATTTTTTTTTAATTTGACGATAAAAATATGAAAGAATCATTTTTCAGAACTTTGGGCTGGTCCATTTTGCCCCAGGTGTTATGGGTAGGGCTAAAAATGCGGAAATATATTAAATTTTTTTTAATTTGACGGTAAAAATTTGAAAGAATCATTTTTTCGATTTTTCGGCTGGCCCATTTTGCCCCAGGTGTCATGCGTAGGGTTTAAAATGCGCAAATACATCGGATATACAGTAATTAGACGAGAAAAAAAAAATTTTTTTTTTCACCAAATTTTGGGGGTACCCCGTTTTGCCTACTCTACCCCCTTTTGCCCCCTCTCCCCTATATATATACTATTTTTGAATAATGCATTAGTGTAACCATAATAAATTAATTTCAGAAATTATTAAGATTAAAAAAGCGTTTAATCAAAAAAAAAATCTAATATCTATCTTTAGCAGATTATTTTAACTTCTAACTCGTTTTTAAAATTAAATTTATTTTTAGCCTTTTTTGCATCTAATCCCGGCGACTTAGTGTACCGTTATACATCTTAGCTAATTGCATCCGTAATTGCTTACCGGTTTCGTACAGCACGAGTACGCTTAGAGACTTACAGAGATATAAATCGTGTCGAAACTCACCCAAAGAGCTCGTAACCGGCATCACAAGTGTAGGTCGCCAAGGTACCAGCTGACAATGAATCGTTTGACAGTGAGACTTTTGAGTTCATTGGTACTGCTGGATGGCCGCATTTTGTTCCTAGAAAATAATTAAAATTTTTTTTTAAAATACCGTTAAATAAAATTCATTTTTTATACTATTCTCGTAATAAAAAAAAAAAAAAATATGTGTAAGTTGAATGAAATAAAAATTTTTTTCTCAGCTTTCATTCTCAGTTTTATTGAAAATAATAATTTATTCTTTGGAATAAAATAGAAAGTTTATTTTTATCATTAAATAAAATCATATGTCTAAAAAATTAGAAATTCTAAAATGATAATTAATCATTTATGTTACTGTAGAAAATTTAATAAATTTTAAATCGTTGGTTAAAATAAAATTTATATTTTTAATCGACGGAGATTAAGAAAAGTAAAAAAAAAACAGAATTAATAACTGTTGATGTAGAAGCAGTGAAGCGTTAAATGTTAACTGCGTGCATGACGCAGCTACCGTTTCTCGACCTAATCAACCCGATTACCCGGTTTGTACTTAGAACAGATAAATATATGAACAAAACCATTATTGACAATTTATATTGCAGTTAATGCAGTATTTTTTTTTTCTTGCTGGAAGATAATTCAATTTTTCACTGTTTAAAACTATTTAACAGTTAATGATTACGTTTATGCAGTAAAGGCGTTAGCGTAACGGCAAAGTTCGAAAGAACATATGATAAAAGCCTACGCAAATTCACCGCAATATTTACAATGTCAGGTTTTCACTTAATACAATTATTTCAATGCCTGTGCAATGTGAATTAAGTGACTTTGTACAGTGTACTTAGCAGTAGTTTTTTTAAATTTGTGTAGTGATATAAACAATAGATTGGGGTCATTTGACTTTTTTAAAAAAATTTAAGGATAATAAAAAAATAGAGAATTTATTTTTTTTATAGAAGAAGCTCTCCCACGCATGTCGCAAATCTATCTGAATATGGACCTTGTGATTCTCACAATTTAACGTTGCTTTATAAGTAAATTAATAAAAATAGTATATAACTACGTTTCAAAATATTATTGATAGTTTGGGCAGAATGACAACACTTAGAATTGACGGTTAATTGTGACGGCCTTTCGGATAGCAACGCTGCATAAATGGTACATTTAATGAAACATTACACCGTAAAAAGAGCGGTGTTAAAAATGGACTCAATTTAACTCCACGTGTTAAAATGAAATAACGATAGTGCAGGTGGTGTTAAATAAGTGAAAAAAAAAAAAAAATTCCATGTATAGAAATTAGAAAAAAAAAAAAAATGTATTATATATAAAAAAAACATAAAAATGTAATGAATACTATCTGGAAGAAATTTAAATTTCGCTATGTACTTATTTAGATAATTATTTATGTTATACGTAATAGATTCAAAAATTACACAATTTTACGCCCACCATTTCAATCACCAATAATTTAATTAATTAATGAAAACTCTGTTTAATTTTCGTGATCGAGTATGTAAAAATATTCACAAAGTAAAATATTTTAACACCGGGAAATTTTTTTAACATCGGTAAAGAATATTAACACCGGTGGCGGTGTTATTTTAACATCTACACCACCTGGACTTACCCCGGTTTTTTTTTTAGCAGTGTATGAATACTATAGAAATCTAACAATTTTCGTAAACGGAAATTATAAGAGTAATAATTTCGTTATTATAAAAGCATACCTATAAGTCATAAATACAAAAGCTCAAAATAAACAATTTATTGTCAAATATTTTTTATACTCGTAGCTATTAATAACAACTAAATACAGCTTTGAAAGTATACTTGCATAGATAAGAATTCTATTAGTGTATCATTAGTAAAAATTATTTTTTAGTTTCAATCATTCCTTAATGGTCTTGACGATGTCATTAAATTTTATTTCTAATGTAGATAAATTTATATTTTTATTGATAACAGACAGAGCTAATTACAGTGAACAGATTCTAAAAAAAAAACTTTTGTTATTAAAAACAAAAAAGTATAATAATGAATACAGTCATTAATCATAGTGCATGGTAATATAAAGTAATTAAGCCAGTTGGTATTGTGACCAGTAAGTGAATTGATTGAACATTTCATGCCAACGAATTTCATCAAATTTTACATCAATAAACTATTGCGTGATTAATTCACCAACTATAAAATTCTAGAGAACCTCTAAAAACAAGGGACAAATAACAGGTGAATCTTATAATTTACTAAAAATTTAATGCCAGGAAGAAGTCTGTTGAAATGATGTTAATATTAAGTGGAATATTGTCTCTAATTGTGGCATTCACTAATCCTTGTTCATTGAATACTAGAGTTCCTGATAATCACTGTGTCATCAGAAATACTCTGGTAAGTATTTCTTTCCATATGGATACAAAATAAAAATGAAATTTTAATTATCTTCTCTGAATTAGTGTAATCCAAATATTACGCGTCCATGCTGTGATCAAGAAGATATTTGCAAAGAAATTGAACCAAATGCGTTTAAATGCATCGAAAACGGTAATCTAATTCACAATTTAACTTAACACACAGTCATCACAAATAACATGCTTAACGGTACTTTTATTAATGATTTTTTTATCCAGTGGGATTAGGAAAATTTTGTGAACTGGACGAAGATTGTGATGAAATATGGCATTCAAAATGTTCAAAAGAAAACATGTGTATATGTAGGACCAATAATATTAAAGTAAATGAAACAGCCTGCGCACCAGTATTAGGTGGATTTTGTTGGAAAAATGAATTATGTGCGACCGATAATGCTGTCTGTATTGACAATGAATGTCAATGTAACGTTAGTAATTATCGAAGATTTAATGACCAATGTATATTTAGTAAGTGTGTTTAAATTTATTTAAAATGAAACTAACATAATACTCTAACTGAGTCCATTATCAACCTTAACTATTCACATTATCAAAGATACGTTAGGTGCACCCTGTGAGAGCGATGAAAGTTGTGAAAGAGTTAGGTTCGCAGAATGTTCAGAGCACAAAATCTGTAGCTGCTCAACGAATACTTTTGCTGTAAATCAACATCATTGTGCACCACTTATAGGTGGGTTTTGCTGGACAAAAAAGGATTGTCTAACTCTAAATTCTATTTGTGTTGATAACAGCTGTAAATGTAGGGATCTCTACGTTTCTCGATCTAATAATCAATGCATACCAGGTAAATGATATAGACTGAAAAGATAATAATAAAATAAAAATATTTGTTCTTTATGGATACTGAACAAGAAAGTTAAGTCCATTTACCTTCATTTGTATACATAAATTCTAATTTCAGTCCGTTTCGATATGCCCTGTGCAACGGATCAAGAATGTAGTTCGTGGATTCCACATTCAATATGCATTGAGAACAAATGCACTTGTGATACCGATTATATTAAAAAAAGTCGGAGAACATGTGCGCCCCGTATTAACATTCACTGTTCAAGTAATGACTCATGTACATTAGATAATTCTCTGTGTACGGATAATATCTGCCAATGTAAACCTAAGTTTGTGTATCACTCTTCTAAATGTATTCCTTGTAAGTATCGTAATCACCGAAGAGAAACTTTTCGATTGACTAACATTTTTTTTTTCATTTATACTTGTAAGAAATGGATTGATCGAATAGTATTTGTGTTAATTATATTTATTATAAGAGTTCATAATTATAAAACCTGACAGTAGTCACTAATCTAAAAAAATGAAACTCGGTTTTCTTTCACATTCGCATATTATTGATTTCGATGAATTACAGCGATGAATTATCTCAATGGACCATGCAGAAATAATACTGATTGCGATCAGATCCAAAATACTAGATGTTCTGCTGACAATGTATGTGTTTGTGATAAAAATTATACTCAATTCGACGAAAGAACCTGTAGACCGGTGCCGAAGGAATATTGTCTTGAAGATAATGACTGCCAAGCCATTAATTCCACTTGCATTCTGAATGAGTGTCAATGCAAACCGTATTTTGTGAGGCGATCGAGAAAGTTATGTGAATTACGTAAGTTAAAATCTGAGTACTATTCATAAACAAATAATTGATGAAAGATAAAAGCATTCCCACTCGGAAATTATTGTCTGAATAAAAATCTTGATAAGAAAATGAACAGTATTGAAGATAAGGAATCATTATTTATAAAATTTTAGCTCAATTAGGCATCGACTGTGAAGATAATAATGATTGTATTGATATCCTAAATAGTAAATGCTCAGTGGAGAAAAAATGTGAATGCATGTCAAACTATGCAGAATATAATATTACAGCATGTGGGCCACTACTAGGCAGTTACTGTTCAAAAAATCGACTATGTGCAACTGTTGATTCTATTTGTTCACATAATATATGTGTGTGTGGCAATGGTCTTGTAAAGCGTTCCAACAATGAATGTACATCACGTAAGTTGATACATTCATGTGATTTTAATTTTAATTTAAGTCAATATTTTGTTCAATAAACGTGATTGTATGGTCGATAATTTAGATTATCTCGGAAAGTACTGCATGATAGATGAAGATTGCAAAGAAATACTGGATTCGAAATGCGTGAACAATGACTGCGCTTGTAAAACCAACTATGATATGGTGAATACAACGGCTTGTGGACCACTATTAGGTGAATATTGTAAAAACAATCAACAATGCGCGCCCGCCAATTCATTATGCAATAATAATACATGTCAATGTGATGCTGATTACGTACGTCGGTTTAATAATAAATGCATACCAAAAACAGGTAAAATCACTCGTATATTTAAGGAACTGTCATTATTTGGTGTTCAATAACATAAAAATTGATTATAGGACATTTTAAGATATCATGTGATAAAGATGATTATTGTGTAGGCATTAAATATGCAATCTGTTCCACATATCAAAAATGTGTTTGTCGACCAGATTATGTTGCACTCGGTGATGATAAATGTATAGCGCTTATAGGTGAATATTGTGACTCAGACGAAGAATGTATTTCATATAATACTGTTTGTATCAATAATAAATGCCAATGTCCAAAGAAATTTGTCATTAGAACCAAATATCAATGTGACCATAGTAAGTATAACTTTTTACAATTAGTTATGGTATTATCTATTGAAAAATTAATACTCGAAATTTGGATTTTTTCAATAGTTTCTCTTGGTAGAACATGTCACAAGGATGGTGATTGTGATGTAGGAATAAAAAATTCCGTTTGTTCAAACAATAATATCTGTGTTTGTCGAAAGAATTACTATGCATTGAACAAGTTTGAATGTGCACCTCTTTTGCATGAATATTGTTTGAACAATGAAGAATGTCATTTCAATTCGTCTACCTGTATTGAAAATAAATGTCAATGCAAACATAATTTTCAATCTGTATCAGCAAGTCAGTGCAAACCAAGTAAGCAATTATTTGACTAACATTTTACTGCAATAATAACCAAGGATTTTAAAACACGAAAATAACTTTATGCGACATAGGGAGAATTAATTTTTTTACAATAATTTCAGTTGATTACATGTATAAATGCAATAAAGATTTAGATTGTGGTGATCCATGGCATATTAAATGTTTTGCAGACCGAAAATGTCGGTGCAATTCAAATAATATTTCAATTAATAGATCAACATGTTTGCCACTTTTAAACGGTTATTGCTGGAGAGATAGGCAATGCTTCGTTTCCAATTCAGCTTGTATTAATTATCGGTGTAAATGCAAACAGAATTTCATGTCTGTATCCGGAAATCTATGCTTACCAGGTAATCAACACTGTTACAGAAAATAATATTTCATTGATATAAATCTAATAGAATCGGATTCAGTAAATTATAAAGAATTTCTTATCATGCGTCTCTTAATTACTTTTTTTATTTTTCACAGTGTAAATTAGGACCATATCGACATGTTTATTTTTGTTATTACTATGGCTTTTTCATGGACTGCAAATCAGCTGCTGATACAAATTTACAGAATTATCATTTTAACATTTATATTATGAATTGTCAACGATTTTAAAAAAATACAGAAAAAACCTCAAAAATTTCCTTATTTACATTTAATCACAAGACTGAATTCGTTACAATCAAAAGATTAGTCTTGTTGCTGCGAATGGATTTTGTTACGCCTGGAACACTACTAGTTCTGCTGCAACTTCCAAAAATCGAATTTGAAAAAAAATTCAGTTTGGAAAAAAATTAAAATTTTTTTTCGACGTTAATTTTTTTCGTCGAAATTGGAATTTTCGTTCAAAATTTGAATTTCATTTCAAATTTTGAAATTTGATTATACTGACAAAAAGAAATTGGTCCATGAAAAATCCTGTTGCATCACTTATTTTTTTTCCCGTGTAGTAATTAATTTTGTGTAGTAATAGATCCCTTATCATATTCCAAAATTTCCTATGTATGTATATCTATTTTGTCAAAATAAAATTTTTGATTCGATCTGACTGACTAATGAATGTTCAAGGAATTGAAAATCGTAGTTTCAGTACAGGTGGATGTAAAAAAACTTATGAGTTTTTAGTTACAACAAAACCTATCAATTTAGCATAGAAAATATCGAAACACATAGAAAATGATTTCTACGGAAAAACTATACATTTATTTGTACCTTTACTCATAAGTTAGATATTTCACTTCACGAAGTCTGTAGATAACTGAATGATAGACTACTGGTTCGTGTCTGGTCAATATTGATTTTATTTTAAATAAAGAACTGCTACATAAAAAATAATTATTTTGATGGAATAAAATTATATGGAGAATAGCAAATTGAAAGCGATAAGCGTATTTTACGTCAATTTTTATTATGCAAATGATGGGTTATAGTATTACATATAAATGATTTATATATTATTCAGGTAATTTTCACGGAATCGAAGGTGAAAACTACGATAAAAAAGATACTATACCGTAAGTTCTACAAAAAAATTATCACTTTGTATTTTTCTATAAAATTATCAGTTCAAAAAAAAAACAAGACTTATATTATATTCTTACATGCACAAAGAAAGAACTAATATTTTATAAAGTAGTCATGGAAAAGACGCCGATTGAGACACATCGAAAAACTTTAGACATTTCAACAATCGCGTTGAGGTTTTTTTTTTTATATATAAAATGCAAATTTTAAAATAAATAAACTGAAAAAACTACTAACTAAATTTTTAAATTATAGATTATGTGGTTGTTGGGATTATCAGTCGACAAGATTTAGTCTACGAGTCGTAAATTTTTCAAGTAGAATATTAAATTGGATTATTGTTATGACAATCATTACAACAATGTCAGCTGATGCGATTATTAATTTTCGTGATCTTGAAGCGGTTACAAACGATGCAGGATTTTTGTTTCCTATAATTTTAATTTTAATGAAAACAATGAGATTACACTCTCGACAGAAACAAATTAACCAACTAATAAATGCAGTTCACAACCCTATTGAAAAACTTCGGTATTCTTCAGGTAAGCATTGTATTTATGGAAAATTATTTTTTTGAAGTAAGCAACTGATTTTATAACTTTTATTACTATCAATAAAAACAAAAAAAACATATAGTGATTAATCGATTGTCTTTTATATATTAATGATTAATTTTAATATTTACTTTTGGATTCTGCAGAATCCAAATGGGGTCCCATGGGATAACTTTTTTGCTGAACGGCTATCTAGGCTAGTTATATTTTATGAAACGTTCTTAATATTACTTGAGTTAAATAAATAATTAACTGACTCAGCCGATCAGATTTGATACTCTTCTATTTTCATAAAATAATTTTTTCAGTTTTTCGAATTTTTAATTTTTTTCAAATTTATCATCGGTTAAGATTTTAAGGAGGCTACCAAATCTTAAAAACATATAGAATGTCGGGCTAAATCTATGTTATTCTATATATTTGTTAAATTATTGTCACTTTTGATTCATTATAATTTGAAATATATACATAGGAAATATTTGAATTTTTTGTTGTGGTGTAATGACACTATTTGAGCTATAGTTAAAATTTCGAAAGTAATACAAAAGTATTATTTTAGCATCACAATTTTTTTCCATATACTTCCCTTCCTTGTTGTGTTTTATAAAGTTTTACGATAGCTGCACCAAAAATTTGAATTTTTGCCCTGCAAAGTAAAGGAAAGTTACGGTTTTTTTAAAATGAGAAAGTTAATCAAATCCATTTATTCATGTTCGGATCGTACTGTTTCAATCGCAGATCAGAAAAAAAGGAGCATCCACTCCACGGAAGAAGACAGGGCATCCCAATCCAGGTGTTTGTCACCCTAGCCTTTGTCACGGGCTCGGATAGGCAATTGCACGGCTTGGAATGTCCTACTTTACTCCGTTCACGTCTAATATACTATTTCTTCTTGATTTAGATGTCGGAGTATTGACCATCATACGAACAGCTATTTCCTACCAAAATTTCGACTTCTGCTTCTTTAGTATTATGTTGGGTTCAGTTTTTTGTATAATATTCGCCATAACATCAGATTCAGAACAACTTGCATTACGAGGATATTATTTTTGCAATGAAACAGTATCACCTGGCTATGAGATAGCGTTTTTTCTACAATTATATACGATATTCATGTGTTGCTTATGGGTCGTCATCATTGACACAACAATGCTCGGATTAATAAGATGGATAAATTTACAATTATATATCATTCGATTCAACTACAAAAATTGTAAATACGATAAAATTGATCGTGCTGATTTTACAATGACACGAGAAGCATATGAAATTATCAAAAATTATAATTATTTTAAAGTAACTGATGACCAAACCAAAATACGTTTATTCATACCTTTTGACATGAGTGAAGTCAATATAAAAATTGATTCATTCACAATAAGATTCAAACTATGTATAAAACATTACCAAAAGCTTACAAAGAATATCAATGACTTTAATGAAATATTCAGCTCTATATTATTTATACAAATATTTTTAGTCATTTTTTTTACCTGTCTTTGTCTTTTTCAAGCCGTGTTGGTTAGTACTTGATATTCATTTTATATTAATTTATTGATTTTGACGAACAGATATGAATAATATTTTTATTTTCAAACAGACTATGAACCAAAAAGCAAAGTTTATCAAATATATTTTCTTGCTTGGAGCAGAATTGGTTCATTTATTTTATTACTGTTTCTTTGGCAATGAGTTAATTAATCAGGTAGTATTTTAATAATGCAAACTAATCTATTATCACCATCATAAGCCATAAGGATGTAAGGAGGACTTTATCATAAAAAAAACTCAAAATTTCATCGATCACAGTATAAAAGTTATGTGTATACAAACTTGAAATTTATGTTTCAAACTGAAAATCAGTACATGGCAATATGTTAAGACTTTAAATTTTATGGTAAAATTTTAATTTTATCAACTTATTTGTTAATATATGATAAAATAGTTTTCAATAGAAGTATATACTAAAAAAAAAAATTTTATTGCTACACGAAATTTAATAATTGTCGCGGTCTGCGATTGTCACAGTAATTTTTTAACGACAAACTTTCTATGCCGATTAGAAAAGTTACACATAGAAAATATTGTTTTTTAAAATACTATGTTATATTAACTCGTAAGTATGTTGGCTACAATAATTTTTGAAACATCACGGAAAATAATAACCAGTAGCCACTACCGACTATTGTTCGGTAATGGCTACCAAGATAATTGGTAGCTGCTACCGATTAATTTTCAGTAAGGGCACCAAAATACTGACTAATTTCGAGATAATTAGAGTGTATGTATGTATGTATACATACGAGTATGTGTGGAAAAAAATTCATGTCCATCAATCATTCGTACGGATTGATCAATTCAATTAACTTATAAAAACCAACAAAATCTGTTAAGATTTATGTCTGATTAAATTTTAACTCTCATCGGCCAAAACCTTTGAAAAATATTTAACTTTAATATAAATTTTCATATCACCTGCATTAAAACTGCGAGTGGCAGTCTGTTTAGCCATTCGAAACAAGCCAATTTCAGATCGATACAAATTAGTGAGCCGGAAATAATTCGATTCATTCCTGGGGATGAAAAGATGCTTCATTTTCGCCTGCTAAATTGATTTTTTGGTTTACTTTCAGCCTGTCCAAATCGCATTTGTTTTTTGTAAACCTCATTCTAACCAACCAGCATGACAGATGATTCATGCGCTATAGATTTTTAATTGTCTTGTTTCAACCAGCAATTTCAGACATTGAAATTGGAAGCTTCAATGCAGGTGATATGAAAAATATAGTGCGTGGCACCCGATAAGACACGATTTCAGACTTCGAGTGATATCAGCCCTCGTCGTCAGCTTGGGCAGTCCATCTTACCCTCGTCTGAAATCGTTTCGTTTCATCCTGTGCCTTTTTTAAATAGATTTTTGTACCAGGGTGAAGCTATAATGGACAGTATATGGAATTCAGGTTGGGTTGATAATATGTCACCCGAAATTAAAGATCTCATGATAAATGCTCTACTTCAAACAACGAAACCAACAGTAATAAATGCTGGATATTTCTTTACTTTATCTGTGAAAACATTTCTATCAGTAATTTTATTTATTATTATTATTCTAAATAATAGCAGTGGTACTCAAAGAAAAAATTTTGCAGATTATACAGAAATCTTATTCATATTTTGCAATTCTCATAACTATGATGAATGGCAACAATTAAATAATAATGGGATAGATCACACTGTGGCTTCTGGTTTTGGAAATGATCTAAAATAGGATTGATAATTTTTTTTTTTATGTAATAGGTTTCATTGTAGTAAATAAAAATTTGAAACAATTAGAAAAATCAAAAACGTGCGCACCTCAAATTTTCATGTCAGAATAAAAATGTGAGATATATTTAAGATCAAAAAAATTGGTTTTGTTTGAAAATACTAAGTTACGGTATATAAAATAGGTGGGTTTGATTACAATCTGCCAGACTGTAGCCTATTTCGATATTTTAGTTAAAAAATTTTATTTTTTCATTTGTTAGTTTTTTTGAGTATTTCATTGAGTAATGAAAAAAGTTAACTCTGTGGTAACATAGGTGACAATATTAAAAAAAAATAGACAATTTTTTTTTTTCTGAGAATAATATTTTTCATCTGAACAAAACTAATTAATTAATTTAACTAACTGTTAATTTTTATTCAAATATTTTACTAATGGATGTACTGTTTTTTTTTATTATTTTTTTTTTTTCAAATATAATTTCTGTAAAAATTCCATTTTTTTAAACTCAATATTTAATACGACAATCCCTATTTACTCCGTCTGCGAAGTGATTTTTTCTAAACTCCGGAATTTTGAGTAGTGGAGTGAATTCGGATTGATATAAAATCGAAAATTACTCCCGATTTTTTACAGTGTATACATGATAATTTCAAGTTATCATAAAATCATACTTATAATTTATAACATTGCATCAGCTAAGAATAAACAATTTATTTTCAAGCTTTTTTTTTTCTCGTAAAAATGAATGGAAAGTAAAAACAGCTATAACAATATAATGGTATAGGCAAAAATTTTATTAGTATGTCATTCGTAAAAATAACTTTTAACTCCAATTATTTCTTGATGATCGTGACGATGTCATTAAAATGTATTTTTGCTATCGATAAATTCGTTTTTTTATAAAAGTTGAAAAAGTTAATTGCAAAGAACACTTACAAAATAAAAAAAAATATGTTTTTAAAAATTAAGTAAGTATTATATGAGTACAGTTATTAATCACTGTGGTAAGTAAATCGACCCACCATTTCTATTCGACAAATTCAATCAAATTTTATATCAATAAATTATTAAGTCATTGATTCACCAGCGATAAAATTTTTCAGACCTCTGAAAATAAGTGACGAATAATCCACTATAAATTTAATTCCAGAGAAAAGTTTGTCAAAATGTTGTTAATATTCAGTGGAATATTGTCTCTAATTGTGGCACATGTTAATCCTTCTTCATTGAATACTAGAGCTACTGATAATCATTGTGTCATCAGAAATACTCTGGTAAGTATTTCTTTCCATATGGATACAAAATAAAAATAAAATTTTAATTATCTTCCCTGAAATAGTGTGATCCAAATCTTACGCATCCATGCTGTAATCACAAAGATATTTGCAAAGAAACTGAACCGAATATATTTAAATGCATCGAAAACGGTAATCTAATTCATAATTAAACTTAACATACATTCATCACAAGTAACATGCTTAACGCCATTTTTATTAATGATTTTTTTATCCAGTGGGATTAGGAAAAATTTGTGAACTGGACGAAGATTGTGATGAAATATGGCATTCAAAATGTTCAAATGAAAAAACGTGTATATGTAGGACCAATAATATTAAAGTAAATGAAACAACCTGCGCACCGGTATTAGGTGGATTTTGTTGGAAAAATGAATCATGTATGACCGATAACGCTGTCTGTATTGACAGTGAATGCCAATGTAATGTTAGTAATTATCGAAGATTTAATGACCGATGCATACTTAGTAAGTGTCTTTAAATTTATTTAAAATGGAACTAATTTGAGACACATACTGAATTCATTATCAATTTTAACTATTCACATTATCAAAGATACGTTAGGTGCACCCTGTGAGAGCGATGAAAGTTGTGAAAGAGTTAGGTTCGCGAAATGTTCGGAGCACAAAGTCTGTAGCTGCTCATCGAATACTTCTGCTGTAAATCAACATCATTGTGCACCACTCATAGGTGGGTTTTGCTGGACAACAAACGAATGTTTACCTCAAAATTCTATTTGTGTTGATAACAGCTGTAGATGTATGGATTTCTACGTTTCTCAATCTAATAATCAATGCATACCAGGTAAATGGTGTAGATTGAAAAGATTCTAATAGATCAGAATATTTTTGTTATTTATCGATACTGATTAATAAAATGAAGTTCATTCAATTTCATTTATAAATATTTCGTTATTTTAGCCCGTTTTATCACAGTGGCCTGTTCAACGGATGAAGAATGTAGTTCGTGGGTACCACATTCTAGATGCTCCAGGAACATATGCACTTGTGATATAGATTATTCTAAAAAAGATGAGGGAACTTGTAAATCCCTTATTAACATTCACTGTTCAAGTAATTTCCCATGTACATTAGATAATTCTCTGTGTACGGATAATATGTGCCAATGTAAACCTAAGTTTGTGTATCACTCTTCTAAATGTATTCCTTGTAAGTATCGTAGTCACTAAAGAGAAACTTTTCTATAACCAAGAATTTTTTTATTAATTAAATCTTGTAAGAAATGGACTGATCGAATAATACTTGTGTCAATTATGTTTATTATAATAGTTCATAATTATTACATCTGATAGCAGTCGATAATCTAAGAAGATGAATCTCAGTTTTCTTTCACATTCGAATATTTTTGATTTCGATGAATTACAGCTTATCTCAATGGACCATGCAGAAATAGCGATGATTGCGATCAGATCCAAAATGCCAGATGTTCTGCTGACAATGTATGTGTTTGTGATAAAAATTATACTCAATTCGACAAAAGAACCTGTAGACCGGTGCCGAAGGAATATTGTCTTGAAGATAATGACTGCCAAGCCATTAATTCCACTTGCATTATAAATGAGTGTCAATGCAAACCGTATTTTGTGAGGCGATCGAGAAAGTTATGTGAATTACGTAAGTTGAAATCTGAGTACTATTCGTGAACGAATAATTAATGAAAGATAAAAGCATTCCCGCTCGGAAATTATTGTCTGAATAAAAATCTTGATAAGAAAATGAACAGTATTGAAGATAAGGAATCACTTTTGATAAAGTAATCATCAAGTTTCTTTTTTGACGAAATTTTAGCTCAATTAGGCATAGACTGTAAAGATAATGATGATTGTATCGAGATACTATATAGTGAATGCTCTGTGAACAAAAAATGTGAATGCATGTCAAACTATGCAGAATATAATATTACAGCATGTGGGCCACTACTAGGCAGTTACTGTTCAAAAAATCGACTATGTGCAACTGTTGATTCTATTTGTTCAAATAATATATGTGTGTGTGGTGATGGTCTTATAGAATATTCCAACAATGAATGTACATCGCGTAAGTTGATACATTTATGTGATTTTAATTTTAATTTAAGTCAATATTTTTTAATTGATTATTAAAAGTGATTAATGTATGATCGATAATTTAGATTTTATCGGAAAGTATTGCATGATAGATCAAGATTGCAAGGAAATACTGGATTCGAAATGCGTGAACAATGACTGCGCTTGTAAAACCAACTATGATATGGTGAATACAACGGCTTGTGGACCACTATTAGATGAATATTGTAAAAACAATCAACAATGCGCGCCCGCCAATTCATTATGCAATAATAATACATGTCAATGTGATGCTGATTACGTACGTCGATTTAATAATAAATGCATACCAAAAACAGGTAAAATCACCCGTATATTTAAGGAACTGTCATTATTTGGTGTTCAATAACATACAAATTGTTTTCAGGACATTTTAAAATATCATGTTATAAAGATGATGATTGTGTAGGCATAAAATATGCAATCTGTTCCACATATCAAAAATGTGTTTGTGCACCAGATTATGTTGCACTCGGTGATGATAAATGTATAGCGCTTATAGGTGAATATTGTGACTCAGACGAAGAATGTATTTCATATAATACTGTTTGTATCAATAATAAATGCCAATGTCTAAAGAAATTTGTCATTAGAACCAAATATCGATGTGACCGTAGTAAATATAAATTTTTTAAATTAATTATAGTATGATCCTTTCAGAAATTCACATTTGATATTTGCATTTTTTTATTAGTATCACTTGGTAGAATATGTCACAAGGACGATGACTGTAGTGTTGGAATAAAAAATACCGTATGTTCAATCAATAATACCTGTGTTTGTCGAATGAATTATTATGCATTGAATAGATTCGAATGTGTCCCCTTTTTAGATGGATATTGTTTAAACAATGACGATTGTCGATTCGATTCTTCTATATGTGTTGAAAATAAATGTCAATGCAAAAATAATTTTCAATCTGTATCAGCAAGTCAGTGCAAACCAAGTAATTAATTATTTGACTAAAGTTGAACTACAATAATTAGAACAAAGGATTCTTCGAAAATCACTTTATACGCCATAAAAAGAGTTCATGATTTATAATCATTTCAGTTGATTACACGTATGTATGCAATGAAGATTTAGATTGTGGTGATCCATGGCATATTAAATGTTCCGCAGACAGGAAATGTCAATGCAATTCAAACAATATTTCAATTAATAGATCAACATGTTTGCCACTTTTAAAAGGTTATTGCTGGAGAAATAGCCAATGCTTCGTTCCCAATTCAGCTTGTATTGATTATCGGTGCAAATGCAAACATAATTTCATGCCTGTATCCGTTAATCTATGCCTACCAGGTAATCAAAACTGTTATCAAAAATGATATTTCATAGATAGAGTCTTGTAACTCTCGATGAAGTAAATTATAATGAATCCAACAGTAATGAGTTATTCAATTATTTTTTTTTATTTCTTATAGTATAAAGAAGGACTCTCTCGTCATTTTTATTCTGACCATCACTATGGCTTCTCACGTGGACTGCGAACCAGTTGCTGATAAATAATCATTGAATTATCATTTTAGCATTTATATTATGAATTGTAGACGCTTTTAAAAAAGAATAGAAAATTGTTTCTCTAGTACTGTTATTTTTAGTTGCATTAATAATTCACGAATGAGTATTTTTTCCAGCAGCAAAAATTCACCACGAACCCCCTTTTTGGTATTTTATCGAATATATATATATATTTTATTTTCTATCATAAATATGGTTCTACTGTCACAAACTGTAACATGACTTACATCAACCATACTACGAAATATCATTTTATTTTGTATCGAAATGCCAAATATTTCCATAAATACTTAGTAGCTCGAAGGCCTTGAATATACCGATGTCCTTAAAGGTATTGTCGAGCTCGAAAAGCTCGAATGTATTTGAAAATAATGGGTACGATCTCCTTGAACTCAAAAACAGCGGCAACTTTTGGGATGGGCCCGCAGGATCAACCGATATCAGATCCTTTTCTACTCCTATGAATTACTAAATAATAAATACAGCTTTAACAGTATACTTGTATAGGTAACAATTTTATGTGTACCATTTGAAAATTTAATTTTAACTTTAATTGTCTCATAATGGTCTTGCTGTCATTACGTGTCGTTTCTAATACAGATACATTTTTTTTTTTACAGATAATAGACTAAGTTAATTACAGTGAACAGATTCATGATGCAACAAATTTTTTTTTTTAAATTCAATAAGTATAATAATGAATACAGTCATTAGTCATCATGGGTGATAATATAAAGTAATTAAGCTAGTTGCTATTTTGACCAGTAAATAAATTGATCGAATGTTTCATTAATTCACCAACTAAAAATTTTTATAGACCTCTGATAAAAAATGACGAAAAACAGGAGAATCTTATAGTTTACTAAAAATTTAATACCAGGAAGAAGTCTGTTGAAATGATGTTATTATTAAGTGGAATATTGTCTCTAATTGTGGCACATGTTAATCCTTCTTCATTGAAAACTAGAGCTCCTGATAATCTTTGTGTTATCAGAAATACACTGGTAAGTATTTCTTTCCATAT
The DNA here is from genome assembly GCA_964016945.1 of Microplitis deprimator. Classification (NCBI taxonomy): domain Eukaryota; kingdom Metazoa; phylum Arthropoda; class Insecta; order Hymenoptera; family Braconidae; genus Microplitis; species Microplitis deprimator. Next base: position 11,106,936 of record OZ024716.1, read on the forward strand.
GGATACAAAATAAAAATGAAATTTTAATTATCTTCCATGAAATAGTGTGATCCAAATCTTTCGCATCCATGCTGTAATCACAAAGATATTTGCAAACAAATTGAACCAAATGCGTTTAAATGCATCGAAAACGGTAATCTAATTCACAACTTAACTTAACACACATTCATCACAAGTAACATGCTTAACGCTACTTTTATTAATGATTTTTTTATCCAGTGGGATTAGGAAAATTTTGTGAACTGGACGAAGATTGTGATGAAATATGGCATTCAAAATGTTCAAAAGAAAAAACGTGTATATGTAGGACCAATAATATTAAAGTAAATGAAACAGCCTGCGCACCAGTATTAGGTGGATTTTGTTGGAAAAATGAATTATGTGCGACCGATAATGCTGTTTGTATTGGCAGTGAATGTCAATGTAACGTTAGTAATTATCGAAGATTTAACGACCGATGCATACTTAGTAAGTGTCTTTAAATTTATTTAAAATGGAACTAATTTGATACGCATGCTGAGATCATTATCAATTTTAACTGTTCACATTATTAAAGATACGTTAGGCGCACCCTGTGATAGAGATGAAAATTGTGACCGCGTTAGGTTCGCGAAATGTTCGAAGCACAAAGTCTGTAGCTGTTCATCGAATACTTCTGCTGTAAATCAACTTCATTGTGCGTCACTTATTGGTGGGTTTTGCTGGACTAAAAATGATTGTCTACCTTCAAATTCTATTTGTGTTAATAACAGCTGTAAATGTAGGGATCTCTACGTTTCTCGATCTAATAATCAATGCATACCAGGTAAATGGTGTAGATTGAAAAGATTCTAATAAAATCAAAATATTTTTGTTATTTATCGATACTGATTAATAACATGAAGTTCATTCAATTTCATTTATAAATATTTCATTATTTTAGCCCGTTTCACCACAATGGCCTGTTCAACGGATAAAGAATGTAGTTCGTGGGTACCGCATTCTAGATGCTCTAGGAACATATGCACTTGTGATATAGATTATTCTGTAAACTATGAGGGAACTTGTGCGTCCCTTATTAACATTCACTGTTCTAGTAATTCCCCATGTACATTAGATAATTCTCTGTGTACAGATAACATGTGCCAATGTAAACCTAAGTTTGTGTATCACTCTTCTAAATGTATCGCTCGTAAGTATCATAATTACCAAAGAAAAACTTTTCTATCACCAAGAATTCTTTTATAATTTAAATCTTGTAAAATATGAGCTGATCGAATAATGTTCGTCTCAGTTATGTTCATTATAATCGCTCATGATAATTAAATCTGACAGCAGTCAATAATCTAAAAATTGAATCTTGGTTTTCTTCCACCTTTATGTATTTTTGATTTCAATGAATTATAGCTTATCTTAATGGACCATGCAGAAATAATAATGATTGCGATCAGATCCAGAATGCCAGATGTTCTGCTGACAATGTATGTGTTTGTGATGAAAATTATACTCAATTCAACGAAAGAATCTGTAGACCCGTGCCGAAAGAATATTGTCTTGAAGATAATGACTGCCAAGCCATCAATTCCACTTGCATTATGAATGAGTGTCAATGCAAACCACATTTTGTGAAGCAATCGAGAAATTTATGTGCATTATGTAAGTCGAAAACTGAGTATTATTCGTGAACGAATAATTAATGAAAGATAAAAGCATTTCCGCTCGGAAATTATTGTCTGAATGAAAATCTTGATAAGAGAATAAACAGTATTGAAAATAAGAAATTACTTTTGATAAAGTAATCATCAAGCTTCTTTTTTGACGAAATTTTAGCTCAATTAGGCATAGACTGTGAAGATAATGATGATTGTATTGAGATACTATACAGTAAATGCTCTGTGAACAAAAAATGTGAATGCATGTCAAACTATGCAGAATATAATATTACAGCATGTGGGCCACTACTGGGCAGTTACTGTTCAGAAAATCAACTATGTGTAACTGTTGATTCTATTTGTTCAAATAATATATGTGTGTGTGGCGATGGTCTTATAGAACATTCCAACAATAAATGTACATCACGTAAGTTGATAAATTCATCAAATCAGGTGATTTTCATTTAGATTTAAGTCAATATTTTTTAATTGATTATTAAAAGTGATTAATGTATGATCGATAATTTAGATTTTATCGGAAAGTATTGCATGATCGATAAAGATTGCAAAGAAATACTGGGTTCGAAATGCGTGAACAATGGCTGTGCTTGTAAAGACAACTATGGCATATTGAATATAACGGCTTGTGCACCACTATTAGGTGAATATTGTATAAACAAACAACAACCAGTATCGCTTGGTAAAATATGTTCGAAGGATGATGACTGTGATGTAGGATTAAAAAATACCGTATGTTCAATCGATAATACCTGTGTTTGTCGAGAGAATTACTATGCATTGAACAGATTCAAATGTGTCCCTTTTTTAAATGAATATTGTTTGAATAATAATGAATGTGGATTCAATTCTTCTGTCTGTGTTGAAAATAAATGTCAATGCAAACATAATTTTCAATCTGTATCAAAAAGTCAGTGTAAACCAAGTAAGTAATTATTTGACTCGAATTGTACTGGAATAATTAGACCAATGGATTCTAAACGCGAAAATCACTTTATACGCCATAAAAAGAGTTCATGATTTATAATCATTTCAGTTGATTACATGTATGTATGCAATGAAGATTTAGATTGTGGTGATCCATGGCATATTAAATGTTCCGCAGACAGGAAATGTCGATGCAATTCAAACAATATTTCAATTAATAGATCAACATGTTTGCCACTTTTAAAAGGTTATTGCTGGAGAAATAGCCAATGCTTCGTTCCCAATTCAGCTTGTATTGATTATCGGTGCAAATGCAAACATAATTTCATGCCTGTATCCGTTAATCTATGCCTACCAGGTAATCAAAACTGTTATCAAAAATGATATTTCATAGATAGAGTCTTGTAACTCTCGATGAAGTAAATTATAATGAATCCAACAGTAATGAGTTATTCAATTATTTTTTTTTATTTCTTATAGTATAAAGAAGGACTCTCTCGTCATTTTTATTCTGACCATCACTATGGCTTCTCACGTGGACTGCGAACCAGTTGCTGATAAATAATCATTGAATTATCATTTTAGCATTTATATTATGAATTGTAGACGCTTTTAAAAAAGAATAGAAAATTGTTTCTCTAGTACTGTTATTTTTAGTTGCATTAATAATTCACGAATGAGTATTTTTTCCAGCAGCAAAAATTCACCACTAACCCCCTTATTGGTATTTTATCGAATATATATATATATTTTATTTTCTATCATAAATATGGTTCTACTGTCACAAACTGTAACATGACTTACATCAACCATACTACGAAATATCATTTTATTTTGTATCGAAATGCCAAATATTTCCATGAAAACTTAGTAGCTCGAAGGCCTTGAATATACCGATGTCCTTAAAGGTATTGTCGAGCTCAAAAAGCTCGAACGTATTTGAAAATATTGGTTACGATCTCCTTGAACTCAAAAACAGCGGCAACTTTTGGGATGGGCCCGCAGGATCAACCGATATCAGATCCTTTTCTACTCCTATGAATTACTAAATAATAAATACAGCTTTAACAGTATACTTGTATAGGTAACAATTTTATGTGTACCATTTGAAAATTTAATTTTAACTTTAATTGTCTCATAATGGCCTTGCTGTCATTACGTGTCTTTTCTAATACAGATACATTTTTTTTTTTTACAGATAATAGACTAAGTTAATTACAGTGAACAGATTCATGATGCAACAAATTTTTTTTTTTTAAATTCAATAAGTATAATAATGAATACAGTCATTAGCCATCATGGCTGATAATATAAAGTAATTAAGCTAGTTGCTATTTTGACCAGTAAATAAATTGATCGAATGTTTCATTAATTCACCAACTAAAAATTTTTATAGACCTCTGATAAAAAATGACGAAAAACAGGAGAATCTTATAGTTTACTAAAAATTTAATACCAGGAAGAAGTCTGTTGAAATGATGTTAATATTAAGTGGAATATTGTCTCTAATTGTAGCACATGTTAATCCTTCTTCATTGAATACTAGAGCTCCTGGTAATCTTTGTGTTATCAGAAATACACTGGTAAGTATTTCTTTCCATATGGATACAAAATAAAAATGAAATTTTATTTATCTTCCCTGAAATAGTGTAATCCAAATCTTACGCATCCATGCTGTAATCACAAAGATATTTGCAAACAAACTGAACCGAATATATTTAAATGCATCGGAAACGGTAATCTCATTCATATTTTAACTTAACATACATTCATCACAAGTAACATGCTTAACGCCATTTTTATTAATGATATTTTTATCCAGTGGGATTAGGAAAAATTTGTGAACTGGACGAAGATTGTGATGAAATATGGCATTCAAAATGTTCAAATGAAAAAACGTGTATATGTAGGACCAATAATATTAAAGTAAATGAAACAACCTGCGCACCGGTATTAGGTGGATTTTGTTGGAAAAATGAATCATGTATGACCGATAACGCTGTCTGTATTGACAGTGAATGCCAATGTAATGTTAGTAATTATCGAAGATTTAATGACCGATGCATACTTAGTAAGTGTCTTTAAATTTATTTAAAATGGAACTAATTTGAGACACATACTGAATTCATTATCAATTTTAACTATTCACATTATCAAAGATACGTTAGGCGCACCCTGTGATATTGATGAAAATTGTGACCGCGTTAGGTTCGCGAAATGTTCGAAGCACAAAGTCTGTAGCTGTTCATCGAATACTATTGCTGTAAATCAACTTCATTGTGCATCACTCATTGGTGGGTTTTGCTGGACAACAAATGATTGTCTACCTCCAAATTCTACTTGTGTTAATAACATTTGTCAATGTATGGATTCCTACGTTTCTCGATCTAATAATCAATGCTTACCGGGTAAGTCATATAGGGTAGTCACTGGTTTATTTTTGGACATGCAATACTTTATTTACCGAAAAAGTGATAATTGAAATTATCATCTTAATAGTGTGATAACAGTATTTTTACATCCATTCAGAAAATTAGTTACGTCATTCGCCTATTCCAAATTGATTTATATAAATTTTCAAGTGTCCAAAGTGACCTTAGTGGCCGCAAACGTTACCTCTACTCTAGACAGAAAATATGATCATAAAATCAAAATATTTTTGGTCTTTATACATACTAAATAAGAATGTTCATTTATATACATATATTGGGATTTCAGTCCGTTTGGGCATGTCCTGTTCAACGGATGAAGAATGCAGTCAATGGATAACACATTCAGTTTGCACTAGGAATCAATGCACTTGTGATAAAGATTATTCTGAAGAAGATGAAAAAACTTGTGCTACCCTAATTAATATTCACTGTTCGCGTAATTTTCCATGTACATTAGATAATTCTATGTGTATGGATAATATGTGCCAATGTAAACCTAGGTTTGTGTATCGCTCTTCTAATTGTATTCCTCGTAAGTATCGTAATCACTGAAGCGAAACTATTCTATAACCAAGAATTTCTTCATTATTTAAATCCTGTAAAAAATGAACTGATCGAGTAATGTTTGTGTGAATTATGTTTATTTTAATAGTTTATAATTATTCAACCTGACAGTAGTCAACAATTTAATTAAATTGATCTCAGTTCCTGTCATATTCATATATTTTTGATTTCGATGAATTATAGTTTATCTTAATGGAACTTGCAAAAATAACAATCATTGCGATCAGATCCTAAATGCAAGATGTTCAGCTGACAATGTATGTGTTTGTGATGAGTATCATAATGAATTCAACGAAAGAGTCTGTATACCGATGCTGCCACAACATTGTCTTAAAGATGGAGACTGTATAGCTGTTAGTTCAATTTGCATTATGAATAAATGTCAATGCAAACCAAATTTTGTGAGGCGATCGAGAAATTTATGTAAATTATGTAAGTCGAAATCTGAGTACTATTCATAAACAAATAATTAATGACAGATGAAAGCGTTTCCGCTTGAAAATTATACTGCCTGAATAACAATCTTGATAAGGAAATAAACAGTATTGTAGATAAGGAATCATTATTGATAAAATAAAGCGATCATGATTATTCTTTTTTGATAAAATTTTAGCTCAATTAGGCATCGACTGTGAAGATAATAATGATTGTATTGATATCCTAAATAGTAAATGCTCAGTGAGCAAAAAATGTGAATGCATTTCAAACTATGCAGAATATAATATTACAGCATGTAGGCCATTACTAGGCAGTTACTGTTCAGAGAATCAACTATGTGCAACTCTTAATTCTATTTGTTCAAATAATATATGTGTGTGTGGTGATGGTCTTATAGAATATTCCAACAATAAATGTACATCACGTAAGTTGATACATTTATCAAATCAGATGATTTGATTTTTATTTCAATTTAAGTCAACATTTTTTAATTGATTATTGGAAGTGATTAATGTATGATCGATAATTTAGATTTTATCGGAAAGTATTGCATGATAGATAAAGACTGCAAAGAAATACTGGGTTCGAAATGCGTGAACAATGGCTGTGCTTGTAAAGACAACTTTGGCATATTGAATATAACGGCTTGTGCACCACTATTAGGTGAAATTTGTGAAAACAACCAACAATGCGCGCCCGCCAATTCAATATGCAATCATAATACATGTCAATGTGATTTTGATTACGTACGTCGATTTAATAATAAATGCATACCAAAAACAGGTAAAAACATTCGTATATTTAAGGAACTGTCATTATTTGGTGTTCAATAACATAAAAATTAATTACAGGACATTTTAAGATATCATGTGATAAAGATGATTATTGTGTGGGCATTAAATATGCAATATGTTCTCCTGATCAAAAATGTGTTTGTCGACCAGATTATGTTGCACTCGGTGATGATAAATGTATAGCGCTTATAGGTGAATATTGTGACTCAGACGAAGAATGTATTTCATATAATACTGTTTGTATCAATAATAAATGCCAATGTCGAAAGAAATTTTTCATTAGAACCAAATATCACTGTGACCGTAGTAAATATAAATTTTTTTAATTAATTATAGTATGATCCATTCAGAAATTTACATTTGAACTTTAAAATTTTTCATTAGTTTCGCTTGGTAGCAGGTGTCACATGGATGATGATTGTGATGTAGAAATAAAAAATTCCGTATGTTCAAAGAAAAATATCTGTGTTTGTCGAAAAAAATACTATGCATTAAACGAGTTCGAATGTGTCCCTTTTTTGGATGGATATTGTTTGAACAATGATGAATGTCGATTCAATTCTTCTATCTGTGTTGAAAATAAATGTCAATGCAAACATAACTTTCAATCTGTATCAAAAAGTCAGTGCAAGCCAAGTAAGTAATTATTTGACTAAAGTTGAACTGCAATAATTAGAACAAAGGATTCTTCAAAAATCACTTTTTGCGCCATAAAAAGAGTTCATGATTTATAATCATTTCAGTTGATTACATGTATGTATGCAATGAAGATTTAGATTGTGGTGATCCATGGCATATTAAATGTTCTTCAGACAGAAAATGTCGGTGCAATTCACACAATATTTCAATTAATAGATCAACATGTTTGCCACTTTTAAACGGTTATTGTTGGAGAGATAGCCAATGCTTCGTTCCCCATTCAGCTTGTATTAATTATTGGTGTAAATGCAAACGAAATTTCGTGCCTGTATCCGGAAATTTATGCTTACCAGGTGATAAAAAATGTTACAGAAAATACTATTCTATAGATACAAATTTCATAGAGTCAGATTTAGTAAATTATAAGGAATTTCATAATGTGATTATAATTATTTTTTATTCTTTACAGTGTGAAGTCGGTCCTTATCAGCGAGTTTATTCTTATCACCATTATGGCTTTTCTATGGACTCCGAAACGGTTGATGATTAATAATCATAGAATTATCATAATAATATTTATATTATGATTTGAAGCCGTAAAAAAAAACCTTACAAATCCTCTTATTTAAATACTGCACCGAAAAAAAATGTGGTTATGTTATTGTAAGCATCAAGAGTATTGCTGATGGTAGATAGTTTTAACAATGTCTATTGATTAATTATCGATTGCTGCATTATCAAAATCATTCAACAATCAAAAAAAATTAAAGTACAGAACAATAATATATTTATATAGAGAGTACGTCAATCATCACATTACAGATTTTTTATTGTTTCATCAGATATTCTTTGGTCTCATAATCAATATATAACTTACCCAGCAATGACCGGGATATTTTCATCAATAAAAATCATGCATACTTCCTCTAAGTAATGCTCCTAATACATTAGATCACATCCCGGATGTAACTCAAATTTTCTTATTTATATTTTTTATAATATAATATTTTTTATGTGCATGCTTAAGTAACATCATACATGCTCATTGCTGGCCAATATTCAGGCCTGATCATGCATGAGATTAAAGAATGATCATGCATGCCGATTTTTCCCCTGGTGCATTTTTGTACACCATGTTATTTGGTAAACTACTCCGTCGCAATGGACTAATGAATATTTGTGATTAATTCGATGTAAAATTTGTTTGAAATTATACAATGCAGTATACAAAATCATTGGTTTTTTGTAACGAGACGAGGAAGTAATTGTGCAGAACCGATATTTTGTGTTGGCTGAATTCTTCTGATTAAAGAAAGCGATTTACTCAATGATGGATGTATGTTTCTATAGTATTAAAATTGAATTGTTTCGAATCATTTTATTCAATCAGAGTCATTAAGTTTAATCAAGTGCAGATCTAGATAATGGTACACGGAGAAAAACATAATATTTGAAAACTATACAGATTTCGCCAAAAGCGAAATCTATCATCAAAAATTAAAATTCGTATTTATTTAATGCAAAGATTCAAAATTATCAATTATCGTTACACTGTTAAATAAGCCGTAATCTTGATAATGAAAATCGCAACTAAAGCATGCAGAACATAGAAATTATGAATGTAGTCTGCATAAATATATTTGAATTCTTTAATGAACTAATAAATTGTTATGACTAAAAAATTCTCATTAAATTAGAAATCATACTCTTTTGAGTTAATGAAGGCCAGACTTATATTATACTCAATATACATTACGATAATAATTATCATTGCTAATTGGTAGTTTAATAAATTTCGAGGCTAAATATCGTATGTGTATCGACATGATAATTTTAATTATCAAAATTAAAAATGATATATACATGAAATTATTCTTTTAGCCTACACATCAGTAAGAAATATTGTGTTAAAATCATCGGTAAATTTAATGTGTTAATAATAAAATTTTTTAAGTTAGACTGAAATTTAATCAGTTAAGTTTTCAGCATAAATTTTTTGACAATACAAGGGTTGTATTTAACACAAATACACAATAGCTTTTACTGTGTATGCTAAGACAAAATTAAATTCTATTAATCTACATTCAGAATAAGTAATATATAATATGTTGCATGTTAACGGGACAATGATGAATCCTTTAGTCGAAATTTATCATAAATCGAGGCTACTATAAACCACCGTAAAGTCTTAAAGCATCAGCATGCTCACGATGTGATTGGTTCGTGACTAACTTAAATTCACTATTATAATAAATAAAGTGAATGCTACTTCTCTTCTCTACTCTACAGATAATATATCGCATCTAATTCTATACTCAACAGTTACTATTTCAAGTTGTATTCGTTAAGATAGATCTTTAATTTCCATCTAAACGTGCCATATCGTGCACGCATCATCACTTTATACTATAATTACAATTCTTGGCAATTACTTCCACCTTAATCTTCTTCCTGTACATACAGAAAGTATTAATTTATTATTTTTTAACGCGTTAATTAATTCTTTTCACTTGTCATACTTTAATATCATTATGATTGTCTTCTTTTCCTTCAGAAAAGTTTATAAAATCTATCCGTGAGAAAATATTTTCAACTCATGGGCTTATACTATGATTTAATATAGAAATAGGAAATAGTTGTACCAGACTATACGGCGGCTGAGTTATTAATTTATTGAATAATAAAAAATTTCATTATTAATCATAGTAGAAACGGCCTACACAAATTTATTGCTATACACTATTTACAAAAATTAATGAATCAAAACTAAGAGTAAATTGAAATCCCAAAATTATCATTTTCAGATTTCGGTCCAAAATTTTTCATGCGTCCATTAAATATTAATACACTCAGAAAATTAAGTAATAGGAGTTACAATCTAGTTATGGTAAAAATTTCTACTATCAATCAGATAGTAGTAAATATTATCTAGATGATTATATAAATCATCTAGATTTTAGTATTCACCATATTTATGATAATTGTTATAATCCTGTATGTTAACTAGAATTAATTATTATTAATCATCCTAGATGGTTGGAATTTAAAATTTAGCATAATAAACACAATTACTTAATTTTCTGAGTGTAGTATATTAGTATATTACACACCAAAGGAGTAAAGTAGGACATTCCAATTCACGGGTATAATTTCCTACCCGTGCTGAAGGTGAGTCCTACCTGTCTCCGTGGTGTCTATACAATTTTTCACTAGATCTGCACCTGGAAGTTTAAATTTCTGCCTCTGTTCGTAGGAAGAATAGCGCATGCGCTAATTTTTATCATTCGTTCCCTCGTAAAAAAACGACTTTCTTCCCTCTAAACAGGGCAGAAATATAAACTTCCGGTGCAGGTATAGTGAAATTTGTATATTACACACCAAGGACGGAAAGTAGGACATTCTGAGCCGCGTGTGTAATTGCTTACCCGTGCCGAAGGCAAGCTCACTGATTTCAATTCCTGCCCTGTTTAGAGGGAAGAAAGTCGTTCTTTTCTTTTATGAGAAAACAAATGATAAAAAATGGCACATGCGCCGTTCTTCCCACTAACGGAGACAGAATTTTAAACTTTCAGGTGAAGATTTGGTGAAGAATAGTATAAACACCACGAAGGAAGGTAGGACTCGCCTTCAGCTTGGGTAGGCAATTACACACGCGGGTTGGAATGTTCTACTTTTCTCCGTAGGTATGTAATGTACTAATTTTCCCTCCAGTTAACGTCCCATAAATAAATATAAGATTATTATTTTAAGTCACTACGTTTCTAAATTTAAAATTCAGATTTTTAGTTAAATTTAGAGAATATAAACATTAACAAAAAAAAATTTTATAAATAACATTAAAGTAAGAGACCCAGTACCTGTTCAGGGAACTAGTTCCCGATCACTCATGTATTTGTATATTTAAACTCACTAAATTTTACTAAATATAGATATACGAATACATGGAGTAATGGAGTACTAGGTCTTTTACCTTATGCTGAATCAACACATGAAAATTTTAAATATTTGACATAAAAATTAAAACACAAACCGTTTTCAACTTGACTCTAAAAATTTTTTACGCTGTTTATTGTAAAAAGAAATATGATATTTTTTTTGATTATTTATTTTCTTAATAGTCAATGACCTACAGACAAAAAAAGACCTGAATATTTTGTTCGATGAATGCCTTGGGTCACTCGGTTACAAAACCTCTCAGCCAAAATAACGGTACACATGTCGCGTAGTGTAACTTTGATCGTGAATACCGGTATCGTTATATGGGGCCACATGTCGATGTAAAAGTCGTGTCAAGCATCAACTTTGTCGTACGCTCAACAATTTTTATCAGTTAGTTCTTCAATTATATTTTATTAAAAACAAATAAAAAAAACGACTTTGTTACTTTTATTTTCATAATTAACAAAATACTATCATTTTTATTTTTATGGAACAAGTTCTTTATTCTACGGTAATTAGTAAATGAAAAGTAAACTTGAAATATTTTAACATAACATTATTTTGAACAATAACAAGTGTATTGTTAATGCACAGAGAAAAAATTAACTTTTATAAAAAAAAATACTTTCTTCATCCAAAAAATAAATTTACTTAAAATTTGCAATCATTTTTTTTTTCTGGATTAAAATTTCTTGCAAAAATTTTTTAAGAAAAAATCAAAATTCTTACGATAAATAGAAAATAATTATTTTGAAAAATCGACTCAATTTCTGTCAAAATTTATCTTATGAAAGCCAATAAAATATGAAGATGAAATGTTTTTTGTCATGACATTTAAAATATGTAGAAAAATTTATTAATTCTTTTGAAAAATTTTTTATTTTGTGAATAAAACGAAAATTTATTGCGACCAATACTGAGTTTTTGAATCAAGAATTTTTTAACTGCTGGGATTATTCTAAATTTTGATTAAAATAAAGTACTGGGGGTACAATGGGGCACAAAAAATTTTTTAAAGTAAAAAAAAATTCCGGGTGTTCCAAAAAAATTTTGTTTTATTAAAATAATTAAAAGTTGATTAGAAATAAATCAAAAAAAATTTTACTCGATGTTCCAAAATCACAAAAATGAATTACTCGCTTAGCTGCTTTCCCCGGTCTCGCTTATATTTTTTTATGAATTAAATTTTTAATAAAAATGACATTTTTATACAATAGAATAAAAACAATGACCTTCCAAAAATAATCTTTACGATACATCTAGAATAAAAAATTATAAAATTTTTTGATAAAAATAAAATATGAATTAACGGAATCATGGTATCCAAGCACGAAAGTGAATCGTCTTAGGTTGATAATTTTCAGCGGAAAATCTCGGTCATTAATAATAAATAAATTTTAATGCATTAGTTATACAGTTTATCAAAGAACAACAAGATTTAATTTACAATTTTTTATTTTTTTATTTTCTTAACATATATGTACACACATATAAGTATTGAATTTCTTAATCTATTGTTTTCATACTGTATAATTTCTATACTTAGTATTCTTTATACTTACAACCCCAGGATCTTTATACTACAACTATTTAACTATCTACAACTACTACTAGGATTACACGGTCTCGAAAAAAAAAGTAATTACGAAAGCGACGACGTCCGCGTAGCGGTCTATCGCGCACGAGAAATAAAATAGTTATGAAACCACCGGAATTTGCACGTCTAAATAGAGAAGACGAGAAAAAACAATTTGCCGTTAAATCAGCTGACAATATTTTCATAAATTCTATACAAATTATTATTATTATTTTTTACACAGACAAAAAATTTTTACTTGCCTCAAAAAATTTTTCGTATTATGAATTGAAATTAAAAAATTTCTTGGAGCAAAAATAAATTTTCTTAGAGCAAAAAAAAATTTTTTTTGAGCCAACAAATTTTTTCTCGTCCTAAGAAATTTTTTTTTTTCATTTCATACTACAAAAAATTTTCTTGGCGCAAAAAATTCTCTTTTTCTTTGTATTATTATCATTATGTTTTTTATTCATACGTCAATTTTAAAAATAATAATCATAATTATTCTCATTTTTCTATAAATAATTATTTAAGACAATTGCTGCATTTATGAAAAAATGTAAAAAAAAAATAGTTCATGAACACAAAGATTGTCATTCGCAACAGTAAGCACAAGTCTGCATACAAACAATTGTCAGAGAAAGTTTGTTTTACACAAATTATGACTTTCTGTTACTATTAAAAATAAAACAACTTAATAATTTAGTTAATTGAATAAAAATTTAAAAAATAGTATTTTAATAAATTTAACAATTATTATAATTGTCAAAACTAAGCAATTTGAATTATATAATATAGTGGTTTAATAGCTTGAATTAAATGTGGTTAGATTTAAAAAAAAAAGATAAGATAGTACAAATGAAAGTATAAACTGTAATTTACTGACCGTGGAATACACGTTAACCCCGCCCATATTAGATCGTGCATTTGTCCTCTATATCGAGTACAAAAGTATCGCCTAAATGTTATGTCTATCCCACACACAACTTGTTTTCTTGTTAATTTCCCTAATGTACTGTAATGTAATACAAGAGGAACACATTATGAATCGTGCTGTATCGTTCAACAATTGTTAACGCCCTAACTCATATTTCCTAATTCCCAGGTTTAACGAATTTAGATTTTTTAAAGTCATAAAAATTATAATACAATATATAAATATTATTTATATACAGAGAAGTAAATATCAGGTTCCATTTCTTACTCAAACATTACACTAAACACGTGAGAATAAAATAGATGTTGTAGTAAAGTATCTGAGCCCGGATGGAAAAACGTTATGTGTTTAAAAAAATATATCATCATAATACTGTTATATATTTCGCGATATATGGAATCATATCTATAGAGAAAAAAAGGATTTCTTTGCGCAAAAATTTTTTTCTCGCCCCAAGAAAGTTTTTTTTTTTTTTTTTATAGTGACGAAGACCCCGTATATATTTTTTGTGGTCTACAATACAATGAGTCCACTGAAAAATTTCTAAAAAAAATTTGATTTTTTTCAATTTAAAAAGTTCTTGAAATTTCAATTTTTTTTTAAATTTTCATACCGAATAATATGAAACTAATACATTTTCTGAAAACGTTGCAGAAAAATTTTTTATGTTGCTATCTAATAATTTATGTATTTCTGTATTATTTTTAGTACTAAAGTTTCCAAAAATTCAACTTAAATTTAATAATTTCTGAAATTTCAAAGTTCGACGTCGAATTTTTTCCGAAATGTTTTTTTTTATCACAAGTATATTATTTACAATATATTGTATTTATTTTTATCCAGGAGCTGCTACAAAAGGTAGGCATTATGATAATTATCGTTGGAGATCGAAGAGAAATTTAATTGGTGAGTTCAGAAGCACCGTAAATTAGGACACAAGAAATATAGGTCTATAATAAGTATCTAAAAAATTGTTTATTTAAATACTTATATAAAATAAAAAGAAGAAAAATACTATTCTAATGAGAAATTAATAGTAATTACAGCAAATAATTGAAGCTTATGTTTATTTATTATTTGGTATTTAAAATTGTTATTATTACAATAAAGAATGCTGTAAGATGATAGAAAACAGCCTACGAGAAAGGTGAGTGCACTTTGCCAACACGAAGATCGAAGGCAACAACTAATGGAATGCGAAAACATTTCGCAAACTTTCTTTACTAACCTAAACAATTTAATCAAAATATACATAATTATAATGACTTTACTACCCGTTCATTATTCAACACATTTAATACTATATTTACAAGTAAGTTTACAAGTTACCTGTTATCTATTATCGGTTAAAATATTTAATTTATTATAAATTCGATCAAAAAACTATAATCGAGTCCAAAAAATAATTCAAATTTGACTTTTTGACATAAATGGATACTAAGTGAAGTCAAATTTGCCCAAATAAAATCAAAATCAAACGTGTTTCTCATTCATTTTTTGACTCACTTTTGGCTGACTACATACTTAGTATCCATTTTAGTCAAAAAATTCAAATTTTACTTGGTTTTGGTTTTGTTGACTCAAGTCTAAGTCAAAAAAGTCAAAATCGAACGTGTTTTTTTTATCCATTTTTGACTCACTTTTGGCGGGCATTTTTTACTGAGTATCCATTTAAGTCAAAGAATTCAAATTTGCATTATTTTTTTGACCCAGATGAAATATATATATAAAAATATATATTCCTATTATTATGTTAAGTAAACTGATATAATTATTTGTAAAGCAAGTCTCTCACTTTTTTTTCACACTCTATATAATAGTAATCCACTTTCAAGGATATCAACTAAACAGTCAGGGTGCAGTCAGGAAGAGAATGCACTAGACATTAGACACCGGACTTTAAAAGCACTTGCTGCTTTAAATTATTACAAATAAATAATTATAATATTAACTATACCCAGTATTTTTATCAAAATTACATTAAATTTACTTTAAAAAGGGGTCACTTTGATGGATATCGTGTTACGAACAAGCAGGTGGACAAGAGGGAACTCGGTTTCCGTTTGTTTTAAAATTCGGTGTATCATAAGTTTTAAATAAACGAATATTTAATTATTTCATTTTATTTTGAAATAAAAAATTTTTTTAAAATTCAAATCAAAACGTATTGAAATAATTATTAAATCAACTCCAAATTCCTTTTGTTTATCTTACAATGAGTCTTTTACATTTACCGGTTGACCTCGCATTCGAAAAAATAACCGAGGACAAATTGGGTAGGCGTTGACCGATCATTTTATTTTCATATTTTTTTATCAGGTTTCGTATCAAGTTTAGACATTAAATTTTACGTTTCAATGCCTTCGGTTGGACAATAATTTATAAAAAAATAAATAAAAAATATTGACAAATTTCTTTCAAATTAATATGATTTTAATTACTTTCTGAACTCTGTCCGGTTACAAGGACCTTCAAAAAATTTATATGGGTATATATTTAAAGTATAATGTGATTACAAACCTTGTACTTGTAAAATCCCTAAAACGGGGATTAAAAATCCGATGAAAAATATCATCGTTCAATATCCTTTTACTTTTGTGTATTGCATTTATAAATAATGTACTCTCATAACAATAATTAAATCCTTCAGCCTTTTAAATAAACTTTAAACTATAAACTACCACAGATAAGTGACACTTAAAACTTCACAATGTCTTTTAAATATTTAAAAGACTTTTGTTATTTATAAAAAATTTAACCTTTACTGTCATCAAAAAATAAATAAATAAATTACATACAAATATTCTCCTTTCACTTGTTTTAATTATTTTATTTTAAATATATACTATTTGTAATTACATTTAACAACAATCACTCTAGTATAGTTTTTTTTATATTTTCACTTTTAAATTTTATATTTAATTAACTCGGACCTTGAGTTAATTTTTGTTAATTAAAACCAAATACACAAAAAAAATTTACAAATTAATCACTTGAGTTTTTTTTTTTTTTAATTACACATTTTATTAAATAAATTAAATTATTAGTTAAATAAAAATAATAAATAAATAAATAAATATGAGCAGAGAATAATTTTTTCACGTGTTTTTAAAAACGATCGCGGAGTAAACGATCCGTTCCCTTCACCGGCTAAACATGCAGTGCCCCTGGCTAGAGGCTCGTTGTCTTTCTGCTGGATATGAAAGTCGTCCTGTTGTATGGTTTGATTGTATGGAGGTTTCGTGAGCGCACAGCTTATGGAAAAATAATATAAATATATATATATGTGTTTGATCTTCAGGTCGATCTAAAGGATTTTGTTTTCTTATAAATACGCTTTTGTATTTTATTTATGGAAATTTTATTCATTTTACATTTTAGGAACTTAAAGAAATGGTATGGGAATGGAAAAAAAAAAAACCATGGCCTGAAAGTAAGCTGTAGATTTATTTGGTAAAAGTAAAATTGACAGTAAAGACGACGTAATTTTGAAAGTTGATAAAATGGATTTTTTTAAAAATTAAGTAATTGATATATATAAAGGGTATGATGATTGTTGTTTAATATGTATGTTACATTGATTAAAACTAACATGTAGTAGAGTACATGGTTTGCATGAGGAGAAGCAAAGTAATGTTATCAACCGTGTGTAACGAAAGTTACGATCGGAGTGCCCTGTTTCTTTTGTGTGAAATGATTACGAAAGTACGTGCACTTGGCGGAAACGAAGAGAAAATCTTAAATATTATTTTCAGAATCAATAATAATTTTTAATATATTTATTTATTTATTCATAAACTAATTTTTCAAAATTTTGTAATCTACATAATTAATATTATTTTTTAAATTAATAATAATTATTGATCTATTTAAGAAAGAGTGGGGCAAAATGGGCCCTATAAAGAAAAGAGCTCATATACAATCTAAATGTAAGCCCATTTTGCCCTACTCTATTTGTAATTAAATTTTTCAAATTTTTAATTTAAATAATTGCTATTATTTTTGACATTAATAATTATTGATCTATTTAAAGAAGAGTGGGGCAAATGGGCCTCTTAAGAAATAGGGACAAGTGTAATATAAATGTAAGCCCATTTTACCCTACTCTCCTCTATTGGTAATTTAATTTTTCAAATTTTTAATTCAAATAATTAATATTATTTTTGAAATCAAAACTGTAAAAAATTTGTGGAGGACGCGATTTAAATCCTGAGTGATTTTATTGATTTATTAAATCTTCGGAGTAAAATTAACTCTAGAAAGAATTACATTTCAACATTGAAACTCTGGATCGGAGTAAATACGGATTAAAATTAAATCCACATCACTTTTCTTAAAATAGAAACTCCCTTTTCACTCCATATGCGGCGCAATTTTTAAAAAAACTTCGGAACTCGGAACGAAATCCATATTTACTTCCAATTTTTGACTGTAACAATTGATCTACTTATTTATCAATCAAATTTAAAAATTACAATAATTAATTTTGATATTAATAATTTCATTTGATAAAATTATAATCAGATATTCATTGAATAAAAAATAAAAAATAAATAACCGGTTAGAAATGAATATTGCATTAGAGGTAAAATAAACTACAGTGGTTACAATAAACGTATTGGTTAAGATATAGAGGAGTTTTGAATTAAATCTATAAGGTTACACTGTAACTGGGTTTACCGTTAATCTCTACCTTAACTCCCTTTAAGTCATTTCTATCTTCCTTTCTCTTGGAATATATTTCTGGTTTTTATCTCATTTTTTATAATCGTCTGGCTCAAGTTTATTTACAAGAGCATGATCGCATTTCCCACTACTAAACAATTTCTCTTACTTGTCTATAAGTGTCTTTACTAGTATAGTCTTTAAGTATTGCTGCTATATATATTTCCCACTCGCGGTTACTTCTTCGTTCTCACTACTCACTCCTGTACATCATAATCTTTTCTTTTTTTATTCACCTACAACGTGACGTCATCGGCAAGAAGCCCCCTTTCACCTGGCGTCGAGTTAAACTTCATCTCGTTTGCAATACGTTATTTATTGTTGCCGAAATTATGCTTATTTTTACTCAACGCTCTTATAAACTTTTATGATCTATTATTGTGAAATACTATTTTATTTATTATAGTTATTGTACTAGAATATGTCTATTTAATTATCAAATAAAAATGTTTTATTAGAGATTTGTATACATTTATATCTTTATATAAATTTATGTATAACCTTTAGAAAAATATCCAAATTTAAATGCTTAGAAAAAATAAAAAATGTCTTTTTTTTTTGTTTTGGTGGCGGAAACATTTGAAATAATTTTTTAATTAATGGACTTTATGTAATTAAATTCTAAATTTTAATTAAATTAGAATTAAAAATTTTTATAATTAAGAATATGGGAGTAATTCAAAATTCGATCAAATAATTTTTTTTTGTGACTGAAAAATTAATAATATTTTTATAAATTTTCTAATTCGGTGATTTTGTAGTAAACTCGACTTGAATTTATGGCGCCCAAACCAGTATAGTGCTAAAAACGAAACCTGTTTTTCCTGAAAAATTTTTCAGAACCATAGTCACTATTTCTGAAAATCTACTAAAATGATAAATTTTAAATTTTTTATTTATTTTGTGGATATAAATACCAAATTCCTGAAATTTAATTAAGTAATTTTTTGATTTCCTGCTAAGAAAATTCAAAAAAGAGAAGTTGATTTCAGTCCCATTTGCGAAAACCGAATTTTGAACAGATTTCGACATTTTGAGGCCCTAGCTCGAAAAAACCAATGCATGGAAGTGTATTTTCGAGCTCAAGAGCTCGAAAACAGCAAAAAAATTTGAAACTGGCTCACGAACTCAATCATTTTCCAGATTTTATCAACTCAATTATGAAGAAAATTTTTCTACAATTTTTTATTGTTTCCATTCACCTGAAACTAGCAGAGATCGTGGTTTCAAATTTTCAGAATTTTGGTTTTTATAAAAAGCCCTAACAAATTTTATCCAACGATTCAAAATTTGCTGAACCCTTTCCTTATACCCGAAGTACTCCAATGTTTCAATAAGAGAAAAATTTTAATTTTTAAACAGTTATAGAAATCTTTAATAAAATTTTCCTACATACATTTTTAAATTCAAACAATAAGAAGTTAGTAAACAAATAATCTGTTCAATTTTTTTTTATTTGTTGATAAAAAAGAAAAAAACTGAATCACATTTCTTTGAGCCTTAGAAATACAAATACAGTATCCTCTGCCTAAACAAACATAATTCGAAAATCCAAACAACTTTTCTAACGAAACACGTGGTTCCATCTGTCGGTACAAAAGTAAAATATTAGATTCACTTGTCCAAACGTAAACGCCGCCACAACATCAGCAATTGCGCAAATCGCGCAAGTAACATGAGCATTTCTACCACAGATAAGAGTGAATATTACAGAGTAGGTGCGCTAAGAATAAAGCATGTATGCGCAGTATGAACAAGAGCTTCGCTCAATCATGGTCCTATTAGTTAAGTCACTATGGGCTCACGTCAATACACGTTTTTCTCGGGTCAACAGTCAGTTTTCCCGGGCACGCGGTGCCGCCAAGGGCGCCAAAATTTACATTAAAATGTAAGTATCATAATTATATTATTTTTTTTTTAATGATAATTATCAAACAATTACATTTTCATAATCACAGCAACAATAATGTATTAACATTTTTATTTTTATTCTAATAAATCAGTTGTGATTGTTCAATGTCAATGAACTCTCGAGTACTCAAAGCGTCTGTGTTTACATCCCCTCTCTATTTCCGGTATTCTAATGTCAAAAATAATATAAACAAAGACATGAAATTCATTTTTTTCCATTTATTAAATTATCGCATTTTTAAAATAAAATTATCATTTAATCTTATTAGGATAATATTGATTTTATATATATGTATATAGATGTGTTTATATATATATATATATATATATATGCGATTGATTCTAAAAAATCGACTATTTTTTATTTTTCAAGGACACACTTTCAAAAATTTCAGCATGGTAAAAAAACCTCCTGTTAAAATTAGAGTTCAAATAAAGATTCAAAATTTCCAGATTGCAATTTTCCATTTCCCATTTAAATAACATAGGAAAATTTTTGAAATTTTATAACTTATAATTGACTCAGTACTGAAAAGGCCAATACATTTTACTATAGGATTGAATGCTCTACAAAAAAGGTCTCATATAATATTTTGATAAATTCAATATTTCAAGTTATTCGAGGTCAAAATTGAATTTTTACTATTTTTCGACTTTTCTGCCAAAACTATCAGACTTATCACAAAATATCATAAGACCTTTTTTGTAGATCTTTTAATTTCTAATAAATTATCTTTAACAAATTTTTCGAAATTTTTCAACACTTCTTAGTTATTTGCATTCGAATCAAAATCAGCGATAATACAGCTTTGGAAACTGATTGATTTTGAATGCGAAGAACTAAAGAGCGTTCAGAAATTTTGAAAAATATATATATGCATACGTTTATTTAACAGGTA
The DNA here is from genome assembly GCA_964016945.1 of Microplitis deprimator. NCBI lineage: Eukaryota > Metazoa > Arthropoda > Insecta > Hymenoptera > Braconidae > Microplitis > Microplitis deprimator. The sequence continues at coordinate 11,128,366 of OZ024716.1, forward strand.
AATCTTTTATAAATAGAATTAAAAATTAATTAATTGGTCTCGGGTGGCCTTCACGATGGCTGAAGCCAACGATTTGAAATCCGACGATGGTATTCAAAATTTATCAAAAACTCAAATGGACATAAATGAATGTCTTGGTAGTTGGCTGACGTATTTACAGGTAATTAATTCAAATATATAATTTATTTGATAAATTATAATTATTACTGTCCATTGAATCAGATGTTGAATGGCCTCTGCTCGGCTGGTACGAAGCTGGCTCAGTCTTTACAATCAATTTTATCGAGCCGCGAAGGAACAGTTAATTGCAGATTGACAGGCCAATGTCTTGCCGGTTGGGAAGAACTTACTAGGGCAACTGGTGTGGCAAGTAATACTGTTAAACAGCACGTGGTCGCGGCCTTGAGAGACCACGAGACACGAGACAGTGATGTCGACAAACATGTTGGTACCAGTAATAAATATTTCTTAGTTACATCCGATTATATTAATCACTGTTAGACTTCCATGACCTTCATTCATTATCTTTAAATTTAATTATCGATTTTACGTTTAAGTTTAAGTTATTAATTACTTCCACTTCAGGATATATTGCGGGACAATCTTCTGACCTTCATTAACTTGCAGTATCAATTTTGTGTCGCTTGTTGTGAATGTTTAGGTAATATATATTTATTATTAGATAAATTTAAATAGACAAGACCGGGGTGTTACGGGCTACCGCAATTTATTTTCTATAATGAGATTCACTTTTTTCATAATTTTAGAATATGGCAGCACTGCAATTATCTAAATTTCATACTTGAAGTTGAATAAATTTTTGAAAAAACAATGGAATTTTGGTTAAAAAAATTTTTTTTGGTACTGGACTGATTTTGAAAAGAATCTGATATTTTTTGACAACGAAAGATTGAAAATAAATTAAAAATTGAATTAAAAGTAAATTTTTATGTTTATCTGTGACATCATTTAATTAATATTATAAAAATATGAATTGCAAAGGTTTGACCCTTAATTAAAAATTTTGACTTTTGATTTATCTTCAGTACTTGAGAATTTTTTAAATTTTTCATACCCCGGTCTACTCTGTATTTGTATATTTACATATAATATAATGATTTTATATGGATTTTTTCTGCTAATTGTAATTTTTAAGATTAATTTTTTAAAAATTTAAATTATGTTCGACAAAAATTTTTGATTTCGTTAAATTTCGTTCAAGTTCAGTGGTTACCCTACACTGTGAAAAATCGGGAGTAAATTTTGAGTGAAAACGAATTTTATTTTAATTCGGATTCACTCCATCACAACGTTTCCGAGTTTCAAAAAAATATACTCCGTATATGGAATAAATAGGGATTTTTTTTCCAGCGTAGTGATTTCGGAGTGACGTAAATTTTATTTCAATCCGCGTCCGATCCAGAGGATTATTTTCTATTCATTGAATTTTTCCTGAGCATTACATTTGAAATTATTTTATTTAGGATACTGGTAAATCAAATTGAGTTTTTTTTATGCGAAGTATTGAAATTCTGTTGAATAAAATATCATTGAAAAGTGAAAAAAAATTGAGCTAAAATTTTTTTTCCTATGGTACGTACGTGAATTTAAACTTTTGTTCTGCAATGCTAATCGAAATAATTTTCAAAAAGTTACACTTTAGCAACCCCCTATCGGCTGAGTGGTAGTCAATACGAAATATTCGCAGCGCGGATGCTTGAGGCTTAAAATTTTGAATAATGAATGACAGTATCATAATAATAGTAATACCGTGGCATTGTGGTATTGGCTGATAAATTCATGACATGACTTCCGAATAAAAATATTTTGCTATTGGAATAAATTTCCATCACTTAACTACTTTGATAGTTGTCAATAATGATTATAGCGGATGTTTTTTAAAGAATGTTATAAATATTTAGATCATACTAAATAATCATGACAGGCAAGTTTAAAAACTTAAACTTCAAAATTGAACTAAAGTCCAATAAATGGATGATCTCCAATAATAAGACAAAAAATACCAAATTTTTTATGCTAATTTCTGATTGATTCTGATGATGTCTTTTTTAATGATCGTCTATGGTAATTGTTTGGAATCAGGGTCAACCACATTTTTCAGAATTCCAAGTGCTTACACCTTAAAGATCCATAATTAAACTTTTTCCACGTGTTCAGCTACACGGCGGATTAAATTTTCTGTATGAGTTTATGTCTCTAACACCAGATATCTATCTGAACCTTGCAATTGAAGTGTGAAAAAATGTCAAAAATAACACAAAATCATGTGAATTTTCAAAAATAAATTTTTCTAATAAATATAAGTAATTTTATATAATACCGTAAGATGGACGGTGGTGATAGAAAGGTCGATCTAAGAGTTACAAACAATTTTTGAACTCTTGTAATAGTGAAAATCAGCATATTTTTGTTATTTCAGTATTTCAATGTGTACAACAGCTCACATAACATTTTGTTGCAAGTAGTTTGGATGGTATCTGCCTTCCCTTGCTAGTATAGTGTCTGGTAGAAACCCACAACACTGTTTTACGCCGGCCCGTACTAGTAAGAGATGTAGTCTAAGGCAAGAGTGCGTTAACATAGCCTTACTGACGAGTCCGTTAACGTACTTAGGACGAAACTACAAACATTATGGCAAAATAGGCATATACCTTAAGTTTTGGTGGTTGACTTAAGTCAATACATAGAATGAAAAGAAAAATATGTCAAATAGTGCAGTGTAGCACGGAACTGAAAAATCTCAAAGATAAATTCGAAATTAAGCATAATTTATACCTTATTTATATACCAAGGTTTATCAAAGCTTATATAACATCGATTTAAGCAAAAACAACTTCAATCCGCCGACAAATGCTTGGGATTAAACGTGGTCCCTAAGCCATTTGCCAGGTTTTGGATTTTTGCTTATCAAAATACCTGTTGACCCCACTTCCAAACAATTACCTCGTCTATTTACTGGGGAATACGTTTTTTTTTTTTCTATTGTCGAAAGAAAAGAAGACTACAAAATTCCAATTAGCAGAAAACCATTTATTGATTTGAATTGAAAATTACTAATAATAATAATAAAAATATTAAATTCAAAGGTAATATGGCTGAGTGTTCGTGTTCTCAATCAGGAAAAAATGAATGTGATATTGCAGCACTTCAACAATGTTTTGAACGCTTGTATAGTCCGCAAACACCAGTATCATCATCTTCGATACAGCAAAATAGCCATAGATCGCCGTTGCGATATCCACTCTTCCCTCTGCAGGTCCAGAGAAGATGGTCGGAGACCGCAGCTGCTGAAATGTCTGGTGAGTCAACAGAAAGTACCATGAGAAGATGGTCAATGCCTTGGGACTGTCGACACGTCACAGAGTGGCCAAGACAAGAAGAAAAAACAAGGCTGAGAGTACCACATCAAGATCGGAGTAGATCAGCGACACCGGACTCTGTATGGAAGTCATCAGGAATGGCCAGTCAGGACGGACTACAAGAAGCCATACAGTTGTTGTCTTGTAGACCAGGTGTTAGACCTAATAATCAATTGTCTGCTTTTACTAGTCAACATATACCCGGTGTTACTCTCACTACTTGTAATTTCGATGGTAATTATGATAACTCGATCTGGCCGGACTCCAGACGAGTTGGATCTCCCAGGTGCTGGCCACAGGATTCTCATTCCAGTGATCATTCTGATCAATCTGGACAACGTGATAGTGATCATGGTGACCACAGAGATTCTGGTAATTATACATATTATAATTTAAAAAAAAAAATTTGGTATTGAATTTAAAAAATTTTTTTAATTCAAATCCAAATCAATATTTTGATAAATAAATTAAAACATATATTTATTACTTGTCATATTGTATTTTCATTAAAAATTATTCTTTGTTTTTTTCTTTCATTATGTAAACAAATTAATATTCATGTAAAGTTAATAAAATTCATCAAATTTCCATAACAATTATCTTTGAAAATTAAAAAAAAAATTTAAGGTATATCGTGCGCACTTAGAAAATTGTGATTTTATACAGAAAAAAAACACACGTAAAAAAAAAAACTTAAAAAATTAGTGTTTGAAATTATAACTCGGAACCCGGGTGTCAATATGGGGAATTTTAACATTTCAAATAATAAATTTTATAATTCTTGTCGTTAATTTTTTAAGTATCAGTTACGATTTTTAAAGTTCAAATAGTAATTTTTCTTGCATAGATAATAAATTTTCATACTTATCCTGTAATTATTCAAGTTTTAATTATAAATGAAAAAATTACTATTTAGAATGATAGTATTTACTGATCATTTTATCATTATATTACTTATCGTTCTCAATTTGTATAGTTCATTTTTTCCGTGTTTAGAAATGGTTCGTTTGCACATAAAAATGGTTCCCATTATACGCTGCACTTATTCTTTTAAATCCTTCTCCACGTAAATAAAAAAAAAAAAAAAAACTCAGTTAATTTCACTAAAAGACATTTTTTATAAAAAACGTAAAATACATTTTATTTTATTATTTTTTTTTTATTGAATTACATTATACTAAAATGTGTAATTAATTTTAATAATAAAAAAAAAATTTTAGAAAATAGTGGTGGTAGTACAAGTGGTCATCGTGATAGTGATCATGGTAGTCATCGAGAATCTGATATTTCAGGAGTCAATGATCTTCTTCCATCACGAAAAAGTTCATCGTCTACGGACTCATGTTTATCAGGAAACAGTAGATCTGGTTCTGAAAGTGCTGGTGCTTGTACTGGAGTAAGTTCATCGACAAATATATATATATATATATATATATATATATATATATATATATATACCCGATGAAAAAAGATTTTATACAATTGTATAGAAAAAATGGCCTGATCCATTTGTATACAAATATATACATTTGTATATAATTTTATTATTCTTTTTTGCATTTTATATAGAATTATATATGATTGTATGTAATTGTATATAATTATATAAAAATTTTATGTAATTATGCATCACCTCTATCCAATTGTATTAAATTCATATATAACTGTATACAGTTATATAAAATCTTTTTTCATTGGGTACTTAAATTAATAGTAAAATTATTTAATAAATTTAGAAAAACTCTATGTAAAATAAATTTATTATTTTACTTCTTAAAGGAATCATCAAAATCTCAATTGTATTCAATGTGGAGCGGTGGAGATTTACCATTTATTAAGTTACCAGAAAGTAATGAAACCAAAGATGAAAGGCCTCCAAGTTAAACAATATTTATATATCAATAATAATCAATTTTAATAATAATAATATTAATAATAAAAATAATAATAATTTCTACTACTATAATTTATAAAATTTATTACTAAAAAAATTGAATCATATAATAGAATTTTTAAAAAATTCATATGGACCAATACTGTCAAGAATATAAAGACAAAAAAAAAATAATCATTAAAGTATATCATTTAATTTGAATTAATAACATTCAGTGCTAAACGGATAATATTTATATGCAATTTTAGAATAGTTTAATAATATATTATATTGTAAGTAGATAGATAATTGGCTGTAAAAACTTGTTATTAGTTCAAATTTCGAAACACCAAAGTCTATGATATAAAAAATTTTAAAAAATTAACTTTGTTTATGTTTTTTTTATTTAACGTCGTCACCTTTTTTTATATATTTATTTATTTATTAGTAATTGATATATAATAATAATATTTGAAAACATATACAGTTTATTTGATAAAATATATGTACAATTTTTGTTTATTTCGTATGGCACTATACGAGTATTGTTTGCAAAAAAAACTAATCGCGTATGGGGGTAAATTTCGCTTCAAATTCACTCTGGATTTAATCCGCGTTCACTTCGAAAATTTTTTACAGTGCAGCTCTTTGTCCGAGTAAAAAAAAGATTAAACTTTTTTTTCTAACTTATAAAAATATATTTAAAATTATAAAATCGTATAATAATTTATTCTCATACATTTTAATTAAATTCTACGTAATTAATTTAATTTTGACAAATGAAAATTAAAAAAAGAAATATAAAATTAGTAGACGATCTTATTTTCACTGGGTATTAAAAGATGGTAATGATCCATCACTATATATGTATATATAAGTGTATGAAATTGTAGGTCATAAAATATTACACAATTGCACAAAACTAAAATAATAATAATTTGATTTATCGAATTAAAATATTAAACCTAATCAAGATCATCAATAAGATCTTCATCATCTTGTCCATAATCATCGTATTGATCTTTTAGATCATCGCCTTCTTCTTTATCAGCCGGACAATGAAGACATCGTGATTCATTAATTCCGTAATTAATACAAGTATCACCTATGCATTCACAACAGCCGTCATGGAACCATCTGTAACTCGTCGCTCCCATACTTTGACACGATGCCTGACATTTATTCCATGAATTGCACTGGGCCATGTATGCTACTGTACAATTTACAGTCATGACATTTGGCTTCAATGGGTGATGAACTTCTTCTTCGACAGTTTCTAATCACACAGTTTTTAAATTATATTAATTAATTATTTATTCACTTAAGAAAAATTTTTACGGAAAACTCGAAACTTTAATGCAAGTATATAAAAAAATATTTATATTAAATTTAGTTTGAATTTTTTTACAGCAAAAATAAATATATCAAAATGTTCAACTCATTGTTATAAATATTTTTTTTTTAAACAATTTATGATTAGGGTGAAGTGTAAAAAAATAGTATATTGTGTGGCAAGGAATGAAACAAAACGATTTCAAACCAGAGTGAAGTTAACTGACCACCTGAAATCTGAAATTGTTTTTTATCCCGTGCCACGCACATATTTTTCATATCACCTCCATTAGCACCGGAAGTTTTAAATTATTAGGAAATTTTTCACCATACCTACACCGAAAGTTTAAAATTCTGGTCTGTTTGTCAGGAAGAAAGTCATTCTTTTTTTATGAGAAAACGAATGATGAAAATTAGCGCATGCGTAATTTTTCTAAGAATCAGAGGGAAAAATTTAAATTTTCAGGTGCAGATCTGGTGAAAAATATTGTACACACCAAGAAGAAACGTAAGACATTATATGGCAAACACGTGGGTTGAAATGTCCTACTTTTCTTACATGATGTGTAATATACTATTTTTTTTAAATTCTCATTTCATCATATTCATTGTAAAATTTTTATTTCGCACCACTAAAAGTGCCTTTAATATAATACGAAAAATATACTTACGCATTTGATAATTTATCTCTTTTTCAGATTTAGGCTGAAATAATGATACGTCAAAATCAACTGGATACGTAAATGTAATCCATCTCTCAAGTGGATCAGGTTCTGCAGTCAGTGCCTGAAAAAGTCCTGGTACAGGTTCAGCAAAATCTTCAACATGTGATTTTTTGCTTAAAGGATTGTCGGTTATATTTGGCTTTGGACATAAATCTTAACAAAAATAAAAAAAAAATTAATTTATTAATTAAAAATGTAAACTACAATCGTACAAAAAAATTTTACTTGCGCCAAGAAATTTTTTGCATCATAAATTGAAAAAAAAAATTTCTTTGCATCAAGAATTTTTTTTTTCTGTTTAGAGAAAATAAATAAAGAATAAGAACTTTGAACTAACCAACACAGGAGCAACACTCATCATAGAGGTAAGATAAACATGAAAAGCATTCCTTACAGCAAGTGCAGGTGACGAGGTCACACTTGCAACTCTGTGTAAGCATACATTTGCTCACGACACTTGCACAAATGGCCTCGTTGCATGCTGCTGTGAAACTTACAACAGTCATACCAATAATAATAATAATCGTCGTAGTTCCCATCAGAATAAAATTCTGAGACGACGTCATCGTGTCCTGTAAACAATTAGTTTAAATTTTTTTAATTTACCTAATTAACTTAAAATGTATAAGTATTTTTTTTTTTTTTGTATTCATTCATTCCTTTCCGTCTTTCTTTCTTTCATTCCTTTCTTCTTTTTTACAAGCATCTTATATTCGCTTTTATTAACACGTATGCGGTAGGAAGTTAACTTCATAAAGACCGTATATATAACAATAATATATCAGACGAAATTTCACGAGATAATGAGGATAATTATTTTATTCTTTGTCGTTGAATATTTCCGAGGTCATGTTTTAAATTAATTATTCACTTAAAAAAAAAATGTAATTATAAATCTAGAAAATTTAAATTATGAAAAATAATATTTTTTTATTGCAATTTATAATAATATATTTTGCTAAATTACTTTTTAGTATTTAATAAATTTCAATATGTTTACTTTCTAATCGATTATATATTCGTGATCTATTTATACACTCAAGAATATGCGACGTATCACGTATATAGTAATAATTATTTTCCGTACTTAGAATTATTACTATTTAAAAGAAAATTTTTTTTGGAAAACAAATTTTGTTTACCATACACTTAAATAAATTTAAAAATTTTTATAAAAAAAAAAATAATTTTTTCAATGAAAATTCATTATTTTTTTTTACATTTGATGTTTTGAATTTAAATTAATTAATTATTTTTTTGCCGACAGATGAAAAACTTTTTTTAAAAAAATCAATTCTTGATTCAAAAAATTAATTTATTGTAAATTTGCCATCAACTTTTTTTTTTTATAAAATCCCTTATAATTTTTTTGAAAAAAAAAAAATTTACTTACTCCAGAGTAAAATACTTTTTAAAAAAATTAACAAAACTATCAAAATTTCATGAGACAAAAAACTTTTCATTATTAGATAAAACATAAATTTTTTTCAAAAATATATTTTATATAAAGTAAGTTTAAAAAAAAAAAAAAAATTGCATGAGATTATAATTTCTTTGTTAAAAAAAAACTTTATTGCAATTTTGCAATAAATTAATTTCTAGGATCAAGACTTTATTTATTTTCTAAAAATGATTTTTTCTTTCAGTGAATAAATTCAGAGTAAACGGAATAAATAACATTATTTTAATTACTTAATTAAATATATGTAATATATTACAGTTTTTACCAAACAAAGCGACAAAATATTTACTCTTCTTTGTAGAGCTTAAGACTGAAAACTAAAGACCACCGGATTGGAATTTAAATTGCAGGACCTTTTTTAAGGTCTTTTAAAAAACATCTATATTACATTACCTCCAACCCCCACTTTACTTGTCTACAAAACCCTCAGGCCCATAAAATATAAACAAATATATTAGAAATAAATCTGGTTGATCTTTCCCAGGTAATTAGTAATTAATAATTAATTCTACTTCCCAATAAAAATACTTCGATTAATTATTTAAAGTTTTTATATTCTTGATATTAAATATAATAAAAATATCAAATTATCATAAGTTAAATGATAAAAAATATTGTAGATAATAAATAAATAAATAAATATTGTATTGCAATAAATGAAAATATTTTTAATAAATATTTAAATAGACAGCGATAAAAATTAGATAGATAAATCTAAACACGATCTTTGCCCTAAGGCAATATATTAAGTTAAACAATTCACTACATCATCATGATTTTATCATAATTAACTTTAACATTTAGTTTCTAACATTGAAATTATAAAAAAAAAAAATTTTTTTATTCTATAAATATCATCTTATATTAAACGTTCTAGAAATTTTGTATTTATTTACTTAACACAGCGAAAAAAAAATATTTTCAACATGAAAACTATTCTCCATTGAAAAAATATTATTATTAAAACTTATTTACCCTAAGAATCGTTATATTTCTTAAAAATAATTATTTATTTATCTAACAATTAGTAATTATTAATTACTAATTACACTGTGAAGAATCGGGAGTGAATTCGAAGTGATTACAGATTTTATTCAAATTTGAATTCACTTCGTCACTCGGAGTTTCGGAATTTGATAAAAAATCACTTCGCATACGGAGTAATTTTGGAGTAAACTGGATTTGATATGAATCCGCATTTACTCCGATTCGGAGTTTTACGCTGTGAAAATTCGGGAGTGAATTCAAAGTGGTTACAGATTTTATTTTAATCCGCATTCACTCCGTCAATCGGAGTTTCGGAGTTTTTAAAAAAATTCACTCCGCATACAGAGTGAATAGGGAGTTTGTCTTTTTAACGGAGTGATTTCGGAGTGGTCTGGATTTCAATCCCCATTTACTTCGATTCGAAATTTTAATATTAAAATAAACTCCCCTTCGGAGTAAATTTCACTCCAAAGGAATTAAATAAATCAAAAGTCATCTCTCCGCATTTAATTCGCATTCACTTCGAAAATTTTTTACAGTAATAAAAATGAATATAAATTTTCTTCTTACAAAGTCTTAATATTTCAAGTAAAATATCTATTCGATTAAAATAATTACTCAAGATAATTTCAAACTAAAAAAAATATACTTCTTAATAATAATTTTTCTACTCAGCGCATAAATGTTGTTCTTTGTTTGACTAAATCATAATAAAACCGTATATTAACTATTTATATAATTATGTGACTGGTAATTAAGAAAAATGATAATAAAAACAGATAAAAAAGAATTAATATTAAATTAATAATGTAAATCACGTGTCAATAAATAATAATATTTTACCTTAATGTTAACGTATAATATAAATGTTTAAATTGAATCGCTTCTCATATAAGCCAGTTACCTACGCCGGAGAAACTATTTTAAGAGTGTGCAACCGGTTCGCGTTGCGACTTGAATGACCACGAGACATATTTCGTCTCAATCAATATTATCATTTTATTTATTTACTATTATCGTTTTTTTATTTTTTTTTTTATTCATTAACAATCACAATAACTAAAAAAAATGTATTCAAAATCACCAAACACTGATTCAATTCAAATTTCCTTCAAAACTAAAAAAAAATTTACAAAATTTACAGATTAGATTTCAAATTAAAAAACTAAAAAACGTGAAAAATTATGTTACGTATCAGAAGCGTCTCTTATTGGAGATGAAGGAATACTGTTGGAATAAGCGGATGGTAGCATGGAAGAGAGAGGACGTTGAGTATTAAAACTTAAGAGAAGAAGGTAGAGTAGAGGTGGTGAAGTTGAAGGAGATACGATTGCGCATGAGAAAAAGAGAGAGCTCAATGTTCGCGGGCAACTACTAACTGAGAGTGCATGAGACTGGTTTTTGACTTGTTTCTATTTTTTTTTTTTTTTTTTAATTTATTTATTTTATTTTTTTAAATTTTATTACCTGTGTCTTCATCCTTCCTAGTACAGAATCTAACTCTGGAGCAGATGACTATGAGTTAAAAGTTTAAAAAGTTAATATTGGTTTAGCTAATTCATTCGCTATGCTTGTCTCTTTGTTAACTCATCAACTATTCATATACTTATATACATTATAATAGATATTTTTATTTTTATATAGATTTTTTTCTTTTTGCATATTCCTTGGTAATTTATGATGCAGAAAAAAGGAAAAATGATTTATGTAATGAGCAATAATAAATGTAAAAATAAATATATAACATATATAATAAATAAATTAGGTGATGTTAAAAGGAAGTGTAATAACGTATGAGCGCGAAACCTCTCATTTACCTCCTACTGCAATCGGCCAAGTTTAACAACGTGTTCAAGTATTTAAGTGCTTAAGTATTTAAGATTCTTCCTTTATTTATCATTATTTTTAAACACATATGTGTACACATATATGTCAATTTTCATATAGCAAAAAAAAATTTTTTTTATTTGTTAGAAGCAAAAGGCTGTTAATTGTTTTTTTTTTTTTTTACTGTTAAAAAGTCGTGGGTGGTCTGGAGGAGACCCACCAGAAAGACAAAAACTTTCTCATGGTCTCTCAGTTATGATTTTGCGCGGGAATATAATAGAATGATTCATTAGAAATATATTTATTTTTTGATTGGTTTTGAGTAATTTTTTTTTTAAATAATTAACGTGAGTTTAATAAGTTTTTTGACGTTAATTGTTACCTTACGTATGATCGTTTTGTAAGATGGTAATTTTGCAGAAACTTTTATTTTTCGTGATCACTATTTTTGTTTTCTCCTGAAATTCTACTGCTTGATTTGAATTCTGCATTGAGAAAAATAACATGAAATTGCAAGTAAATATGTAATTGAGGTTATAAATATATATAGAGGCAATGAAAAATTTTGTTGAACCAAGTAAATAATCGTACGTGATTTATAAAGTTTACTTGAATTGTATACATAGATTACATTTGATACAGCAAACGTTTACTTGATTCAAGAAATTGTCTACTAAGTAAATGCATTTACTCGAATTCGCCAATTATTTTCCTCAGTGTGAAAAGTTACTTTAGAATCATATATCGTTTTTGTTGTTTCAGATACACAAAAAAAAAATAAAAGGTTTCTTGGCTCAAGAAATTTTTCGCATTATGAATTGAAAACACAAATTTTCTTAGGGAATTCTTCATATAAGAATTTAGTTCTTTGACCTAAGAAACGATTAATTTTTTGAACTAAGAAAATATTTTTTGGCGCAAGTAATTTTTGTTTTTAATTTACAATGCAAAACTTTTCTTGAGACAAGTAAAAATTTTTCGCGCCAAGAAATATTTTTTTTCTGTGTGCAAATTTGCAATAAATAATTTCTCCATGAGGATTTCTACTTTCCAAAAAATGTATTCAATTCTTCATTCTGAATTTGATTTAGTAAATTATTAAAGTGGATATTAAAAAATTTCGAGTGATGAGAATTAAAAAAAACAATATTGATGCCAGCTGATACAGTTAATTGGTTTTTTCTTTTAGTAACCAAATGGAGTAGTAAAAAAAAATAATTTAGTTAGTAGGTGGGTCGTGAACGTCAGGTCTAACATAGTCGTTAGTAAAGAAATGACAAAAAAAAACTATAGACGTTTGTTTTTATTATAAGGAAGAAAAAGAGAAGATGATTAAGAGATGGGTCAATCAGATATGAAAACTCTTGTTCATTTGGATTTGATGGTATTGTCTACAAGTAGCAAGTCTACAAAAGATTGTAGGGACAGGTATATTTTTTTAACGACAGGAAGCATCTCATCGCCAAAGAATTCAAAACTTAATATATAGTATGTGTTCTATATGAGAAACACTTCAAAAAAATCTACTGGCGGTCTCATGTAAAGAATCGTTTTTTCAAACTTTCTTTTTAGTTTGATGTCACGAAATATGGTTGTTTTTATTATTTTGTGTTATTTACTGTACTAGTTTATATTATTTTCGCAAGTATGCGCACACATTTCAAACATATTTATTAATTAATTGATTAATTGTCAAAAAATATTTATCAAAACTCTAATTTAATAAGTATACAAATATAGATTTAATATCATAGCTTCCTCATAACCATAAAAAAAAATCGTTAACTTCAAACAATAAGATATTAAATGTATTTTTAAGTTAAAAACCAATAAAAGTTCTGAATTGGTTAAAAACAATTTATTTTACTCCTTTTAATCGGTCCGACGAGCTAACTGTTTTTTTAGCTCATATCTTTTTAAGTATCTTTGATAAAAAAATTTACATAAATTTAAAATCGTTTGAAAAAGTAACGTTGTAATAATACTATTTCTTTGTAGTCATGTCAATATTTGTTATAATTCAATTATTTGTATTTGTGATTTATATAAAAGGAGAATTGATAAAATATTCTTGTTTGTGCGATGGAAATACTGTAAGGATTTTGAAAATTATTAAAATTAATAATACTAATATGATAATTTATTTTTATTTTAAATATAAGGTAAAAGACCAATAGTACCCGATCAGGGAACTACCCAGATAGCAAAATGACGTCTTGATGAGTTCTGAATGAGTTCCTATTTATGATTTGACGTCTTATCAACATCTTAAAGAAGTCTTTAGGAAGTTCTCAAGATGTCGAATGAGCTACCTAGCGAACTCAGTAAGACGTCTTTATATAGAGTTCTTTTTCTGACTTCGTAAATAAGACTTCATCATGAATTTACCATGACGTCTTAAGAAGTTCCTAATTTTGACTTCATAAAGAAGTAAAAAAAAAATACATTTAGACGTCAAAAAACTGACGTCTTATTTATGGAGTCTTCAAGAACTCTTAATTAAGAGTTCTTAAAAATGACACCTTTAAGAAGTCATCATAAGACTTCTTGAGGACGCCTTCAAAAAGACGTCGTAAAGCAGTCATTCCGACTTGAATGCTGTCTGGGTACTATAGTACTCGATCACTCCATGCATTTGTATATCTATATTTAGTAAAATTTAGTAGATTGAGACATCCTACTTTCCTCCGTAGTGTGTATACAATTTTTCACCAGATCTGTACCGGACAGTTTAAATTTTTGACTCTTTGGGGAAAGAATGGCGTATGCGTTAATTTTTATCATTTCTTTTCTGATAAGAAAAAAGAAAGACTTTCTTTTTTCTACACAGGACAAGAATTTAAGCTTTCAGTGCAGGTATGGGGAAGAAGAAAAGAGCGACTCTCTTCCTTCTCAACAAAGCAGGAATTTTAATTTTTAGCGCGGGTATACCCTATAGAGTAAAAATAAAATAAAATTATCAATGGTTAATTTATAATCTTTAAATCAGTTATTATTAATTTATGTGATTAGTGCTCTACAAATAATGATTGCTGTTCTAATGACTGTGGTGGTGAAGGGAGTCAACGGCGTACTTGTATTCCAAGGATAGAAAGGCAATCTACTAATTTAGGAACAACGGAGATCTTTATCGTCAACCCACAAATTTGTAAATTATTTCTAGAATCAGTAAGCAAAATGACTAAAGTTATTATATAAATTTAGTTTACTTATTACGGAATGAAAGGTGATCTTTGAAATTTATTTTGAATACAATATTAGTCATATTTTAATAGCCTGAGCTAATGAATAAATTAGATATTTAATTATAAATCTATTTCATATTTTTTAGTGTATGATTGACGACGACTGTTGTTCTAAGAAGTGTATGAAGGTTTCAATAAGCGTTACTTGGATTCAATTTTGTACTGAAGTAAAAACGAAAATAATTGAGGTTTGGAAAAAGCCTACTGCTGTGACACAGAAAAAAAATAATAGTGGATGCGCCCGTAATGGAATTAATGTGAGTAAATTTAAGAGGGTTCAATTAATGCGCTTATAGATTTTAATTATTGATATCCAACATGACTTAAAGTGTTATTTGTAACTACTTAATTAATTGTTACAGTGTTTTGCCAACTTTGATTGCTGTTCTAAAAGCTGCAATAATTATCCAGGCACAACTTATCGAAAATGCTCTTAAGACAGTTTTTATTTTTTTATGAAAACATTCAGCCGGGGAAAAAAAATTTAGATCTGTTCTGATCAAATTAGATCAGCTCAGATCAAATTTGATCATAATTGATACTGAACCCAGATCCGAGTAGATCTGATTTGATCTGTTCAGATCAAACTAGATCTGATCAGATATGACATTTTTCTTTGGGGAAAAATAGTCCAGATCTACCCTGATCAGATCTAATCGAGTCAGATCAACCTAAATCAAGTTAGATCATCCTAGATCTAGTCAGATCAAAATTGATCAACATTGATTAAACGATCAATTTATGAAGTAAATATAAATAGATCTAATTGAATCTGTACGGATCAAACCAGATCTGAGCTGATATAAATTTTTCTCGGGAAAAAAATTTCAGATCTGCTCTGATCAGATTAGATCTGTACAGATTATAAAGAAATATTTCTTCACATTATATTATAATTATAAGATTAACTAGCTGAATTTTGACAAATTTGATCGGAGCAGATCTAAGAGTGTTTTTTATTTACCTTGATCTGTTCAGATCCAAGCAGATCTATTCTGATCAGAGTAGATCTAATTTGATCTAAACAGATCTGGCCAAAATGCAGATCTGTTCAGATCTGAAACATCAGATCTAATTTGATCTGAATAGATCTAAATTTTTTTTCCCGGGAGTACTTAATTGTAAAAACGGAATTTCCAAAGTTAAAAATAACAATAAAAAAATGACTTCATAACTCAATTTTATTCTCTCTTTATATACTGGGAAATTTTTATTTTATTTGTCGATAAATGACATAAATATATTAATTGTTTCAATTTTTTTATTACTATACGTCATAAAAATAATATGCTATCAATGTTTATGTAATTTTTTTTTACGTAAATTCGTATTTGGTTTAGAAAATAAATAAGACAGCGAAATATATAAAATTGAAATGATTAAACACGTGATGACGATTAAAGAGATAAGTATTAGAAGATAGACATCAAGCAAAGCGACTTGCCACCATGGCATATCTACAATCGGTGATCTCAAGGCGCCAGGGCCATTTCTTACTGCATATTCAATCCAATAAACTGCTGTATCTACTGCTCTCATTGGGCGATCGAGAAATCGAGCTGACTCGTATTTAGCAGCTTTTCTGTAAAAAAAAATTATGAATCAGTAAAATTTATTTTTATTAGTTTTATTATTAGATTATTTAAATGTAAAGTGTAGTTAATAATTTACTTGAACTTTGGATTGTTGAGTATTTGATCGAGGGCAGCATAAATAGATTGTTCAGTTAGGTTTTTGAAATCTAAAACTACAGCCATATTTCGTTTTACAAAGAAATCAATGTTAGCAGTTTGATCACCAAATAGAGGTATTCCTACCATTGGGACTCCATAAGTAAGTGCTTCTAAAGAACCCATTAGACCACTGTGTGTAATAAATGTTACAGTATTTTTATGAGCTGAAAAAAATGAATACAAAAACAAAAGTCAACAAAACCAAATGAGCGAACCCCTAAAGTAGTCAAATTTGTTATTTCTGTTGAACTTAAGTCTGAGTTCTGGTCATGAAAATAAAGAGCAATTATCTTAAGATATGAGCTAAGAAATATATGCTCTCATCTATTATTGTTTAAAGTCTAATAAATGAAGTACAAAAAAATCAACTGGATTTATGCAAAATTGCTACTTTTATCGTGAAAATAAACATATCTACAAATCAATTGATAAATTGATAATAAGACAGTAAGACTTAATTTCGATCTACGTATAGGTGAAATATATTATAGCGGTGCGTACAAAATTAATCGATTGTCAATTACCTAATACAGCAACTTGAGGGATCCAAGACGATATTCTAACATTATCAGGTAACCCAGGAAGTAATTTATCTTTGTTCCCTATTTTCATAAGGACTCTGACTGGCGCAAATTTACTAAATACTGAATAAAATGCCCGCATTGTATTTTCAGGAAACGTTTCAATATTGACCATTGAACCCAGTGTGAAATAAATTACTCCTGCAGTACTTTCGTTCATCCATTTTTCAAGATCCTTGAAAATAACCGAAAAACCTACTTCAGTTTTCAAACATATCCACTATCATATTTATATAGAACTAATCTATACCTTATTTTGCTCAGTTCATTGCAATTATCCTGGCGAATCCGAATTACGGTAACTTACCGAAATTTACCATAATATCATTCAATCCCGGTAGATTTCGGTAAGTTAACGCAATTTGCTGTGAAATACAGTATTTTGCCTTAATTACGAGTTTTTGCCATAAATTCTTACCTTTACAGACAATTACCGGACTCTTACGGTACAATACCGTAAGTTACCGTAAGTACCATAATTATCGGTACCCCCTCTTGCTACTTACCCTTACGGTAAATTTCGGTAATTTACCGCAATTTCAGATTCACCAGGGTATGCACACATGGACACGCACTCTCACGCATGTTCGCATACACTAAGTAAGTAAATAGAAATATATAATTAAAATTCATCAGATTCTCTCACCTGTGGCATAGCCTTATAATGTTCTTGTACATGCAATCCACCAACTTCTATTAAACCTGGTGTTAGTGGTCTAACTCCAGTTAAACTGTGAAAAGAATTCACGAGTGCTAACACAACATTATTTTCCAACTCGTGTAACGGTGGAATATCTGGGCTTATGTATTTTCTCATTAGTGAATTTTGTACTTCATCAGTGTAACAGTGGAAGCGTACATTGTCAACATGGCTTTGGATGGTATTGTAGAAACGCTGAGCAAGTGTCATTGGATAAGAGTAATCACTGAACCAAGTTGGACGAAAGGCTGTATATTCTGGCTGACCTAATGTTTGGTCCAACCATGGCACGTCAATCGTTGAACTTGCCATCACAACGGGTACTTTTAAAATATAACTCAGACCAAGATAACAATTCGCTCCAAATGACTAAAAAAAATTTATCAATAAACACAATAATATATACAATCGTATAAGTTAGTCCAGTAAACCTTAGCAATTTTAGCCTACTTTGAGTAATTTTGATACTCTTTTAAAAGTTTGTTTACTTTTTTTTAACTTCCCGCTATGGAAATTGAAAGTTTTCAAAAAAGGGAAGTTATTGGTTTCGGTCCGATTTTCGAAGATCGAGTTTTCATCAGATGTCGAAGTTTTGAGCTCCTAGAACGCTATTTTGACTATTTCCGGATATTAGTTATGCGTAGATAAAAACCTTTTCTCCACATCTTGATTTTTTAGTTGAAGGAAAATCGGAAAGGTTCGAACCGAAACCAATGCAATGAAAACTCTATTTTTTAAAATCAAACAGAAAACAATAACTATTATATCTTTTTCAATTTTCAATTTATGATAAGGAAGTAAAAACAACTTACTTCCATAACAATAAGATCATAAGGTGGGTCATTAGGTGGATTTTTTATAACTTTTTGCACATTAGGAAGACCTAAAAACTCGCAGACTTTATTTCCACATACGTCAGCAATAATCGGCAATCCTGGACCATGATTCATAGCCTTTTCAATATCCCATTTGTTAACATAACTTTCTGTAATTCCTTCTAAGTTAACTACGACACTGTAATTCTTCGGTGGATTTTTGAGAGGATACAGAGTCATCACATCAACCTGATGGCCTTTCCGCAACAATCCTTTGATGATACTGTCAAACATCATCTGATGACTCCTCGATTGAAATGGGAATATCCCTAATATTCTATAGGATTCCGATGGAATAATTGTTTCTATGAATAATAAAAAATACACCACTGATAGTTTCATTTTTTTCTACAATTTCGATTGATTATTCTTCCAAGTCACTTCTTTGTTCACTCAGTATTTCAAATATTATCATCGCAAGGTGACGAGTGATACTAAATCAAATAGTAGAATAATACATCAGCTCTTTGTTAGCTTGAAGCATTGGATATATCAAAGCTTAAGAAATTCAAATGTATAACTTTAATCAATATATGTTTATTTGCGACTAAGATGATGAATTTTTTAGAAAAATCGAAACTTTTAAGTTATGAGGGTAAACTTGTATAGAGATTCTCTCGCCGATAACTGAAGATTAGTTTTAAACAGCTATCTTGTCAAGATAAAACTAAAGTGACAGAAAAAAATAATTGATATTAATTAGTCGTTCAATATTTCTTAAAGATAAGTAATGTTGCATAATCATGATTTTCTTATCGAACTATAGATAAAATTTTATTTAGTATATGATGTTACATATGAAAAGATTACTCACATTAGCACATTGCGACAAATTATAGAATGTGATTATATAGGATAACTATGATGATCAAAGTTAAATATATGCTATAGAAGTTAGGGAGACTGAATTAAAAAATTAATAATTAACTATTAAGTTCAATCCATTTTTATAGATTTCACCGTATAAGATGAAATATTCTATTGAGCCAAAATCAATTAGTTAAGAAGAGTGCGACTGCACAAGATGTATTACGTGATGATGTGTATTTATTCATTTAACGAATTTCTGCAGTTTACAAGTAATGCATAAATACGCTTTGGTTTGTTTATAATATATGAGTAATAAAGAAAATTAAACTTTTAATTTTTCAGCAAGTCAATGCGTTTTAACAATTTTTCAGTAGATCTATAGCTTAATAGTATAATTAGCACTATGGAAAATTTTTCGAGTCTCCATGAGTGTGGTCATATTAAAATTTCCGACTTTTTTCCTGTTTTTTATGTGAAATTAATACTTGTTTTTATACGAAAGTATAATTATTTTTTTTTAGCGCATATTTTTCAAACCCTCCAGTTCTTACTTGCTGTACATTTCTTTCAATATTAAAATGTATTTTTTTTTTAGCTATCATTCCCTATGAACGATGCCAGACGATAAAAAGTTTATGGGCAGGGTGCCTTGAATGTGCATTCGATTTGGACATAAAAGGTTGATCATATGTATCTGCGGAGGAACAATCTGCACGCCTATGTTTATCCTAGCGGTGGATTCCGGAACTACCAAATATTTGTTGCGTAGAGACTGCATGTTATATGAGCCCGTCGAGTTCAAAAAATACCTGGACTAAAGCTGTATACATTTCGCTGAAAAAAGTAATTTTTGTCCGACGATATTTTCGGAACAAATTTACCGATTTGCACGTGCTTTGCGGCAATCGAAAGAGCTTGTTGAGACTTAGATTTGATCAAACTTAGAAACAGATCGGTCGAGTGATTTACGAGTTATATATACAACAACCTCAAAAACAAACATTTTTTTATTTTTATTTCTCGGATAACTTGTAAACTCCTTGATCGTTCTTAGAAATCTAGTCGAATCTAAGTCTTGATGACTCTTTTCAATTGCCGCCAAGTAGGTTCAAATCGGTTGATTCGTTTAGACACACAACCCCCCCCCCCCACACACATATACACATACGGATGTCCACCCGGAAATAGAATAGCTTCCTAGGGCCTTAAAATGTCAACATCTGATAAAAACTCGATTTTCCAAAATCAAACCCAAACCAATCACTTCCGTTTTTTGTTGAAAATTTCCAATTTTTATGGCGGGAAGTTAAAAAAAAGAAAATAATTAAAAAAATTGCCAGTTATTGATTCGCTAAAATTTAAAGATATTTAATATCTGCTCAGATCGTCTTAAAAAAAATTATGTATAGAAAAAATACATAGAAAAATATAGTACTCGTCGGCTCATGTGAAAAAAAGAAAATAGCAGGAATCGCAAGTCAGATAATAAAGAAAATTTAATTACCGGTAGATGATAATGTAAAAATTCAGATTATGCACCGTCTACAATTACACACTACGCCCTCTGTAGTTGTAATTATCAACTATAACGCACCTTATTTTTTATCTAAGTTTTCTAATCAATATGACGTTTTCAGTAAACGCATAAATGTTCATAATCAAAATTGTCGTATGGGAAAAACACACGTCAGAACTTCTCAAGATATATAAAAATCTTAAACAAAAATAACAAATGACCTTAGAAGCCTTAGCTTATATAAATGATACGTTTGCCAATTGAATAAATATATATTTTATCTGCATATATAATCGCTTACTTAACCAGTCTTTTGAAACTAACCATACTCAAAAAAGGTAAGCGTCAATTACAATTACGTTCATGTAGATTTCTTAAATAAATAAAACTAATTTTATTTCTCAATAAAAAATTTTATGTCCGTTTTAGAATATTTTATGTCCCATCTTATCATTTTTTTTTCTTGTTAAATATTTATCTATTTAAATTTTCAAATTGTTTATTTAATAATAAAACGTATGCGTTTTTTTTACTTTCTCCAAATTCGAGATATTGAAATCTGAATAAACCTTTCACTAGAGTTCTGTTTACTTTCCACATGTGTAATTTATATCTGAAAAAATTAAAAAGATATTTTTTTTCATATTAATAATAGTAATTTTTTTTATCAATAAATAATTAACGTAGAAATGACACGTATTGGGAGACATTAGTGCCACGTCAATGACTTTTAAACCGTCAGCTTATTTGTAATGACTAAAAAAAAGTAAATGATAAAAAATATAAATAACAACAATTTCGTAATTGCGATATAAATTTTTTATTTTTTAGAGATCAGTTATATTTTATTGACAATCAAAAATACGATTTATAAAATAATTTATATTTATTGTAATTATGGAAAAATAATTTATTTTTTTCAGAATATAATGAGGTCTGCAATCATTTTAACGATTGTTTTAATCATCGTGCAAAATTCAGTTGCTCCGCCTGTGACGAATGATGATGAGAAAAAGGATGATGACAAATTCAAAGATTTTGAGGAGCATGATTGGGAGTCTGATCCTAGAGGACCACCTCCAAAAGTATGTAATTTACTTATTTATCAACTTACGCCTATCGGAAATATACATAAAAGAGAATATATAAAATTAAATAACATTAATCAAAATTTAATTAGAAAAATGAAAAAAACTTTATAAAGTTGAATATAAATAAGCAAATGTCTTTTAATATTTATTATGAATGCGTTAAAAGCGCCACCAAAAAATTCAACATCACCGTTTAGAGTATTTACAAGATTCGCTATTCTGTCGTGTGGTGTACTCACTAACCTGATTTAAAAAAACGATTCGAAACGATCTGCAATGTTAAATATCCATAAGAAGCGCGATTCAAAAGTATTCAAAGTATTCAAAAGCATTAAAAAGTATTTAAAATGTTTTTTCTAATCGTTTTGAATCGTTTCTTTTAATAAGGATACGTAACTTTTGGTAGATTTTGTTAATATTTATTAAATTAATCAAAATCATTCATTGAGTTTTTAATAATAAATTAATTTCTATTTTAAGACAGAATATTTTATATCTGTGTAAAAAAAATTTTTCCCAAAAAAGATTTAGAACTATAGTAGCATTGTCTTAAGCAAATTACTTGACAAATGTCCTTCAGCAATTTTTTTTACGGTAGATTTAAACAAGACTTGATATGAAGAAGATTTACTTCAAAAGTATACTGGCCAAAGATTTAATCAAATCTTGCTTAACTTCCTCCCGATGCATAATTTTGTTTGCTATTTGAATAATTTTTCATAAGTATACTTATAGGCCTTTGAAGAAGCTAAAAAACATATTTTATATATATTTTTTCTAATTTATCGTTTTTAAAGTCATCTATTTTAAAGCTGTAGCAATAATTATTTTTATGGTTCAGTAAACAGCTGCTTATTGCCGACGTTGGCAAAATTGACCCCTACACGGGGCGTCAGGATCGAGAAGATTGAGACTCTTCTTAAAGACTTACGGAAATCTGTAATAATTTCCTGAAGCAATTCTTAATTAATATGTCTACTATATATCGATGGTAGGTTAGATTTGCTGCAGAATTGTTTAAGATATCGGGTTTCTTTTTCTCTGAATCACTAAGAGCTCAACCTTGGTAACATTGTTTTAAGCAAATTAATTGACAAATGTCCGTCAGCAAGTTTCTTACGGTAGATTCAAACAAGACTTGAAAAAGATGGATTTCATAAATATTATTGCCACGAATTTGTGACAATAGCGTTAACAGTTTTAAAAAACTATTAGTTGTTAACATGGTAATATTGAAAATATTTAAGTTATTATCGTAATAGTTGGAATTGATAATAGACAATCTTGTGAAATATGTACATTAATGGTCTTTTAAATACTGCGTTGAAACGTTTATAAGATAATTAAATTAACTCTGTATTAAAAGTAGTTGTCAGAAAATATTTATTATCCGCATTTAAATACTTGTTATGATTAATTGTAATAACAATAATTAAAAAAAAAACTTTTTAATATATTATCACTGTTGATAGTCTAAACAATATTTTATTTACATAATCGGAAATGAAAACAAGATAATATGCGCGTCGATCAGTTCGTTCTGAACCTCATATTTACTGCTGTTGCGTTTATTGTTTTTTTAACTTCTTTGTTTCCCATTTCAGGCATTTCTTAGTATAATTTTTTAAATAACAAAAATTAGTATTCCCGGTCGTCTGACTCTAATCGAAGGCCACTTTTAAGCGCCATCTGTTATTGCTGAGATGCTCCATCAACAGGATGGTTAGCAAACGCAGAAGGTCAAGTTCCAATGTTCCATTGCTCAAGGCTGGGCCTTACAAACCGAATTTTTTAATTTTACTTTTCTTTTAATTTATTAATCAATTGTTACAGCAATTTTTATGGCTTCCAAAAAAAAGTGCAGAAGTCATACTTTTTCGGAAAATTTTCATCATCCGAGTGACGCAGTTATTTAAAACGTAATTAGAAAAGTAAAATTCGAAAATTCATTTAGTACTGCCCTCACCCTTAATTGCAAGGAGAGATTCGAGGATAACTGCCTTCTGCATTCGTAAAGCCAACAATTCAACTTGCAACGGACAAGTTGGTATTTTAGCTTACGCAGATACAAAAAAATGTTTCATCCCTTCAAGGATGCATATAATAATAGTTATTACTGTTAATATTATTACCCTGAAAAATCCTAATTACGGTAATTTACGGTAAAATACGATAGTTCTGCGACAAATTTTCCGCAATTTACGGAAATTTACCAGAATTTGCGGAATTTTTACCATGAGGACCGTATGTTTTTTTATTATTAAAGTTTTTACAGTACAATACTTCACTTTACGGTAAAATACCGCAGACTTGCCGCAATTTTACGTTAAATTACCGTTCTCTTCCTGCCAATTTATGGTAAAAATACCGCACTTCTGCCGTAAAATACCGTAATTCCTCCGAATACCGCACATTATGGTAATAACCGTAATTTACTGTAATTCGGGTCTGCCAGAGTATTATTCTAATTATAATATAATACGTAAAATTTTGATTATAAAATTTTAGAATACTTGACACAATGATCGATATTTATGCGTCAATATTACAATATTTATTGGAAGAAAACTTAACTCTCTATCTTTGGAAAAATAGTACTTTCACATTGTTTAGAAAAATTGTATAGGGAGAACATCAAAACATTGAATTTAACCCTTAATTATACTCGCATAGGGTCAAAACGCATGCAAGCAGCATGTAATTTTCTTCATGCAAGTAATTAAGGGTTAATTATTATGAATTTACAGTTTGATCTCCACTATCAACAATATTTAATGGAAGTCGTTGATTTGTTGGAGTCAGATAAAGATTTCAAAGCTAAATTGCGGAACTCTACTGAAGAAGACCTTCAGGTAAAGTTTATTAGAACTAAATTAATTAAAATCGATTTTATATTTTAATAATAAATAAAAAATATTAACTTTTTTTCATTTTATAAAATATTATATAGACAGCTAAAGTAGCGCATGAATTGAAATTCATTGATTACAATATAAGAACTAAATTAGATGAACTAAAAAGACGTGAATTGGAAAGAGTCAGGCATTACGCAATAAAAGAATATGAATTGACAAATAATATTACGATTACTGCTGATCATATGGATATGCACAATCGGCATACATTTGAAGTTGAAGATTTGAAAAAATTAATTTTAAGAGTAAGTACTAGTAATTATTTATTTTTTCTTGATATCCCGCCAAAAAAGTTCAAAATAAAAAAATAATGAATAGTTTATTGATTTCTCTTAACTATTGAATTAAATAAATACTTTTTTTTTAAAGGCAACTAAAGATATGAAAGAACAAGATAGAAGACGGCGAGAAGAATTCAAACAGTATGAAATGAATAAGAAATTGGAAGAAGAAAGAAAACTGCAAGGTGGTAAATAAAACTTTACTTAATAACAAACTTTTAATAATTATAATTAAATAGTTTTTTTTTCATAAATCTGTATTATTTTATATATCCTAGGATTATCTGAAGAAGAGAGAAAGAAATATGCTGAAGAACTTGAGAACATGAAAAAAAAACATAAGGATCATAAGCCAGTAATATATTTTCTAAATAATTTTATTTTCAAAAAATTATAAACTTTGAGTTATATAATAAATAAATAAATTTGTTTATTTAAGCTTAATCATCCAGGAAGTAAAAAACAATTAGAAGAAGTATGGGAAAAGGAAGATCACATGGATGGTAACGATTTCGATCCAAAGACATTTTTCTTCATGCACGATCTTGATGGCAATGGATTTTGGGACGAAGACGAAGTAAAGGCTCTATTTTTAAAAGAGTTAGATAAAATGTATCAACAAGGAGCACCTGAGGACGATTTAGTTGAGAGAGCCGAAGAGATGGAAAGAATGAGGGAACATGTGTTCTCTGAAACTGACGAAGACGGCAATAGACTTATTGAGTAATTTTATTATTTAAATTTATTATTAGTCTTTAGATTGACATCCGAGCTAAAGGCCAAGTCGTCAAGACATGAGCCTTATATATAAATTATACTACAGTCGAACTCCATTAACTCGAACAGTTAGTCTACGGAGGAGTGGAAATTTCTGAGTTAACAGATGTCCCTTCTCCTTTAAAAACGTGAACAATAACGCATGCGCTCTTACATCTACATGAATGATGGCATATAAATATACACACACATACAAATGTATAGCATCGGGTGGGAGACGGAGTAGTTCGTAGTAGGGGTCAAGATTTAGGGGAAGTTCCGAGATAATGGAATTCGACTGTACATTTTATTTGGTTACATCACAAGTGATCCCACCGACAATTTCATAGAATAATTAATTACTAAGACATGAGTAATTAAAGTTTACTTTTATAAATACAAAAAGTGAAATTATGTAAATTAGTTGCCGATGGGATCAGATGTTGGTGGGATAAATTTGTAGGGAACACTTGTCGTGGTATAAAATTGCTGGGATTAGTTGACGGCACACCATTTTATTGATTAGTTTTTGTTAAAAAACATTAGAAAAATGCGCCAATAAGTATCTATACTAGGGATGTGCGAATTGCGTTTGAATCGAATCGAATTTTCGAATTATTCGTCAATTTTCTAATTATTTGTAACTTTTCAAATTACTCGATTCAAATCGAGAAAATTCTGGGTGTGTTCTTTGAATGCGTCTAGGTTATGTCTACCCTTGGTCACTTGATTATATTTTAGATGATGTCCTGGACATCTGTATCGCGTCTGCCTGAAATGGGTGAGGTAAAAGTCCTCGCAAGGGGGTGAGCTCCGGTTTTGTTACATTAATTAATTAATTAATAACTAAATATCATACTTTTACGCATTCTGACGTCACAACTTATGATCCGCGGTGTGATATATAATATTTTAAGCTGCCGACTATAAGCAAATGCAATTACTTATTTATTTAATAAATTAACTTATTTTTTGTTCATTAGTTATCAAGAATTTTTGAAACAAACAAAACGTAACGAGTTTGAAAATGATCCTGGCTGGAAACCGATCGACGAACAAGAAATTTATACACCTGATGAATACGAAGCATATAAAAAAGAACACGAGATCAAAAACCAAGTCGTAGAGGGTTTGGTGAGTTAATATTTCAAATAACTTTTATTTCAGTTTTTAATTTAAAAATAGACAAAGACATCACTAGAGTGTGTAAATTTTTTTCTAGTAGAGTATTTATAATTTTTTGTTTTGGTTTTTTTATACACTTTCAAAGCACTTGTAAATGTAATTATTTTGCATTGAAAATGAATATCCCACACCTTTAAAAGCAATAGATTCTTTTTTTGTTTATGAATTAACCTTTTTATAAAATACATTACGTAGTAATTAGAATACTTAATAAGCTTGTGCACTTTTTTTTGTTTTATTATTATTAATAGTCACCACCACAGCCCGATGCCACACATAATCAACAAGTAAGTATAGATTTTTTTTTAATTGGTTGAGTTTGAATGTTAAGATAATAATAAACTCTTTTGTAAATTATTGCACACCTCAAGCGCGAAACCGCTGAGTTTGATGTATTGACGTTCATTTTTTTTTTTTTTTTTTTAATAACTACATTTTTTAAAGTATAGGAAAATATGTTGAAACTTATATCATCATATAGAGAATTTACTAAAGAATAATTACAATATAACATAAAGTTGATTCCTTAATATGTTAATTTCAAAATGAATAATTTAGTTGAAGGGGACTCTGATGTCAATCAATTAACTGATTTTTTGTTATCACGATAACTCTCTAATAAAACGACTCTCGGAGCCAATTTTTTTTTATTAGCGTTAGTTTGGTGAATACAAGAACCCTATTGCAAATCACAATCCAACTCTTTTTGGTTTAATTGTAATTAATAAAAACTTAAAAACTTGTAATTTAAGGAAAATTTAGTAGCCATTTTTATTTTTACTGTTATTATTTTTTTTCTTTTTTCTCCGTCAACTACTGGCAGCAGCACTAGCGTAATAGGATTGAATAAAGAGCGACATCTAAGACAAAAAGGCGGGATATTTAAAAAAAAAAAGTAATTAATATTATGAAATAAAAGTAATGGTTAAAAATACAATGAGCGATTGAGGTGTGCACTTTTGGATTTTCAAAATTTTTAAAAATTTTTTGATAATATCTACTACTAATTAGTTGTATTAATATGTATTGTTTTAATGTTCATTGAATAGTTCCCATCGCAACCAGTTCAACAAGACCCTAATCAAGTTCCGCAATATCAGCAGCCACCTCAGCAGCAACAACAGTATCAGCAACCGCCACAACAACAACAACAACAACAACAACAGCAGTATCAACAACCGCCACAACAACAACAGTATCAACAACCACCGCAACAACAACAGTATCAACAACCACCGCAACAACAACAGTATCAACAACCACCGCAACAACAACAGTATCAACAACCACCGCAACAACAATACCAACAACCTCCACAACAACAACAACAACAACAACAACAACAATATGTTCAAACTAATCAGATACCCGTCCAACAGCAATATCAAGGTCAAGTTCCTCAACAACAAAATCAACAAAATGTCCAACCCAATATCAACCAACAACAAAATGTCCAACCTAATGTTAACCAACAACAACAACAACCAAATGTGCAATTAAATCAAAATCAACAAAATAATTTGAACCAACCGCAACAAAATGCTATCCCCCAAACAAATAATGTTTAAATTTAAATTGTTGTTTAAATTTCATTTGTTACAATATTAATTTTACGAATTAATGAAATTTATTTTAAATTTTTAAACTGTTAAATTAATTGATAAAATAATAGACGTGTGTGAAAATTGTTTGAATGAAATCTATTACTATTCGAATCGAATTTTTGATATTTTTAATTTATTGTAATATTTTAAAATTATTTGAATTTCGAAAGTTCGATTCGGATTTTATTCATTTAATTTTTCACTCACATGTGATAAATTATAAAAAAAAAGGTTTAATTTACATACAATTTCAATTTTTTCAATTATTCGATAACTTGCGAATACTTTGAATTTTCAATTTATTAGAAAATTTTAATTATTCAATTAAAAATTTCAATCAGATTTCTATCCTGTATTTAAAAAATTGAATACTAATTTTTTTTCATTTATTGAAATTATTAATTTATCAAAAATATTTATAATTTTGAGTTTTGACCAACAAAAAGTCAAAAAATAAAATTGCAACCAAGTAAAAATTATTTTTGATAAATAATTAATTTAAAAAATAAATGAATATTCAATTCGATGTCAATAATTCGTAAGTTCGAATAATTCGCATCCTACAGACTGAACTATTCTGCATTTTCTACAGTCTGAAAATTTCTTATTATATTTTTTTTTCTACATAAATATTTTATACAAAAAATATTTAATTTCCAATTGTTTAAAAAATTTTCTTATCAATCAATTAAAAATAAAATTCTGTTAAAATTAATTAGAATAATAGAGTAAAAAATTTAAATAAATAAATTTAATTAATCAAATAGGAAAATTATACGTAGCATTTTTTTTTTTTAATTATTTTCCTTTATAATAAAAAAAAAAGTCTATTTTAATACAAACTCTTGGTTGTTTCTGTAATTTATTTATTTAAAAAAACGTTGATTAAAATAAGTTTAAATATTAATTACTAATTATAATTTGTTTAATTAAAAAAAAAATGTTAATCATTTTTTTCGCGCCGGAATTGAAAAAAAAAAAAACTGTAATAATAAAATAAAAAAAATTAGATATAAAAATTTTTTTATTCATTTAATAAAAATATTTATAAATAAAAATATGTAAATATATAAATAATAATTAAGTAACTAAATATGTTGTGGATAAATTAATTTAAATTAGAAAATTATTTTGATTTCTTTAATTTTTTATTACATTTTATTTAGGATACGGTAAAAGGTATTGTTTTTTTTTTTTTTTACATATATATATTTATATATATAGGAAATAAATGAAATAATAAAAAAATGTCATTTCTTTCTCATATTTATTATTATTGCATATTGTTTATGTTAGTATATTACTTAGATATACGTGCCAAGTAGCAACTTAAATGTATGATTGCGTGATTCTGTTTTGTATTTTTCATAATTAATTTTTTTTTTTTAATTTATTATTATTTATTATTTATCCATACAAATAACGGGTAAAGGTTTGTAATTTAATGCTTACGTCAATTATATATAGAGCTGTATTTATAAGTAATTAGCATATTTCGGTAGAATGTCATTTTTAAATTTTATCTTCAATGATAAATAAAATTAATTTTAAAAAAATTAAAATAAAATAATTAACAGCAGGGAAACCAGCGGATCCAATTATCCGCATGTGCGTTTTTTTAAAACTTAATTATAATTAACCGTAATTTTTTTTTTTTTTTTATTAAGAAAATAAATAAAAAAAAATATTAAATATTTATTATTTTTTTTTATTTTTATTTTTTAATGTAAAAATTTTTTACGACAAGTTTCCGAAGTCACATTTTATCCAGTCAGAAATTACACGCTAACAATTTAAATAACAAATTTATCTATCTACTGAAACGTAATTATCGTTTTGATTTATTAATTAATTATATTTATTAAAAAATAAAATTATTATTATAATGATAATAATAATAAACGAGATTTAATAATAATGTATTATAAAATTAATTACTTAATTAATAAAACGATCGAGTTTTAATGAAAAAAAAAAAATAATATTAATATTAAATTAAATTATTTAAAACTATACTATTTTTTAATAATACTGAGAGCTTCTTTGTGAGATCGAAATTCATTTGAATTTCTTAGCACAAGTTTCCTTAAAAAAAAAATCTATATGGGAATCCGCCTAGGTTACTATGGGGGTTTGCATATTACGTTTTCGGATGAAGTACTGTGTAGTTTTATATAGGAATATTAATCTGTTCCTTCATTCATATACGTGTCTCTGAAAAAAATCCATGCGGGATTGCATGGGAACCCATGGAAATTCATATAGAAAAGTATGGATTTATGTAAGAATCTATAGGAATTAATATTGGTGTATACGGATTTATATAAGAATCTATGGGTATCCTAATGGAAATCCACGTAGGAAACTATGGGGACCTGGATGCCTGTGTTGAAAATCCCCATAGAAAATTGTAAGTTCCTGGATTCCCATGTAAACCCACATAGAAAACTGTAGGTACCTAGAATCTTATGTAGGAAACCCCCATAGAAAATTGTACCTGGATTTCTATGTAGGAAAACCCCATAGAAAACTGTGAGTATCTAGATTCCCCTGTAGGAAACCCACATAGAAAACTGTAGGTACTCGGATTCCCATGTAGAAAACCCCTATAGAAAATTGTAGATACCTAGAATCTTATGTAGGGAACCCCCATAGAAAACTCTGAGTACCTAGATTTCCATGTAGAAAACCCCCATAGAAAATTGTAGGTATCTGGAATCCTATATAGAAATCCCCCATAGAAAATTGTAGGTATCTGGAATCCTATATAGAAATCCCCCATAGAAAATTGTAGTTACCTACAATTTTATATAGGAAACCCTCATAGAAAATTGTAGGTACTCGGATTTCTATATAGGAACTTGACATAGGAATGTGTATACATGGATTTCTTTATGGGAAATTCATATGGAATCCAGGTTTTTATATAAGTAATTTCTGTAGAATTCGGGGTATCTGAATTTCTATGTCTATCGTCTATTGATACGCGCCTATGAAAAAAGAACAGATTAATATTCCTATAGAAAACCATATGGGAATTCATCCGAAAACGTCATATGGGAACGCGCATAGAAATCTAGGAAGGATTCCCATATGAATTTTTCTTTATAGGGATATCTATTAATAAAATTTTTTTTGTTTATCGTTTTTTATTATAAAAAAAATTATGATCACGCAACAGAGCTCTCGACGAGGACATTTTTTTTTTTTTTTTTTTTTTTTAATAAATAAATATATACATATATATGTATGGAAATAAATCTTAATAATTACAAAAGTAAACAAGAGATTCAATGCTTAAATAATTGCTTTAATATTAATAGTTAAGCATTGGAATATTTTTTTTTCTTATTATTTAAATAATAATAATAATAAATACAATTAATAATACAATTTTTAAACCTGCCTTACAATGCTGCGTCTTTTTTTTCATTTATTTACAAGTGATACATTTTTTTTTTAAATTTAAAAAAAAACTATTCAACTTTAATTTAAAAAAAAATTTTTGTGCTACGGATAATTTATTGGTTGGTCTTTTAATTTATTTAAATCTGAGCTCTAAAAATTATTGAATATATCAGAACATATGTGAATCCTACTAATGAAATATTACTATAGTGTTTTAAGATAAAACTAGGATGGTTATTTTTGTTATAATTTTGTTTTTTATTTTTATTTTCCTCTACATTTTACTATCAGTTGTAGTTTATTGTAGCGAGGGGGAAAAAAGTAAGCGAGTTATTTTTAATTATCATTTTCTCTCTCATTCTCACACACTATTGTGTTTATTTATTTTTCTGATTATTATTATTATTATTATTATTATTATTATTATTATTATTATTATTATTATTATTATTATTATTATTATTATTATTATTATTATTATTATTAATATTAATATTATTATTAGTATTATTATTATTATTGTGCATTTCTCACTTGTTACTATCATTATTTATTTTATTATTTATTTTTCGGCAGCCAGAAAAATTAATCCATCATTTAATTACAAGGCTAATTGTAGCATTTTATTATATCGTAGTTTTTTTAATTACTTGGCTTTGATGTTGAGTCTTTTTTTTTTTTTTTTAATTATTTGAATCGCTAAAAATTTTGGTATTATTGTTAATTAAAATAAAATTATTTATTGTGATGTATGCAAATTAGGGGTGCGCAAATAGTTTGAATTTTTGAATTCAAACTATTCAATTCGAACTATCGAATAATTCGAATTTTTCGAATAATTCGTAAATATTCGAATAATTAAAAACTTTCCGAATTATTTATAAATATTCGAATAATTAGAAACTTTCTGAATTGTTTATAAATTTTCGAATAATTTTTAAATTTCTGGATAATTCCAAAACTTTTTTTTTCACGACTTAAGGGCTAATGGTAACCGATTTTCAATTCAATTTAATTCACAGACAAAGACTGGAAACTTAAAATAGTCTTTAGCGTTTTTAAAACCTTAATAGAGGGCTAGAAATTTTGTATTTTCAAAATTTCTAATTCGTCTCCGAGAAAAATTGTTTTAAAATTATCATTTACTCTACGAGTGCAACAAAGACAATTCCGTTTATTTTTCTGAGTGTGAGAAAGAGCTCCGGTAGCGTATCCCCTTAAAATTGTAATATTTTTTCCAATAATTCAAATTTTTGTTAGAGGTAATAAATAGAACAAGGCCTCAAATCTACGAAAAAAATCATTTTTGCTTCCTTTAAAAACTAAACTCTTTATTAACCCATCAGCACTCCCGTGTTTTTTTAGTGTCTCGCTTTCACTACAGCGACATCCTATAATTTGAATAGAGTCCTGTGAGCAAATGCTTATAACGGGAGTTCTGACGGGTTAAACGAAAATTGAATATTTATCAGCTGATTAGAATTTTCTCGACTTCCATTGAGAAATTCAAGAAGTTATGAATAATTCGAAAATTTTCAAATTATTCGATTCGATTCGATTCGAACACAATACGCACCCCCTAATCCAACTAAAATATTTAAAAATTACCAAAAATAATAAAATAAAATCATCTGATATTTTTCCATCAAAATATTTTTTTTTATATTTTACTCATCAATAACCATAGTATCAATAAAACACATATCAATTTATATATAATATATATCCTTTATATATTTATAATTCCACGTACTATATCATTATCATCAGCATTACTAGATATTTATTTTTGTCACTTAAAATTTATGTATGTAATATAGGTATCTTTTGTCTTTTAAATTCTGTTCACAATTAT
Organism: Microplitis deprimator; assembly: GCA_964016945.1. Classification (NCBI taxonomy): domain Eukaryota; kingdom Metazoa; phylum Arthropoda; class Insecta; order Hymenoptera; family Braconidae; genus Microplitis; species Microplitis deprimator. Next base: position 11,162,507 of record OZ024716.1, read on the forward strand.
ATCAAAATGTGAAAATGAATTTATATTTTTATTTATATTACTTCAGTAATTAATTATTAAATAAGTTTATCATTACCATTATTATTATAAATATTATTATTTTTGTTCACAATTCTCGCTTAATTTATTTTCATTTAATTATCATCCCCTAAAAATTTTTTTGTTAAATCAAAATTGAACTTCCTACAGACATGCCATTCAGGGTATTACCGGTTATGGATTGATCCAAACAGAATTTTATTTATTATTGTGTCTTTTATTTTTTATTTTTAAAGTAAACCATCAAGAAACGTCGAAAATAATTTTTTTTAATTCAACGACGTATACAACTGCGTTAATTTTTTTTTAATTACTCTGCATTCATTCTTAACCCACCCACACATTTTTTTTTATTTAAGGGGGGAAAGGGTCTGAGATACAAAAAAAAAAGCATATTTTTGTGATTTTTTTTCAAAGTATCTTCTTTATTAAAATTCTTAAAATTTGTGATATTATTAAGCATCATTCCAAGAATATTCTTCTGCTAAATTTTCATAAAAAAATATTGAAAAATAAGCCAGTGGTAGTGGGGAGAGACGAGTCACCTCAAAAAAAAAGTCTCCATGCCGTAGGCAGGATAACTCATAACTGCCTTATCTGAAATCAAAAAACCAAAAAGATTTCTTTAGTTCACAAGTTGATCTTAGATTTGAACGAAGGATTTTTATTTTCAATAGATACTTATTTTTTAATTAAACAAAAGGAGCAATTTTTGGCAAAAATCAGAGTTTTTTGATTGCACCTTTACCAAAAATTCAAAAATGAATATTTTGTTTATTCCTTCATTCAAATCCAAGATAAACTTGTTTACTAAAAAAATCTTTTTGGTTTTTTGATTTCAGATGCAGTCATGAGTTATCCTGCCTACGACATGGAGACTTTTTTTTTGAGGTGACTCGTCTCTCCCCACTACCACTGGCTTATTTTTCAATATTTTTTTATGAAAATTTAGCAGAATATTCTTGGAATGATGCTTAACAATGTCACAAATTTTAAGAATTTAAAAAAAGAAGGTACTCTGAAAAAAAAAATCACAAAAATATCCTCTTTTTTTTGTATCTCAGACCCCTTTCCCCCCTTAAACGGCATATTGTGATTTGGATTTTTTTTTCTTTTCATTTAAAATTTCAGGTTTTTTTCAATGAATTTTAATAATACAAGATTTACCTCAAGATTTTATTAACACGAAATTTTCAAATTCGCTTACTGGTCACGATCTACGGGACTCTTAATTTTTTTTTTTTTGGAAGGCACTTACTACTTTTTTTTTTTTTTTTTTTTTTTTTTTACTTTTTTAATAAATTATTTACTTGATTATTTATTTATTTTTTTTTTCAATCGTACATTCAAACTCACGTCTCTCGTACACTCGCTCACCTCGGTCTCGCAATTTTAATTATTTCATTTATTCTCTCTCTCTAAAAATTTTAATTATTTTATTTATTTATCTCTCGAAACATGAAATTTTATTTCATATTTATTTAAAGTTTGCTTATATATGAACACATTTAAGCTTAAATTGTATAAATTTTAATTATGAATTTCCTTTCCGTTTATTTTTTTACAAACCGGAAGTAAGAAATAGTACGTATACAATTTTGTATATTTTTACATGAAGGAGATCGGTAGCCAGTGAATTTATATTTTTTTTTTTTTAAATTTGTATGTAAGAAAGAACGTCTCCTTCGCACTTTTGGTAATGTTACAATTATTATTATTATTATTTTAATTTTTTTTTATTTTTTGAATTTTTTTTCGCACAAAAACGTTTGTATCAAGAATATTTATTTTTAAATATTAATTACCAACTGTGCTAATTGGAACGAATTTTTTTTTTTATTCCAAAAATTTTTTTTTTTTATTAAACATTAGTCCAGTACAAAAAAATTTATATTTTTACATAAATACTGGAGTAATATAAAATAAGTTATGATTTAAGAAAATATTTAAATGACCGAAGCGCGCGAGAACTTTCTTTTCAATTCCTAGACACAAATGGGAAAGCCAAAAACAAGATTCTCTCTGAGATTTGTTTTTTTTTTTTATTTTTTAATTTATAATTTTTTTTTTTGAAAGGCCACTTCGAATAGTGTTTACTTACACCCACTAGAAATTTATTTTTTATTTTTTAATAATTATCAGACCGTTCGATAGCACGAAATTTAAGAGTTTATCAGATCCGAGTGATCGAGAATCCTAAAAAAAGGTCCTTGTAAATTTTGAAAAATACCACGATCTAGTTTATTTCAAAAATAATTTTTATAATCCAAAAAAATTAAAAAAATTAAAAACATTCACATCACAATTTTTCATCTAGATTCACACCTACAATCTTAAAGTTTTACCTTAAAATTCATCAAAGATCCAGTCTAAATTTATTTAAAAATTTTTAATTTAATGATTATTTTATTTAAGTTCTTTTCATTTATTTATTTCCTAAACCTTATAATTTTTATACTTGGCATACCCCAAATATGGCAGGAAGGCAATTTATTACACTTAAATAATTTTATTTTCATCTACATCAACTTTTCGCACCACATTTTTAATAATAAATTTATTAAATTTTTTTAAATTTTATTATTCACCATTTTTTTTTAAAACTTCTTTTTACAAGACAGTGACAAATTTTGTACATTTTTTTATGTTTTAATACAAGTAGCAAGTGAGATACTGGCATTTTTAAAATAATATTATATTTTACAAAAGTCAACAAATAAATTTATACATACATAAGAAACTTAAATTCAATTTAACCCTCCGTCGGTCGCGCCGCTGCGTTCCGTCGCCGTATTTTTAATACTGCGATGTTGTCAAGTATCATAGCTATGATTTTTCAAAATTAAAACCACACAAGTTTGTACGACTAGACAATGGTAATTTTTTTTAGGAATTTGTTGCTAAAATAAATATTTTTTATTAAATAAAAATATTAAGGAAAGAGATGAATTAAATGAACTGGAAATGAGTCGCTAGTGGTAACTGGCAACACTGCATTAAAAATTCAAACAAATTCAATGCCCGTCCGGGCGGATCTGAATTACTGTATTCAAAAGAATTACAGACAGTTACGGTATTTTGCGGTAAAAGTAGGGTTAATTCACCGTAAAGTGTAGATTTACTGCAAAATTACAACATTCTACGGTAACGTAAAGTATTTCACTGTGTTACGGTAAAAATCCCACAAATTTGTGGCAAGTCTGCGGTATTTTACGGTAGAAGTGCGTTATCTTTTGTCAAAAGTACGGTATTTTACTGCAATTTTGCGGTAACATTGCGGTAGTTTACCGTAAATGTTCGGATTTACATCAAAATTACGGCATTTTACCATAAAGTGGAGTATTTCACTGCGTTACGGTAAAAATGCCACAAATTGCGGTAAATTACATTAATATGCGGAATTCTACCGTAAAATACCGTATTACTATCACACATTACCGCATTCTGCCGTAAAATGCGGCAACTTGCAGTAAAATAAGATATTTTGCGGTAAGTTGCGTTAAATCGCGACATTTTACGGTAAAATACGGCGAATTTACTGCAAATTTACGGCAAGTCTGCAGTATTGTACAGTAGAAGTTCAGTATCTTTTGCCAAAAGTGCGGTATTTTATTGCAAATTTGCGGTAACATTGCGGTATTTTACCGTAAGCGTGCAGATTTATCGCACATTTACGGAATTTTGCCGCAAAGTGAGGTATTTCACTGTGTTACGGTAAAAATGCCGCAATTTGCGGTAACCTTCGGTAATTTCCTGCATCCTGCCGTAAATTACCGTAGCATGAGACAAATTTGCAGCAAAATACAGTATTTTGCGGTAACTTACCGTAATTCGGATCCGTTAGGGCGAGTTTACTTACGTCAGCGACAAATCGCCACATTTCTCAGGTTTTCCAAAAAAAAAAGAAATTGTTTTTTAAACATTTAAAATATCAGAAAAATAATTATCATTCATTCTTTCGATACTAAAAAGTATAGTAAAAAAACTCATTAAATTTCAAAAGACTAGGAAGTTTATTTTCCTTTTAAATAATCTTGTAATAAAAATTGCGACGCTGCGTTCAAAGCGCGACGGACAAAGGGTCGATAAATTAAATTTTATTTCAATTTAAAAAAAAGAAAACTAATTGTTTAAAATTTATGTTTTTTATCTCGAGTTGCGCGTGTCGAATTCCAATGTATATATAATTAATTAACATTTTATGACTAGAAAATCGCAGGCAATGTCATTGCGTTTTATTCACCATCATTGTATGCAAAAGTTTACCAACTCCGTCCATTAATTAAATTTAATATATGAGTAATTTCGACACACGTCACTCCAAGGATAAACTTGTACGTCAATTATCTCATATTTTGCTTCACATTATATTATATTTAAATCCTTTCATTTCCCTTTCTCTCTCTCTCTCTCTCTCTTTCTCTCATTCTTATCTTGCAAAAGGCTGTGATAATTTTATTATTATAAATATTATCATTATTATTTATTACTAATCGTGTTATTAATTTAATTTAATTTTTTTTCAAAATTCCCGCTATAACATGCAATCGATTCTTATTAAACTATTATACATTTGGCATTAACATATATAATATGCATACATCAATTACGTGTTAGCTATTATTTATTTATTTTTTTTTTTAATTCGCAATTTTGCTATCACGACAAACTAATTTATTTAAAATTTTCAAATTTTCATCCATTTTCTAAATCCACGATCACGATAATTTTGGCGCACATTGAAGTCCACAATATATTGACTAAAATAATAATAAATAAATTATGTTTTTTTTTTTTTTTAATTAATTAATATCTATATATAATTATAATAATAATTGTTTACATTTTACACCATCTTTTAATCAGAAAAAAAATTTTCTTTTTTTTCGAGATACGTAAAAAGTTTTCAACACTCGGACGAGACAATAACTCTTTGCAAGGCTCGCTCGCTTTTTTGATTATACACTTTCTTTATTGTTATTATTATTTTTAAAAATTTTCTTAATCAAGGCCCGTTTTAAATAATGAGTTTATCACCATTTGTCTTCTTGTGTAACTTCACTCACAGCATTAACATTTTATTTTTTTTTTTAAATTAAAAATTACATGTTAATTTTTAAAACCAAGCAGTCTCACTCTTATATTAATTATTGAGTCGTCGAGATTGATGGAATTATTAAGAGCAAAAAACCATAAGTTTTATTGCCTGATTAATTAATTAATTAATTAACAATAATAATAATAATAATCATTTAATTAAGATTACTGTTCACTACGAGAGTCAGTTAGCGGTTCTAGTTTTACCGGTACTTTGTCTTTGTCTTTATGTCCATGCTGACTTTTAACCAAGTCGGCGATGTCTTCTTGGAAGATATTATCAGGTCGTGGGCTTATGTAACTACGTTGTGGCTTATAATGCATTCCACTTATTGCACCTAGTCCACTTAGACCTCCTAGTCCACCGATACCGATTCCGACTTCAACACTACTCGGTATGTGTGCGGGGTCCATTAGTGGCGCGAGGGGACTCGCCAATGGGCTGCCTTCCATTGGACTCTCTGGTGGTCCACCCGAGCCAGGGCTTGGCAGTCCGAGCATCAATGGGGAGTTTCTGTTATTGTTACTTGATCCGCTGTTATTATTCATATGATGCTGACTGACTTGCACAGCCGCTTGGAAGTTTGCCGAGAGATTTGTTGCTACCATATCGTGGGGGTGGGATTGGGCCGCCGCTACCATACTGCACATTTGGTGTCGGAGACCTAAACATAATTTTTTTTTTTTTATTAATTTGATACTTTTTTGGATTTTAAAAAGAAGGTTTTATTGTCGTATTGGGGTGGGGGTAAGGGGGTGGTACTCAGTAATTTTATGAAAATTGAGTATTATTTTGATTTTTTTTTTACTGTTATCGAAAAATTTTGTTTTTGTAAAAAAATATTGTGAAATTAATTTGATTTTTTTTATTATCAGTTTGCAGAAAGAACTCCAGGGTCAAATTGCTTAAAGTGTATTACGATAATAAACTTAAAAATATTTGAAATTTTTGTAATTTTGAAATTTAATTAATTTTTAATGATTTTTTTATCTACTATTTTAAGCAATATTTAATTGATTTTTTAAAAATATCTTCTTGGGAAATAAATCAACTCAAATTTTTTACTTTAAAGTAAATTATAAATAGTACTTAACAAATTAACAATTCCTAATTTAAAATAAGCAGTTAAACTTTTTCAAAAATCTTGTCAGTCGAAAATTTTAATGACTTTTTTTATGGTAAAAACCCTTAAATTTTTTTTTTTTGCATCCAATAATTATGTGAAATGTAATTTTTTTTTTTATATAAATTTTTTACAAGAGAATTTAATTTAATTTTCAAAATTTTTTTTTTTTACTTATTTTAACGAGTACCCATTTTACCCGCAAAAAATTTTTTCTATTTATTTTGAATATCAAAAAAAAAATATTTGATGTATTTGAGTTCCCGTTTTACCCCTCGCTCCCCTATTATTTATTTAAATAAAAAAAATTAATTTTATAAATTTACTGATAATTTTTTAAATTTAAAAATTTAATCTTTAAGAGTAAACATAAATTATTTATATGCGGGTATTTTTGTTTGTAAAGAAAAAAAAATAAGGCCAATCAATGATGATATTGTTTTTTTAATCATACAGTACAAATAATTGAAGTTAAATTTATTTTTATCTCTTTGTTCATTATATTTATTTATAATTCAAATATTTAATAATTTGGCTTGACATTTTATCCTGTCCCACTTTTAAAAAATATATTTTAATATTCATATTTAAATAATATAATTGACAATAAAACCTTCTTGATTTAAAAGTTGTTATCAGTTTGTTGGTAAAGGGGTTTATTGAACACCTATGGTGTCAAAAGTGATGAGGATGATGTATAAAATATCGTTGGGAATTACCTTGGGCGACCGCGGCAACCGCAGCGGCCGCAGCAGCACTAGGGCTTACCGCGCCCTCTGGTCCATTGCACGCATAATTCGCTAGACTTGGATATAACGGGGTCGGTTCCTCTTTCACGATATTTCCGTCGCGAAATACCACCGCTCTAATCACACCCCGGATATGCTCGTCCGGCCAAACACCCAAAAGAATCCTCTGAGGTCGTCCCCTTCCTTTCGGTCGGAGATCTGGTAATTTTAAACAAAAACAAAAATAAAAATAAAATAATAATTATATTTATTTTTTTTTATAATATTATTATTTATGTAATTTAAGTAAAAGTGGGATTTTATACTGAATATTTATAATTATTGTAATTAATTTTTTTATTGTAAAATAAATTACGAATTGGATTTGAAAAATTCGTTGATGAAAATTTTAGTTAACAAAATTTTTTGTGAAATTTTGTTATTTTTACTTCTACGTAATAGAAAAGATGTCACATTTAAAATATGAAATATGAAAATGTCTTGATCATCAAATTGACACTCGATCTCTCTGTCATTATCGAACATTTGAAAATTTTTTAATTAAATTATTTCTTAACAAAAAAAAAAATTCCCCATAATTTTTTTTCATACATTAAAATTATGGGGATTTTCTTTTTAAATCAGAAGTTAAAAAAAAATTAAGGTTTACATTTTTTGAATATATAAGGAATCACTGTGATGACTTTTATAAATTTTATATTTAAAATTTTGGCTTTTGTCGCTAAGTCTAAAACTAAAAGGGCTAATTTGTTTTCAATTGCTAATTATATTGTAGGCTTATTTTTAAGCCTTTTTAACCTTAGAGAGTTTCCTAAAGTCAAAAGGGCGTATAAAAAAAATGAGTCCTTTTGGAATTAGTAACGCGAAATAAATCATTAGTATTTAATTAAATTTTAGACAAAGAATAATTTTAGGATTAGGTCAACGACAGCTTTTCTACATAAGTATATAAAATATGAATGATAAAAAAATGTATTGATGAGGTTTAGTTAAACATTATGTAGTAATACTGGCATTATTATTGTTATTGTACGTTTCTCCATATGCTCAAACAATAAAATATCAAATTATAGAAGCATACGTAAATACAATGGCCGTCAAATAGTGTAACTACGAGAAATGGCGGTCCCTAATGCATCCGGCAAACGAGGTTCAGCTTGTTGTAATTGCATCTTTTACGAGCGCAACTAAATCTAAACGCGCGCCAAGTTAGTCTCCAATGCTACACCCACATTTTGCGAAATACAATATCTTTTTTTATCTTTTTCTTAGTATTTATTTATTTACTATTTAATATTTATAATCTGTAATTAGTTATGGTATTTATTTATTATTATTATTATTATTTTTTATGTTGTTAATATTATGTGTGACAGAATAAAATAAGCAACTTATAAAAAGTTAATTATTTAATTGAATAATATAAATTTATTTAAGGGAAAATACTCACCAGCACTACCATCAGAACTTGGTCCAAGCATATTATGCACTCGATTTGCATAAAGAACGAATGTTGGATATGGAATATCATATTTTCTGAAAATATAAAAAATTTATTTACATAAATTTATTATTTTATTAATTATAATAATACTAATAGTTAACGGGTAAATTTGATCTAGTGGGATGATACTGTCCGCTGATAAATTATTTTATTGCGAATCTTGTGATTTGATAGTCATCATGATACAAGAAGTACTTTTTTCGCGGGAGAAAAATTTTCTTAGCTACACAAAGAAAAATTTACAGTTATGATTACAATATTTCATGGGAATAGTTTTTATGTTGTATGGGAACAGTATTTTTTAAGTATCGATTATAGGAATGACACCCATTTTTATTATTACGGCAATGCTATTATGGTAATTATTACTATACAGTTACAGTAATTTTTTCCATAGTATATGGTCATCATTACCATACTATTATGGTAATCATTACGATACAATTATAGTAATTTTTGCCATAGTGAGTGGTAATCATTACTATACACTATGTTAATCGTTACCACATTATTATAGTAATTATTACCATACTATTATGGTAATCATTACTATATTGTTAAACTGATTTTTACCATTCAACATTGTAATCATTATCATTCTATTATAGTAATTATTGCCATACTATTATGGTAATCATTACTATACTCTTGTAGTAATTTTTACCATACACTATTGTAATCAGTCACTGATATACTACTATAGTAATTATTACTATTCTACTATGGTAATCATTATCATGTTATTATAGTAATTATTATCATACTATTATGGTAATCATCACTATACTCTTTTAGTAATTTTTATCATACATTATGGTAATTATGACCATACTATTGTAAGAACTATTACCATAATAATTGGAACTGTTTACATAGTTATAAAAACTCTTCCTAAAAATTATGGAATTATATCCCATAACCCTGAGTAATTATTACCATGACGGTATTCTTTACAGACCAAAATAAATCGTTCTCTACATTGGCATATTTGAAATATTTAATGATTTTGTACAATAAATAAAAGATCAATATAAATGTCATATTGTAACGGAAGTGATTTAATGAACAGTTAATATTCAAATTAATAAAATCTCTCCATTGATTAATAGTTAAATCGTCTGAAATATACACTCAGAAGTATTAAAATATTTAGTATTACATTATGAACAAGTAATTGCTAATGAAATTAAGCTCCGGAGATAATTTTGTCATACCGATAGCTTATTTGAATCGGTATAGTATAATCATATATTTATACGCTTAAAAATATTTTTAATAAAATTTTCTTATTTAACAAATAATTAGATTAGACGGACTAAGTAAAAGCTTAAAGTGTTATGTTTTCCAAATAGATGGTCAACTCTAATTTTATAGTTTGGTATCCGGTTGAGTCATAAATATTCTATGAAATTTTATATTCGAATATTCTATATCCGATGATATCGATTTTAATAACTTTATTTAGCTATCCTGGATATTATTAAATATTAATCATATTGTCATCCAATTTTCGGTTAGAATCAAATATGAATTTTCATTTAATCTCAAAAACTTAATTTTATAGTCAAGACTTATAATCTTATCTATTTTAAACAGATAAAAATATTCGGCTATTAGTTTAATATTCGTTTTTTTTTCTTTTTTTTTTTTTTTTAAATAAATAATCATACAATTTTTATATAAAAAAAAAAATAATAGTTTTCTAAAAGTACCCACTAATAGTATTTCTAAAAAAAATAAAATTTTACTAAATTACTGAGCTAAAAGTATACTTTTAAATTGTAAAATTTACTACTGAAAATTGTATCTAATAAAATTTTTATTCAAAATTCCAACTTATAGAAATCCAGGTAAAAAGAATTCAAGCCAAAATAATAATAAATTTTTTTCTCGGCTCATAATTAAGACTAAAAAAAAAAAAACTGAAAATAGGCCGACTCAATTTTCGGCCTGTTTATTAATAAAATTTCGGCCTTTTTCGATAAAACTACAGTTTTAGTGTGATTTCGACCAAATTTAGGCCTCATTGAATAGTTCTATGCTCTGGTCAAAAATAAAACTTGATTTAGACTTGGTCGTCTTACTTAGTCTCAATTTAAGACGACCAAGTCTCAATCAAATTTTATTTTTGACCCGGGAGGTTTCGGCATGATTTCGGCCAAATATTTTTACCCGTAATTCCATCAATTTTCTCTAATTTTTTATTCCAAGTGCCACGCAAACTCTAAATTTTTTTTTTTGCCTAAAGTAAGAGACCCAGTACCCGACCAGAGAACCAGTACCAAATCTCTCGTATATTTGTATACCTATATTTAGTAAATATAGATACAAAAATACATGAAGTGATCGAGTACTAGTTCCCTGATCGGGTACTGGGTCTCTTACCTTAATTACTAGTTAATAATTATTAAAGTAAATAATAAATTTACCTAGCAGCTTGACTTAACGATAATCCTTCTTTCAAGACACTGAAAATCGCCTCAGCCATAGTTTCCGGTCTCCATGATTTTAGTGGTCCACGTTCACGAAAGCGCAAGTTATGCACCAACCCAGAATTTGTGTTCCAACATTTTTGCCACAGTGACTGCAGTTGATACTGATAGCTATCTGCTGTAACAATTTCCCCGCAAAAAACGCGGAGATATTTTTCAATTAGTTCATAATTCCCAGGTACTCAACAAAAAAAAATACATTTTTTGATTTATTTATTTACATAATTATCAATGGCGAAATAATGAAAAGTAAAAATAATTATTTTCTTCCCTTTCTCTTCCTTTCACATTATCTATATATACTTTTTTAATGACTTATTGTAACAATCAAAATTTATAATACCTTAATAATTTATAACACGATTATCTGTAACAAAAGAAAAAAAACACAAGTAGGCAGTAAGTAATTGAGGTAATTAAATAAATAAATTGAGAACAACGTATTGTATATTTTAAATTCAATACAATCGTTTACAATGAAAAAAAAAATTAATATTTTTTTTTTTCTAATAACAAACATTTGTGTTTTTAAATGTAAACATATCATGCTGGCATTCATTTATTGCTATATTTTTATAAACAATGAAACATTTAATTATCGGAATGTTTTTTTTTTTAATTGTCAACTACAATAATTAATAATTATAAAGATTATAAAAAAAAAAAATAATAATTATACTGGAATGTATTTTTACTTTTGTCAAATAATTAATAATTAAAAAAATATTAAATAAAATTAATACATATATAAAATAATAAAATACAAAGTTAGTTTGTAATGATGTAAGCAACGTATTCTGAAAATACTTGAGCACCCGTTCTTCGTCTCTGAGGATGGCCTCAATTCGCAACGATTATTTAATAGTTTAGTTATTGAGTTTAATTAAGCCTCCGTCAATTTAATGATTAATACATTTAATTGGAAATCACAAATATACGCCATTGAGTCTATCTTTGGACCAAATAAATGATGGAGTAACCAATAGAGTTTCTTATTTTTCTTTTATTTTTATTAATTAATTATTTAATTGTTCATTAACTTTTATTTTTCTCATTTACTATTTTTAGATTGAGTTTAATTAATATATGAAATTATCAGCACCGTCTCGTAATTATTTACAAATTATTTTTTATATACTTTTTAAAAAAATAGTTTATTTTTTTATAAATACTCACTGATTGCATGGTTTGCAAGTGTATTATATTACGTTATTTTATTTTTTTTTATGATTAATTAGTTACTCTAAAAATGTTTATGTTCTATTTTGAGCAAAGGTCATGTAGATATCAACAAAAATATTAAATAGTGTAATGAGAATCTTGTACTCAATATCAGCGAGCGATATATTTATATAATATTGATATTTAATTATTGTTTTATCTTTTGTTTAGTGACAAAGGTACAATTTATTATATTTAATAGCCACCGAAATAAACATTTGTATTTTTTTTTTAATCAACATGATTTTTTTTGTTCTCCAGCTCTTTGTATATAAATATAACTATAATATATAAATATACTTATTTTTAGTTTAACGATATTTAAGAATATAAATATAAAATTTATTTTTTTAGAGATTATTGTTAAAGTTTTTTTTTTATAGGCAGTAATTTAAAAAATTAGAATCAAGTCTTAGAAATCGGTCGTTAAAATGTAGTGAGGTTCATTTTTTCACTGAAAGTAGAAGACTGTAAGTTTGATATTTACGCAATAACGGAAATAAAGGAGACTGGGGTACAATGGGCACCTGAGGTAAGATGGGATGCATCAAAAGTGTGAACTAAATTTAGTTTTTATAAAATTTATTGTTTATTTTGGAATTTTTTCTTAAATTTGAAATTTTGACGTTTGGTTTTTCAATTGATTGAGTAAATTATTAGAGAATTTTGAATGTGATATATTTAAGTATTACAGAAATTTCTGCGCTGGTGCAAAATATCAAAAATAAATTTTTGAGATACTTCATTATACCTCGAAAAAAATTTTTATTCTCTATCTAGGGTTCAAAAAATCAATTACTAATTTTTACATATTTTTTAAATATTAATTCATCAAAAATAATTTTTACTTCATTGTAATTTTGATTTTTGACCAATAGAAAGTCGGAATTTGAAATTATAATCAAGTAAAAATTATTTTGATAAATTAATAATTATGAAAACTAAAAAAATGTTCAAAATTAGTACTTTTGAAATTAAACACTTGGTAGAAAATAAGTCAAATAAAAATAATTGTAAAATGAAATTTTTTTCAATACTACGTCTCCCCTAAACTTAATTTTCAAAGCCTTGGTTTAATGTCTGCATAATTATCAAAATTACGAAACTGAAAAATCAAAAATTTCTCTACTGCAAAAGTAATTTAAAAATTAACAAAATATTATGCAATTTTCTAAATTTAATTAATCATTATTATTAACAATAATAATCTTTTTGAAAACGTCAAAAAGCAATTCAATTTTTTTTTCTTTTTTTGGACAATTCACGTGTTGTCGTTACCCACCCAACTTTGAAAATTAATTAAATATATTTCCCACGCAAATATCAAGCTCGCATTTTATACACGAGTGACATAATCAATTACATATATGTAACTTTAATTAAATTAATTTTGAAAATTTACAGCTCAAAATTTCTTGTCTGCCAGAATTCATTTAACGTTTGTTTAAATTTAATTATCAATGATATCTATTTGTATATTGGAAGACAGTATAAGGCACTAACTTTAAATAAACAAATTGAACTCTATATTAAATTTACAAAATTTTAAAATATAATAATAATAATAATAAACGATAAATATTTGGATTTATTCGTCATTCGTTATCATTTTCGTCATTGAAATAAAGTGAAACAATGGAATGTTTTTTACAAAATGCCCACCACCATCTAAATCCCGACAATCCAGTAAAAATAAAACCCGGATCGCGTCGTCTGCGTAATTTTTCAACAAAGTTCAAAATAGCATTCAGTGACTTTTTAGTTCGTCTATTGTACGGACTGACAGTTATGTCACAGCAAAATTCAAGGACTGCGTTTTCTTCATTTGAATCAAGTCCAGCTTCTTCAAGTACCATCATTCTCTTTGACTTTCCTAGTATGTTGTCATAAAGTGTCCCTTTGGGAATTCCATATTTTGTTGAAGCCTGGGTAAATCTCATTTTCTGGGTGACAACGGCCTCTATCGCATCTTGCAGATCTTGCCGGGTCCACGTTGGCGCTTTCAGCTTCAGCAGGCTCGAATAGTCAGCTAGAATACAGGGAACAGTGGGGACTTTTTCTAAGGTGGGTAAAAAAAAAACGTATCGTCTCTTTAGAAAAAAAAAATTATTCTCTGCAATTATTTTATTTTTTTTAAGACGAATAAAAAATAAAGCGAAGAGTGAGATCAGATGAGTACTTGGTTATTTTTATTTTTTTTTACCCGTGACGTGATAATTACATCTAATGATTTATATTCCGTAATTACCAATATTAAAAGTTGTAAATTTTAATTTTTAATTACAGTTTATCCTTCAGTATTATCGATAAATCTTTTGTTACTCTGTCCAATTATAATTATAAATTTATAAATTTATAAATAAAAGTTTTGTAAAAAAAAAGAAAAAAAAACTGACTGACTGAGTGGTGTAAAATGAGACGAATTGAGAGTGCTTAGGTGTAAAATTTTAGCGCTTGTGAAGTTTTATAAATGAGGGATGGAAAATCCACGAGTTGCCACCTGTTGGCATACCGGAAAATCCGTGGGTTTGTGAACCGCGTTTTCATCCACTCACCATCACACTGTCAAACTTTACTATACCCCGAAATAAATATCATACAATCGGTAAATATACAACTCACTTTTATTTTTATCTTTTATTTATACATTAATTTAAAAAAAAATTTTACCTCAATTTTTTTTTAAATTTAAATTAATTAAAAATTTATGGGAAATATATATTATTAAATATACATGTATAAAGTAGGGATACTTTGCTGAGACATTTAATGCATGCATAAACAGATGTACTGACATTTATGCAGTCAGTTACATATCCGCGGTATTGATTTTATGTTGTAATAGACTAGACACTCAATCTACGTGCACTGACGGACGACGGACGATTGGCATAATATACTCAAGTACTCTAATCTTTAGTGTGAAAAATATTTATTGTTTTATCAACGTCACTAAGTATTTAATTAAAATATGTTCATTTGCTTTTTTTTTTTTAATTATTATTTTTATTCAAATTTATTTTTACTAATTTATTATTAACATCTGTAATTAAATTTTTAAAAAATTTGTAAGCTAACTGATCTACTTTTTTTTTTTGAAAAAATGTGTCAGTAAACTTAGAAATTTTAATTTTTGAAAAATCGAATTTTGGAAATTTTTATTTACTTTAATTACTTAACTTATAACAAAAGTTTAATAGTTTCAAATAATTTTAATATTTTTATTTAAAATTAGGGACAGTGTGGGCAAAACGGACCACCTCAAATATTTAATCAAAATTTTTTACTAAATATTTAGTTAAAAATTTTTTCTAATTGTCACTTACGACTCGTATGATCAATTTTGTATAATTTTGAATGTCTCAAAATTTTTTGAAAAATTTTTTCAGGAATTTTTCAGAAACTCAAAAAAATAAAATTCATCTTATTCCAATCAACTCAAATTCATTATTTCCTTGGCGGTCCATTTTCCCCGCCCTTCTCTCATATAAATTTTTTTTATTATTGGAATAAAAAATAAATTTATGTCAATAATTTCAAAAATATGAAATTGATTAATTTTTCTCGTTCAATAAAATAAAAAAAATTAAATTTCATTATTTAAATATTTTGAAGTCAAAATTTAAAAAAAATTAAAATTACCAAATATTAAAATTAAAATTATCATTAAATAGATAAATTTATACTATGAAAATATTTTTTTATTTGACCTCACTCTTCCTTTAATTTTTTTACTCATAATAATTTATCACTTAACTTTATAATTATTTATTTTTAACTTCACAAAGTGACAAATTTTAATTAATGAATAAAGTGGAAAAAATAATGAAGAATTTTTTAAAAATATTCTACAATTATATGGATTATCATGATTGTCAACATTCTATTAATTATTAAATTTCCTCTCTCTTATACCCGAAATAAAACTGCTGATTTATGAAAAAATATCAAAAGGTCAATTCGCAAAATAGAAAAAATTTCTATAATTTACGTCGATCATAAATGATTATTTAAAAATTCTTATTAAATGGTTTATATTTTTTCGGTTAATTTAGTAATAAAAACTCACCTGATATATTGGAGGTGGAGGCACCGAGCCAAGCGTGGGATGATTCCAACAACTTGGCCTGAAACAAACAAAAAAAAAATATAATAATTATTTTAAAGTTTAAAAAAATGTTTAATTATTATAATAGTTAAAGAAGTATAATAATAATTGTTTGTATAATTATTGTTTGTAGAGTAAAGTAATATTTTTTCCACCTTCAAGACAAACTCTCTGTAATAATTATAACTCTATGAATAATGAGTTTCGCGCGAAAGTGCTTACGGAAACAACTTTAGTAATATGTGAGGCTTTTTATTCTAGAGATGGTTTCCGTGAGCAAAAAATGAAATAAAAAAAAAATTCAAAAAAAAGTGCATTGCTTTCGATGGAACTAAAATCCTTAGAAAGACACACGGAAAGTTAACTCATTTTGGAAGTTTATTTCCCTGCACTTTCTGAGCATATTACGACCGTCTGATATATACTCGGGCCACTTGCCTGCTACATCCTCATAGTAGACTTCCCGAAATGAATTTTCAAGGGTCTTATATATCTACATTCACTAATCATCTGCACTTATTTATTTTCTCATTTAAGCCTTATCGAAACTCTTTCACTTAACGAAAAAAAGGAAATAAAAAATTAAAAGAGCAATTAAAGTTTCGTTTTTATATTTTCCTTTATAAATTATTTTTCTTTGTATTAATTAATGAGGAGACATTTTTTATGGTCTCATAAACTGTCAAAATTACTGAGTAAATTGACATAAAATTCATCAAATTTTTCAGATTGTACTAGTATATATTTTATTGTCAAAATTGGATCAGTGTTTTTTGCACACCTCGAAGCGAAGCGGAGAGATAGTGCTCTACTGTCGTCAAATGTCAAAGCAGGGTTGTCGTCAACATAAATCACCTCCACTATTTATATTTTAAATTTACAGAATAATTGAAATTTTTTTTCAATTTTCGCGCCAATTTAAAAAATTGTATGATTCGTTTTTATCAAACCTAAATATGCTTACACTGAAAAAAAAATTCTCGACTAAAAGTAAATGTTTTTAACTCAAGAAATTTTTTTGAAAACCTAAATTTTCTCGGATAAATGGGAAATTTTCTCTGACCAAGACAAATTCTCTAGGCTCAAGAAAATCTAGACTTGAATGAGCTTCGGTTAAGAATCTCAATTTAATCCTATCGAAAATAGAAAATCGATTATATTCCGATTCACTTCAATCGATATTGACTATTTTCAAAATAGGAACCTCTGACCAGGGATACTCTTTTTCGACAGCTTCAAACGCGAAAATTACGAAATATTTTTCTATAAAAATGTTACGATAACTGAGCTTGAAAAAATATTAATTTTCCAGATTTATTTATTCGCTTCATATTTTAAAGTTTAAAAAAAATTATTTCCTATCATGAAAAAGTTATCGCACTAAAAATTCAATTGATGCCCAGCGCAGCGGATGGAAATATTGCTGATTAAATTAATAAATATTTTGTTTTAAATTAAAATTGAGCGAATTGATGAAGATGAAGATGAAGGTGAAGGTGAAAAAAAAATATTTTTAGTGTTCAAACTAAAAGGGAATATAGAAATGAATTTGCAAAGTTGTCTATTGAGTTAATTCCAACAAATATTTGTCAGCAAAGAGAGACATAGGCTGTTGGATCGAGAATTTCAGTCAACACGGAATGTTGGAGGCAAACGTCGAAGGTGGACAGTACGAAAGGGGAAATGAAGAAGAGAAATAGCAAAAGATAGAAGGTATTAAATATAGATGGGTAAAGGAAGAGTTAGAGAAAGAAAGAGTATATATATAGATATATATCGTATTCGCAGCAATGTACCTCTGGGACAAATTTCTAATCGGATTACTGCGGATTAGCAAAGTTCGTTTGTTCTAATGAAATTCGTTGAAATTAACGTTCGACTGTGCGAGTCAGCAAAAGGGGAAACTCATGTTTTTCTCTATAAAAATTATTTTTTTTTTGTAAGAAAATATTTATATATTTAATAAATATATTGTTTTTTTATCTGGGATATAATAAATAATGTTTTTGGATTATTTATTAATAAATAAATTTTAAAGTATAGATTTGAGATGAAGAATCAAAAAAATAGTGGAAAATAAAAATAATCATGAGAGTAATAAATCATTTGATAACGGGAATGGTGATAGCACTGTGTGGCGACAGGTTCCGTTTGATTAGCCAAATAAATGTGTGTTGAACGCATCCACAACCGCGTTGTTAATTGCCGTTCCAATTGATGGTAAAGGAAGTAAAGATAGGTGGAACGATAACAAAGATACACAATCATATATTTTTATGATTTAAAAAAAAAGGAAAAATAAATAATTATTTTTAAAAATCGTCGGGCTGAATAATTAAAATTTTATATATTTTTTTCATATATTCTATTTTCAATACTTTTTAAATTACTTTTATCTTCCGGTGATAAGTACAAAGTATGTACTTTTATGAGATAAATTTGTAATATGGAGCATTTTAATTAGATACATTACTAAAAATTTTTAGTTTTTTTCTTTGTTTCATCAGTGGGAAATTATTGGCAGGAAAAATGGAGAATTTATATTTTTATTTGAATAACTGTTTTTTTTTTTTTTTTTTTTTTTAGTATTTGTATTTGAATTAAAATAAGGGAGGCCGGGGCAAAATGAGACACCATTTTTGAAGACAAAAAAAAATTTTTAAGGAAAAGAAAGGGGTAAGTTAATTAGTCTAGAAGTGGCGCCATTTTTTTTTCTTTTTTTTTTTTACATGAATTAATTTATTGAGAACTGAAAAAGTAGAATCTGTGGTAAAATGGGCCGCTATGGAAATTTTGTTGATTCATAAACTTATTTATCAAAATGAGTTTTAACAAAAAGATTTTGGTTTTTCTTAATACTAACCCATTTTACCTCAAATTGATTTTCTTCGAGTTTTCAATAAATTAATTTTTTTTACTAAAAATCATTAAAAATTTTGAATACGTCGCACTGTCCAGACTGTTCAATTTGCCCCATTTTTTACTACGAATTTTTCTAATACAAAAAATGGACCCTCATTTTCCTCTGGTCTTGCCTACTTTTTAAAATCGTTTTTGACGAATATGATATTCTGTTAAGAAATATAAAAATAAGAATAAAATTTGATTTAAATTTATCACACCCGTAGAGATCTTCAGTTGAAAGCTTACTGACGTAAATCTTTTAGAGAAAAAAAAATTGTCAGTCAATAAAAAAAAAAAAAAAAAAAAAAATAGGAAGTAAATAAATAAAAATGAATAAAAAAAAATTCAATTTAAAGGAAGAAGTTGATTTTATATTTTTTTTTAACCCTGTTTATTTCGTTAATATATTATTCGTGATTCCCTTTAACCGCTTTTCTCTCTGTACTTAGAATCGAGTTGATCGACTGTACAGAATTTTATTAGATATATATATACCATTAAACTTTATTACGCGATTGGAATTAATTATTTAATGAATCCACTGCAGCAAATAGAAAACGACATGAGATGAATCGAGACTAAACTAAAAAGAACATGCATCTCATTTGTGGATTTTTAATATATAATTCCTTTTTGTATTTATACATATATATGAAGGTATATATTTAAAAATTTAGACAAACTCAGGACAAGAGATACTACTTCAAAGAAAAATTTCATTCCAAAAAGAAATTTTGATGTAAAAAAAACTTGTCGATTGATATCTTTTTTGAATCAGAAGTAATCGAACAAAATAGAGACTGAGGTAAAATGAATCAGTTTAAAAAAAAAATTTATCAAGTCTGATGACAACTGGATACAATGTCAAGATTGGCATCATAGAGTAAAATGACAGATAATAAAAATTACGTCAGTTATTTTTATCTTGAAAATTCTAAAATTATTTTGATTTTTTTTTGTTTGTCATTTTTCACAATTTCTAACACCACTTAAATATCAAATATTTTTATGATTTTTTTTTTTTTTTTAATCAAAGTCGTTTTTTAAATGCCTGGGATTTGAACCCACGTCCGGACAGTTACAAGTCGAGCGATAAGTCTACTTACCCCTCAGCCATAGTGACCGTTTTTTTTTACAAAAACGTGTTATTAAATATTCATAAATTATCACTATTTGATTAATTTGATTTAAATAAATATTCGTTAATTAATTAATTAACTTATCAGTTAAAAAAAAAAATTGATTACATTGCACTGAATGTTCAACTTGCCTCACTTTTTTCTAGGATCTAAAAGAAAATTTTTTTAAAAACATCGCCTTGGATTTTCTCAAGTATTAATTTTCAACAATCGTCAAATTAAAAGAGATATTAACCAACTGGACGCGTTAATTATAACAAAAACTGGACAAAAGATAATAAAACGAAGTTTATCACTTTTTTTTCACCAATCCAAGCAGGAAGCATTTATTTATATTCACAGCTGAGAAGTGCATCTCTTGAGTTTTCTTCAAACAAAAAGAGCGAATAAAACTTTTCATAAATGTAATCTCTGTTTATTATTTTAAGCATCAACCAGAAATTTAATCTCAGATTCAACTTTTTTTTTTTTTTTTTTTACTAAAATCATTTATTTAAAAAATATTCTTTTTTTTTTTTTTTTCAATAAACAAATATGTATATACAATATAAATAATAGCTTTACGTGACATCTAGTTTGCTGATGTACATTTTAGCATCAGGATAGAGAAGATAGAACATGCGGGATGTTGATCCTCGGATTGAGGGTACGGTGAATACCAAGAGACTAGTCATGAGGGTTGGGTTAAGTTAGTCAGTGTGGTTTTAGTGCGATGTTAGCTCACGTTTATGTATACGTTCAGTGCAGTACTCAACTATGTATTAGAAACATGTACTTTATCGTTACATACATATGTGTTTATATATGATGAATGTATGCTACCATTACATATAGATACCATGCGTTTAAACATTTGAGATTTCACGATTAGTACACAAAATTTCACAGTCATTGATCCATATTAAAGATACTAATTTATTTATTCTTCATTCTATTTGATCATAATTTAATGTGCAGCATTCAATTAATAATAATACCATTATAATTATTTAGTCTAATTTACACACATGAGTTTTGTAATTATAAATTAATGGGTAAAATAAAAATTTTATAAATAAACAGAGCTTATAATGTAAATTTACAAAATTATATATATATATAAACATCCGGTGAGAATTTAAATATAAAATATAATCTCTCAATGTTTGTAATAAAATTTAAAACATTTTCTATTTGAAGAAACTCGATGGATAAATAAATTAAAGATAATTAAATAAACAAATCAAGTCAATAAATCAAAAGGGAAAATAGATTATAGGAAATATTAAAAATTAATATAAAAAAAAAAAAATTCTGAAGGATATTGGTAACTGTGGAAAAAATGTTCATGTGCTGGATACTAAGAGGGTGTATTTGTAAAAGGGTAAAAATGAAGAAGTGAAGTTTTGTTGGTTGAGAAATTAAAGGTTTATTTTTGATAAAATTAAAAAATATATAAGTAAGCAAAAGAAGGGGGTATAAGAGGGCGGTATATATACATAATATAAAATAGAAGACCGAGTAGCAAGCCGGTAATTTGGTTGGGGGAACGATTTAATTTAAATCGCGGGAATGCTGAGTCGATTTAATCGGAATCGATTGAGCTGCCGCACTCCCAGTAGCAGTAAGCACGATTGGATTAATTCCTCCGTGCGAATTAATTCGATGAAAATTAATTCGATCCGTCGACTTTGCTGCAAAATTATTCTAATCCAATCCACGTGGAAGCTAGCACGATTGTATGTTTATACTATATATATATATATATATAGTTAAAAAAAATTTGCATCAAAGAGTATTGTCATTTTTTAAATAAAATTTCCTAGACAAGTAACGATAAATTTTAGTTATATATAAAATAGTAAAAAAGCGGGTAAAACGAGACCGCTAAGGAAATAATGAATTTTCGTACCTTCAAATACGC
This sequence comes from Microplitis deprimator, assembly GCA_964016945.1. NCBI lineage: Eukaryota > Metazoa > Arthropoda > Insecta > Hymenoptera > Braconidae > Microplitis > Microplitis deprimator. The sequence continues at coordinate 11,184,787 of OZ024716.1, forward strand.
AAAATCTTTCTTCGGCTTCTACTCGGAGGTTTTGAACGAAATTATAAGTTGTCATAAGCAAAATTTTTTTCCAGTGGGCAAAACGAACGACTTTTTTTTTTAAAATTGATATTTAAATGCAAATAACTGAAAAGCGTATCGGCATTTCGAAAAATCTTTAAGAGATAATTTGCAGAAGATGAAATGGTCTACAAAAAAAGTCCTATGACATTTTGTTATAAATCTAATAGTTTCACCAAAAAAGTCAAATAATACTGAAATTTATTGTACTTTAAACTTTAACTTGAAAAAACTTATGAAGGGGTCGATTTATCGAAAAATTCTGAGTCCTTTTTGTAGTCTGTTCGACCTATTGCTCTGTTAATAAGTAGGAAAAACTCAAAGCTAAAAAAAAAAATTTCCTGAGTTATTTAAATGGGAAATTTGATTTTTTTAATGAGCTGTATCTGTAATCGAAATAGAATTTTTTTTTGCGCGAAAATTTTTATTTTGTGGTGAACTACACAGAAAAAAAAGTTATCTTGAGTCAAGAAAATATTTTTGAAGACAAACGTTTTCGGGAACCAAGTCAAGATTTTCTTGAGCCAAGAGAATTTGTCTTGGTTAAAAAAAATTCGTCTTGGTCGGAGAAGATTTCTACTTTATCTGAGAAAGTTTAGGTCTCCAAAAAAATTTTCTTGGATCAAGAATATTTACCTTCAGTCGAGAATTTTTTTTTCTGTGTATGACTTTTTTCACAAACATTTAAAAAGAAGAGATGCTCTGAAATTTCCCTGTTACCAATCGGTAAGAATTTGGATTCCGCGCCGTCATTGCTTACCTTCCCCTGCTTATTACCCGGAGAGAATTTTCAAGTTTCAAGTGAATATGCCTATGCAGCATAGTAATATTTACATTACTCTATAGTTTGTGTCCTGCCGCTCTTATGTGACTGCATACACAAGCTATATAGCAATGTAATTACTACTATGCTACAAAGGCATATTTACTTGACATTTCTCTCCGTGTACTTCATAATCGGTATATAAAAAAATGAAAATGAATAGAAATAAACTTTTCAGTTCTACTATAAATATACTTTTCTATAAATTAGACGGAGATATCATTCATTAATAATGCATCGCAATAATACTATAGACTACGTCTAAAATGTAAAATTTCCAACGTATTAAGTAAATATCCATTTTTTATAACATCGGTAACAAATAGTTATGTTTTTCATATATATATGTATATATAGAAATGAAGCTATAGAAAGAAAAAAGTTTATTTAAAAGAGTATAGTCATTTAAATGTTAATTTTATTTTCTAAAAATATATCATTGATTTAAATATTGTAATAGATATATAAGTGCGCCATAAATTTAAAGCAAAAAAAAATATTATTAAAATTACTCTTGGCTTGAAAAATGAATCCCAGTTGAGTTTATTTGCAACTTTGTTAATATTTTATGCATTTGCAACAAATTTTACCTATTAATTATGTAATAGAAATTTTTTAAATATCGCGCGACGTTAGTGTGTATATATTATATATATATAAATATGGATGTATAGATACTTATGAAATGAACATTTATAAAAATAATAAGAACGTTAGATGATTTTTGACGTAATTTGTATTTAAAATTCTTATAAAATACTAGTCGCATATATATATATATAAATATTCTAAATATAAAGTTAACATTTTTATTTCAATTTAGAAATTGACATTGTTAAGAATTCAATGAATATTTTATGAGTCAACAGGCCGATTTGTGTATATATACATGAACTACTAAAAATAAATTTTCAATCGTGTGCAAATCGATTAAGTCAATTTCTTAAAAAAACTCTTAACTGTCTGATGAATAAGTATTTAAGATTGATATATTGAATAAAAAATGTAAAGTTTAAAAAAACGGGTCAAATTATTTCAATAATGGATGATAAATTATTTAAAATGTCAATTATTTTTAGTAACAAGTAAACTTTTGGTATTTATCAACTCGTATTTATATTTTTTCTCACCTTTTGTTTTATATTTTTTATTGTTACACATGTGGGAGAGGAGCGGAAATAATGGATTTTCTATATTGACTTCTATTTTAAGTAATTATCAATTCTAGCATCGAAATTTAAAGTTTCAGTGTCGGTACAACCAATCGGAATATTAATTTCAGCCCAATGCTGAGGAAAAATATTAGCGAATGTGTAAATTGTGAATGTCTTCATTTCAGCTCTGGACTTGTCATTTGTTTATTAGTAATTTCAGATCATTTATTTTAATGATCTGTGACAGTTCTGACTGTCAATTAGATCAGACAATTTATTATTTTTTCTTAATCATAAATTTGAAATCACAATTTTATACATACGTTAATATTTGATCACATCATTGGTCGTAAATTAACTTGTGTCTGACTGGCTGCTGACAATAAAACTTCAAGTTTCAATGCAAGCATAAAAAATCTAGTGTGTAACTCAGGATGAAACACGATATCTGACCACAGGAGATGTTAGCACTCGCCTACGGGCAGCCAACTTCACTCTGGTCTGAAATCCTCGTTTTATCCCTTGTCACACAATAGACTATTTCTTAACATTTTTTTCCAAAAATTAAAATTCTATGGATCAAAAATATTAAGATCTCCAAGCTCGCAGACAGCAGAGAAATTTCATAAAATCCATAGCAATTTTTACTATTAATTATTTGTAACTCGAAAAAAAAAATGTTTTCTAAATTTTTTATCATTTGCAAATACATGGAGGAAATGTACCTCTCGTTCAGTAAAGCTGGAAACGAGTAATGCCAATCGAACTTTTTTCAGTGCTCTGTATAGAACAAAGTTCTCAAAGAATGTTATAATGATATATTGTATAGAAAACACTCAAAAAAGTCCCACTGGCGCTAGTTGTCCAGCTTTATAAACTGCACTGTAATTTTTTTCTATACTTTAACCCCAAATTTTATAAAGAAATTCTCTGTGTAATTTTTTTTAAAAATTCCGTCTTGTATCATCCCTTGTTACACAATTGCTATACTATTGCTAAGCTCGCTATTAAAATATGCTTTGAAGAAAAAAATAAAAACATTCGATCTTCATATAAATTATTGTACATTAATTTTTTTTTCGACATGAGATGGAAGTCCGAAAATTTCAGTAACATTGTAAATGACCAGTTTCTGAATATTTTTACAATCCTCATATTTTTACTGAAAATTTTAAGATGGCCGTTTTTCCTCACATGTCCTTCTAATGTATACAGTGCAATGTAATATCAACATATTTCTACATTATTAAGAAAAAAAAAAAAATTTATTTTTTCTAACTAATAGAGGCTATACATTAATATTTTCAATGTAAAACATCTTATAAATATTAAAACCAGTATAAATATTTTTATCGTGTCACATTGATAATTGAATATATAAGAAATACTATACATATATAAAGGGTTATACTTTTCCACTTATTGGCAGAATATTGATTAAACAATTTTGTATATTAAGAATCAATATCTTTGATTATAATTTACATATATATTTTATTCAAATAATTATTATTAAATTTCATTATTTATAATTTTATCCTCGGGTATAACAAAATATTTATATATTAACTACAATCGACGTATATTTTATTTATATAATTCCAGGCCACTGTTGCCGAAGTAACCTACTAAATTTTTTTTTTTTTTATATTCACATATATTTAATATTACTCAAGGATCGATGTTAAATTATAAGATATTAAATTATTTATTGACTCTACATGACTTTCTTCATATCTTATGTCTTTACATGCATATAAATTTAATAATATTAAACCTATATATACTGCTACATATTTAACATATGCTATTGTGACAATGAATAGTAAAAAAAATATATATGTGTGTATATATTTTTTTTATTTTTATTTGACATTTAATTAAATCAATGACTGTAAATTAATATACAAAAATAATTTTGATTGACGTCACCTATTTTATTAATCTAACTGACATTTATATACTTGTACCAATATCCAATAATAATTATTATTGTTTCTCGTCAGAAGACGGATAATAAAATTTAATTCAAGACAAGGACAACCAATAAAACTATTAACAATTGCCAAAATAAATCATTTAATTACACGATATTTAATTTATTTTAATTGCATCTTGTAACGTCAAGAGGTTTTAAATTGCTGCAATAGTTATCCATTCTCTAGTATCTATTGATTTTATTTTCATTAAAAAAAATTTAATTTTTTTTTCTTTGTTTCGATAGCGAGCAGGTTTTTTCATACATATAGAGGGAGGGCGGGCAAAATGGAACCGGGTGGCAAAACCACCCCAAAAAATTTTCAAGAAATTTTTTTTTGCCAAATTGTTTGAAGTCATTTACAACTCTTGTAATTTTTTTTTACAATTTTGAGTGCCCGAAATTTATTTTCAAAATTTTTTCAGTAGACTCAATGTATTATTGGCCACAAAAAATACAAAATTTTTCTGAGTTATTTACTAGTAGAATTGCAAATCTCATTTTTTCACATAGATTTGATATAAACAATTTTATTACAGTCATTTTTTTTAAATAAAAGAAAAAAAAGTTTTTTACTCTTTTTTGGGGGGCGGTCCGTTTTGCCCGCGCAGGGAAAAAATTTTTTTTTAACGGCAACTAGAAATTTGATTTCCAATGAAAGTTAAAGAGAAAAATTCTCCCCATTCGAATACACAAAAATTCACTATTTCCTTAGAGGTCCCATTTTACCCGCCCTTCCTCTCTATATATGTACATATATAAATATATATATTATCCAAGTATAAAAGTATATAATGTGTGTGTTATATATATGTATATATATAAGAATAACCAATGTAAAGTAAAGACATTGTTGTTTACGTAAAAGGGGTAGTATTGAAAATTCTGACGAGAATAAAGATACTTGTAGGCGATGAATTATTTATTCAACTGTATATATAAATATACATGAATATACAAATATATATGAGCGTGTATTCCTCATATGTTTTATCATTTACCCTTTCTGTATAGATAAACCTTCATGTTTTCATACATCCTCTATTATTCAATACATGTGTGATCGATGATTTTAACGAAAGGGTGAACGTTGTACCACCCATGGTAAACGTTTTGCTACTTTATATATTAATCTTTTGCTAACTATACTTCTATAGAGAGTAAAGACTAATTAAATTTAAATAAAATGTTACTAGAAGCTTTTTTATTGTTATGCTCAATAGAAATGTAAATTATAAAATTTGTTTGTTTTTTTTTTTAATTTTTATTGAAAATTTATAGTGAGTGAAAAGCATCTTTTTGTTCAAAAACTTGTGATTAAAAATATTACGGTAACTTTTGCGGAAACGAAGTTTTCAAAAAATTATAAATTGTCTAAAATATATAAGTTGTTTTATAATATATTAGAATTTGTCGGTAATTTGTAAATATTTTGGAAATAATTGCAAGGAAATGGAAATTTCCTGTTATATTTTTCAAATAAATGACAACAATTTAGGAAACACTGTTCTTGACAAGTACTGATTAATTAATTATAAATAACATTCCCAGTGAATATGAATTTTATTTCAATCTGAATTTACTCCATCATTCGGAGTTTTGATATTCGAAAAAAAATACTTCGCGCGCTCTCTAAAAACAAATTAGTGAAAATTTCTATTTAGCAGTGAAAAGTATACCACTATTTGAATTAGTAACATACTTTTCACGAGTAAACAGTTAATAGTCACTATTTTCACTGTTTCAAATTTAAGAGAGCATTTTATAAGACGTGAATTCAGATTCAGACGATTGACTACCGAGCCGGAAGCGCCTACAAATATATGATGAAAAATTTTGTCACCAGATGGCGCAATGAGTTACTTCGATATTTTTTGCACGCTAGCTATAGTGCATGCAACTAAAAAATATTTTTTCGTATGCCCGACGTCACAAAAAATTAATTGTAGGACAATATCTATTGCAAAGGTTCCCATAATTGAACTCTAAAAATTTTTTACATTGAATCCTAACTTTTAAATTTAAATATAAAAATTTATTCATGACATTTATTAAATAATTCTGCCCCATATATTTTTTTTTTTTTTAAATCAAGTTCTTTATTTTTTAAAATGAACTTGATGACGTTAAATGTATAAATAATTTTGTATGTCACCTGAATATATATATTGAAATAATAAAATATTAAATTTGACATTTTGTCGAACTACGTATACATTTATAGATAATATAAAATTTAACGATTTATTTTAGTCAACTTTATACTGAGAAAGAAATTGTACGAAAGAATGTCACCGATATTTCGTATGAGAAGTAGGCCATATAAAATATATAAATTCTCATATATACATATATATATACATAAATTTATAGTGTGACCGTGAGGAAAATTAAACTTTATCAATATTAAGTATTTCAATCAAGGTCTCGCTTTAAAATAAAACTTTATTTTTATATATTCAACTCCAATAATTTATTATATGGAATATTAACAATGGAATAAAATATTGACATGACATATCACGTAATAAAAATAATAAATATGTTTAAAAATGTGTTACATTGTAAAAAATTTCCGGAGTGAATTCGGATTCAAATAAAATTCGCAATTATTTCAAATTCAGTCCCGATTTTTTACAGTGTATGTAATACACTGTGAAAAAAGCGGTGTTAAAAATGGACTCAATTTAACACCGCGCGATGTTAAAATGAAATAACACCGGTGTAGACTGTATAATTTAGCGGTATTAAATCATATACGTAATTTATTTTAAAATTACAAAATTTTACCCCCACCATTTCAATCATCAATAATTTAATTAATTAATAATAAGTAAAAATATTCACAAAGTAAAATTTTTCAACACCGAAAAATATTTAAACACCGGGAAATTTTTCTAACACCGGTAAAGAATTTACATCTTCGGCGGTGTTATTTTAGCACCGAAAACTTTAACGTCTACACCGCCTAGACGTATTCCGGTTTTTTTTACAGTGTAGTTTTTAATATTAAATGCAACATTTATGTATATAACATACAGGGAAGTAGGTGGGATGCGTTGCTCAATGTACAGCAGTAGCAGTAGCATTACGTTGGTTTAATAAGAAGCTATCTATAGTCCTCTGCATTATGTTACCTCGATACATCCATGAGATGAGATACTATAATATTAATACGTCTCATGAAATATTCGTTGTCGTCTTGCCATTCATCTGGCTCGTATTCCGTCCCCCGTTCCCTTGCCCATCAAGCTTTCGCGGATTCTACATTATACACAAGAAGGGTGGCTGGACCAGGTCTCTATAGCGGGTGGTTGCCTATGCTACTGATTCTGAGTGCTTCATCCAACAGGGTGTTAACCTACATTTTACGCTACATACTCAATGTCTATTACTATTTATTTTATACTCAGATTTTTTCATGCCATACAATATCAACATTTAAAATAGTACGTTTTGTATGTTTTTATTTTTGAATAAAGAGCTTGGAGATTTCAATCAATCTTCCGTACGAAAAAAAAAATTGTGATGCTAAAATAATATTATTAATGGCATTAAAATAATATCAAACATTTAATACAAGTTCAGTATCAGTTATTGCGCATGCTCAAATTAATCGTTTATTGTAAACAACTATAGTCAGGTTATACGAAGATTTTTAATTTTAAAAATAATTATTTTGACTTCTGTTTTTATTTATTGTGAAAATGAGATGGGAAAATTGTTTTTTGGAAATTTGATATAGCGAATAATTAAGGATATTTTAATTTTTTATATTTATTCAAAAATAAATTAACGGCAGATTTGGAGGTTATAACTACGGGTGCGCAGACATTCTATTGGCGTGTACTAAACTATAGCAAAAGCATAAAATATGAACTTTGTATCAGTAGGTGATACTAATTTAGTGTCAATCTATTTATAAATAGAACTGATATGAAATTTTTATCGAGTGTTGTTATTTTAAGTATCATTTTTTTCCGAGTGACTGAAAATTTAAGGGCTTGCAATTTTAAAAAGAATTCTTTTGTGACTTTTATAAAAAGACTGGCGCGCGATGAGATGTTTCCAAAATTTTTTAAAAAATAGCAATCAGTTTTCATTAAAAATTCATATATTTTGTGATTAGTATAAATTTTGGACCGATGCAAAGTACCAAAAGTAGACTTTATAACAAAAAGAATCAATAACGCGATATGTCAAAATTTTGTAACAAGATTCAATTACTCGTATTAGTCATTTTCTATAGCTTTCTTTGAATTTTACAATGTCTGGAAAATTTCAAAAACTAAAAAAATATAAATTTTCAAGACATTTTTTGATTAAATTTTTCCTATCACTTATGTACTTTTGACTAATTTAAATTTTTGATCCACTTAATTAATTTTGCAATGTCTACCTTTCAGAAGAAATGGTTTTTATTTTAAATTTCGATAAATCACAACAAATTCATTTAATTATTTTCTCAGCATTCCTTCGTTTTATTAAATAAAAAATGATTGTATAATTAAATTAAATATTTTATTATCAGACACACTGGAATTATGTATCTGGAATTTTTCAATGCAATGTAAATAAAGTAAAAAGGGTTGGTAGTTTACAAAAAAAAAGAAAAAATTAATAAAAAAAGGGAAGAAAAAAAAAGGATAAAAAGTTAAAGCGGCGAATGCTAATATTAAAAGTAATATTTCTCGAGCCGTCGGCGCACAGGCGTCGAGCTGGCGGGTTCTCTATTTATTTTTAATATAAATTAAACAATTTATTTTCCTCGGGTCGAACAAGCGAGCGAGAAAACGATGGGACAAGAGAAGAATGGTATAGTGGTGCACAGATTGTAGAAATAGAAAAATAATATCTGTGTGCAATATCCAATGAAATATTGTCCATCTTTCCTTTATTATTTTTCTTTTCACTTCAATACAGAAAAATATAATATTTTTTTAAAAATCATTTTGTTTTCATTATAGAGTATATGCTATTTTTATTTTATTTGTTTGTTTATTTTTTTCTATGCGCGCAGATCCATTTATATTTGTAAATATAAATAATTAAATAATAATATGATAATTAATATTATTTAAAATACTGAATTTTAATTGTAAACGATGATTTTCCTCTGGGCTATTATTTGCAGCTCGGGAGAAATTACTCACGGATTATTTCTGGCCGACACATGACCGGGACGCGCCCCAGGGGCCATACAATTGCGATATATAATGCCGGTGCAATAACTAAACACAATGACAATAAAGAAAACATTACGCGAGTTTTAATTATTATATTATATTAATCATTAATAATCAATAATAATAATAATGAATAATAATATTATCGAATTTAAATTGTAATTTTCTATTGTTTGTTAAATAGACAATTTTTTTTTTTATATAATTTCATTTTATTCATGGAAATTAGTAATTAATTTTTTTTTGCCTTTTAATTTATTGGCAAAAAAAATTTTTTTAACATTTAATTATTTGACAATTAATTTTTTTTTTAGATTTTTCTACAACTGACTACTCAATTGAGTAAAAATAATTACGTTTTTGAAATTTTTAAGACTAGTTTTTTATAATTTAATTTTTGATCTTTTGAAATTTCAAAAAAATTTGTTCAAATTTTCTAGACAAAATCAACTGAAAACTCAATTTATAACACGATAAGAAAGAAAAATTTATCTGACGTATACCCATAGAAAAAAAGTTCATAACAGTGAACTTCAAAATTTAACAGTCCTGAATTTTGAGTTGATTATTTTTGGAACTTCGGAAAAATTCAAGGGTAAAAAAAATTTCAAATTTCAGACCTTGTTCTTAAAAAGTTCTCATAAAGAGTCAAAAAACCTTCGGGTATAAGATCTTTTACCTTAGATGAAATTTTTTTTGAATTTTATACAAAAACAATTTTTTCTGATTTTGAATTTAATACAGTGTCAAAATTTTGATAAATATTGAAAACTTAGTCAGGAAATTTAAGTAGAACTAGTGAAAAAAAATTCACACTATCGTTTTTCACAGGGGCCCATTTTGCCCTCTTTTCCCGTATATTAATAAAAAAAAATATATGACATTTTACACACTCCTCTATTTATACCGGAAACTTTTAATTAACCTTCTTACGAAATTAAAAAAAATTCAAACATTTTCGAAAAAAAATATATACATCACAAATTACTATGGAAATTTATGAAGATTAATAATATCTAAAAAAAAAAAAATTATTAACAATTAAAATCTAGAATTCCATTATGATGAATTATGAGGAATAAATCAGGCCGATGAATTATTTTTCAATAAAAAAATAAATGTAATTATATGAACAAAAAAAAAAAAAAGGTAATTATAAATTCCAGCAGTGATTGAATATTAAAAATAATTGATGAACTTCGTCTATAGGCGATGAAAAAAAAAAAAAAATAATATTGCAGATGTTCATTTGAATGAATTATTGGAAATATTTAGTGAACCGTTTCCGGAGTTATATTGTTAAAAAAAAAAAAAAATTTATATTATTGATTGATTAAAATTTACATATTTTTTCATTACATTCATTTAGAAATATTTAAATAAATTATCACTTTATATATATTATATATGTATGACTATAAAATAAAAATTCAAATTTTTTGAATTCATCTAAAAAAATGATTTTTAAATTGCAGCTGGAATATTTGCGATAAATTAAATTCAAATTATCAAACAATATATAAATTACCGCAAAAAAAAAAAATAAATAAAATATGCATGAGTTAATTGAGAATTATTAAATATAATAAAGATGTATCGTATTAATAAATTGTCTTTAAATAGATTCTTATTTGTTATTCCATTTATTTATTAACTTTTTTTTTTTTTTTCAATTATCTTGTTTGACTTCTTCACGCATATGTTAGTCCCTCATATTATTGGCCTGACATTAACCAAAAGTACGTTAAAGGGTTTATTGAACCCGTGAAAGTTCCAATAAATCGAGCATGCAGCCTTCGACAAGTCAATAAACCCTCTCGATACGTATTAATATCAGGGATCGTTGTACTCGAAACTTTTCGCATACTCGGGGTAAAAAAAAAAATAATAATAGTAAATAAAAAAAAAAAGTATGAAAAATAACAACTTAACAAAAGTGAATGAAAGTAGAAAAAAAATGTGATGGTATAGAAAAATGATATTATTTGTGGCTGTACAAAAGCATGTAGACAATCAGCAGAAAATATTTTAAAAAACTTAAGGCAATGCACTATTCTATTGAATAAAAGAGATATCTGTTGAGAAACATTGAGGGTTTGAAAAGTGTCCTATTTAAAACCGTTTATTTACCGAATTACAAATCGCGCAGAAATAAATGTCTGGTAAATGAAATGAAATTGATCATTGCCATGCAATTTATTTAAATTAATTACAGAAGAGGGGAGAGGGTATCCTAGAAATTTTGAATTATAAATTAATGAAAATTTTTTTCAAAACCGAATTTGCAGTAAACATTTGTCAATTTTCAAAATAATTCTGATTTAAATTTGAAAGAAAAAATTTGGAAATGGCTGCACTTTTCAGGCCAATCTACTGGTCCCATTTTTTTGCAACTATGGCTAAAATTTTAAAAGAAAAAAAACTTTTTTTTCTCAAAAATGGTGTCTCATTTTGCCCGAATTTCTATTATAGTCTTTTTAAAAAAATTTTTAAAACTGTTCCTAAGAGGGTACTGGTACACTAATTTTTTTTTTTTATCAGTGATATAATTTTATCTATTCAAAATTTTTAATTATCAAGGTAAGGGAAGGTGGGGCAAAATAAGACATCATTTTTTGATACAAAAAAAAATTATTGTCTGTTTTGCTATCGAGAACTCAAAAAAGTTGAAAAAAAAATTATACAATTTATAGAAAATATTTTTTTTTCTATTAATGACCCATTTTACCTCAGATACAGCTTTTAAAATTTTAAATTAGCCGCACTGTCTACATCAATTTGCCCCGTCCTCCGCAAACTATTTATTAACAAAAAAAAATTGATTTTTTTTTTTAAATGGTCTCGTTTTCCCCAGTTTCTCTTATATTCTGAAAGATGAATGTCGAAGGTAATTACAGTACAAAAAATTTCAATTTCATCAATAAACAAAGAAAAACTGTTTCAATACCCCCCCCCCTAATTATTAGCATAAAATAAAAATATTTTAGCATAATAATTAAAGTACAAAAAAATATTAAGTTATAAAATAAATAAATTTTTATCAGTATGTATCTTTATAAACGTTTCTAAAAATGGCCAGTTTATTATAATTATTATAACAATAAGATATAGCTTGATAAATAATTTTCATCGCTATTACCCGTGAAACACAATGCACCAAAATGATTAGCATATACGAGTTGATGCGGGATTGTGATCGTCAAAAGATAGGATTAATTATTGCGTCTGCCGACAGAAACTCCTTGATCGTTCTATAATCGTTGACTTCCTGCTTGTCTATCGTTTCGTCTTCCTGAGATGTTTTATTTCTACATATCTAACAACCGGAATTCCGTATAAGAAAAACAAACTCAATAAACAAATAATTTACTGCTGGATTATATTTTTAAAATCAGTGCATCAATATATTTAAATTTATAAGTAATTAATTAATTAACACTTTCAATGATTCAGTATCTTTCTTTTACACTGGGGAATTTATCAGTTTGACAACAAGTATCACAAGGGATTGCATACCAGAGAGGATACTGAGATTCCTTTCATTAAGCTCTACGAATCTACACACTTCAGTAACAGCTAATGGCATTGTGGCTATTATCCTAGTCGTCTCTAGGTTTTAATGGGTGTCGAGTAGTTTCTCTGTCATGTGAGTTCCGACCAAAGTGTGACTTTACGTCCCAAAAGGAAATTGATAATTACTCGAGTGGATTGACGTGAAATCTTATGAGAATTGATTTATAACCAAATCACTAATTATATTACAAAAATTATCTCAATTAAAAGATAATTGTATAAAAAGGAGAAGGGGGTCTATTTTTGGATGTAAAAATTCAAAAAATTGACGTATGATTTTTTGGCGCGTGAACAAAAAAATTTTTTTTTAATTTTCGGTTAAAATTATAGTGATAATTATATGGCCAAAAATAGGGTCTCGACTTCTATATAATTACCAAATTTAAATATCAATAAACGAAAAAAATGTTACTGTGAAAAAAAAATTTGTATCTGTATGAAAAAAGGTCGTAAATTTTTTTTAATGAATCAAGAAATTTCACTGTCACTTGCAATTTTTAAATCGATATTTTAATCGATGTTTCAAAAATTTTACCGAAGATGAAATATAGAACTGTCACATTTATTAAGTGTCATTGAAATTAACACAAAATTTAGATTGAAAAGTCTATTGACAGTCACGAAAAATGCCACAATCATCATCAGTTATATTTTGGTAGTTTTCGGTTGTGTCGCATTACTTATATTAATATTAAATGGAATAAGGGGAGGGGGGTCGCACTTTTTTCTCTTTTGCGCTTGAGTGGACGAACGGAACTGGCGTTGTTACACTTGTAGAGTAATTGGAGGCTTTGTCAAAATTTTTCTCGCAACCGAATGGAAACTTACGATATATTCAATCGAGGATAGATAGATTATAAAGTCATACATCGAGTCTTGCTATGTATCTGGTGACAAGAGTTTGCAGTTAGAAGAAAAAAGACTGCGAATTTCTCTTAAAAATTTTTTTGTTATAATTCAGAATTAATTAAGAGTTCATCAAAAATGAAATATTTAATTATACCCAAGAAAAATAATTTGATGTAATGTAAAATTTTTTTGCCAAATAAAAATGCGTTTTTTAAAAGAATTGAATTTTTTTTTGTGTCACAACTGACATAAAAAAAATTAAATTTACTTCTAATATTGAATAGTTTTTGTTTCGAAATTAGAACATAAGTTTAGTGGTAAAATAAAACGCAAATAGTCTGTGTTGAAAAAAAAAAAAAATGTTGAATGTACCACAGTATTTTTCAATGTGTATATATTATTTTTATTAATTAATTCTTGAATAATATAATATCTATGAGTCATAAATCGTGTAATATAACACACTACAATTTTCTCTTGTTTTCGCGCATATTGTTTTTGTCTTCCGGTTAATATAAATGAATTCCGCCCACAGTGGGGTCCGTTTATCTGTCCTGGCAATCATTTTACGTGAGGGTATAAAAGAGACAGGGACGAAGGGCTATCTCTTATAATATCCCATTTCCCATCTCGTTTCTTCTTCTTCTACTGCTTTTTCTTCTTGTTCTTTATCTTTCTCCTTCTCTGACTCTTTGTTACAATATTCCACACCAAAATATATTTACTATCTCTTTCCGTGGCAACAGTATTTTTAACTGAGAGAAATATTATTTAAGTGCTTCCTGGCATATAAATACCTAAAGGTGTACACGATAATAATTAAAGTTTTATATCTATATCACTGCCATCTGCTTCCTGTCATCATATTTATATTTATCGTCTTTGTACTTTTTATTTAAATTATCCTATCAACACTTTGCGAGTTTAACTTATACTACTACTGAATTTTTTTATTAACAGGGAAGAAAGGGACAAGACGGTCACTTACAGATTTTATTAGTCTATACTTAAACCAACCGGGATATTTATTGCCAGTAAATAAAAAATTTTTTTAATTTATTTGATGCCTTGAAAATTAAAAAAAAAGGGAGGGGGCATGACGGTCTCCTCGATTTTAAAAGGCAAAACTGGCTTTTGATTATCCAGTAACTTGATGATATCGATTACAAAAATGGATTCAATTCTTGAATTTTTTTATTTTATCGGAATAGCTCCGGTTATTTATAAGACACAACAAAATTATTTTGCTTTTGACAAACAGAAAAATACCCTTTTTAAAATCCCTATCAAAAAAATCCACATGGGAATCCGGCCTAGATTCCTATGTGGATTCCCACATGACGTTTTCGAATGTATGCCCATATGGTTTCCAATAGGAATCCAGCATCTACCCCGATATAGATTCTCACATGGGTGCTTATGGGAATCCAGGTACCCAGTTTCCTGTGTGGGTTTCCTGCATGGAAATCCCAAAACCCACAATTTCCCATAAAGATTTTCCATATGGGAATTCCGACACCCAGTTTCCTACATGGATTCTTATCTAAATTCATACACTCCTATATTAATTTCTATGGATTCTTACATAAATCCATCCTTTCCTATATGGATTTCTATGGGTTCCCATACAATCCCACATGGATTTTTTTGATAAGGAGTTCAATAGTGAAATTCATTAGCAAATAATGAATTTTCCTTAATTTACTTTTAAAAAGTGCCGAAAATAAATTTAAAAAATTTTTTCGGGTCCACCTTGCCCCGGTTATTAAATTTTGCCTCGCAAAAATATAAAAATGACCAACGAAAATTTTGTTCCAGGATTTTTTAAAGACCCCCCCCCCCCTGTTTCTTTCTCTACCCTAGAAAATGATTTGAATTAAATGCAGTGAAATTAAAATGCATGAGATAATTGGAATGATTGATCATATACATTAATAGATAGTAGAGGTCCATGAACAATGCTTGGATGACCAAGAGGGTAGATGATGTTAGAGAGGAAACAGCATAGGGTGTGTTGGAATGGAAGGTTGAATTTCTCGAATAATTAAGTTAGACCTCGGAAGTGCGGGAAGATGTAGAGGGAAAAGGGGTAGGGAGTGTGTAGTAGTCAGGTAGCTAGGTTTTAGAGAGGATAGTGGTTACCTATCAACACGCGGGCATACATTATGTACCGAATTCCCAAGTATATACACACACATGTGTGTATTTCTAGTATACGCGGCGGGCGGACAGTGCACACATTACCGGACTGGCAAACCCACGCGCTACAGTATCTATCCTCACCCTTTGCAAGCTGCTGTGTCGTTCCTCTCTCCCTCTTTCATCCTAACCCCTTTACTCCTCTTGAAACTGGCTGACGGGCACCCCCTTCTTCCCCGAACACCCGTGGTACACTCGGTGGCATTGGATATATACTTAATGAACCGTAAATAATTGAGTAATGTGCTTCGGGCCGTTCGATCGCCGTTTCTATTGGTCAGAATTAATCTATTCCGGCGCATTAGCGTGCACTAGCTATGCAGAGAGACAAAGAGACAAAGAGAGCAAGCAAGAAAGATTATTATTAAGACATTTTTTTTAAATACTGCTTCCGTATATTTTGTTAATCAATGGACTTTTTCTTTTTTTATTTAAATTATTAGTTTTTTAAAAGCTTTTTCATTCGCTTCACGAGAACGGTATTTAAAAAAAAAAAATTGCTCGTTAAAATTTTGTATTTTTCAACTTTTTACTTTGCTCGGAATTATTATTTTCTTTTTTTAGCATTTAATCAAGACATTGGTTATGACAGAACCTAAAACAAATAATTTTTTTTTCAAAACTTATATTCATATTTTGTACAGCAGAAATTACTATTTTCCATTATGAAAACAAGCCTGAGAATATTTATAATTTTTTTTTTTTAAATTAACTTGGACTCTTGTTTCGGATCTTCGAAATAAAGAAGTGAAAAATTTGGTCCAAGAAAAATAATATCAAGATGAATTTGAATATTGTGTAGACAATTAGAAATTCAGTGTTAAATTTGACAAAAATCGTGTTCCAAACAGTCGGATTGTTAACATAAATTTTATGTTAAATAATTGAACATATAAAATCTGTTATTTTGAAATTTTTTGTGAAAATTAAATATTGATCTAATTTCAATACAACTTATGTGAATTTGGAAAACAATTAGTTCGATTTTCAGTAATGTTTCTACACTAAGAAAAAATAGCAACTTTCAGAAATATTGTGTTTTATTTTTCCAAGAAATTATAGTATTGGAAATTCTCAATCTAATATACTTTCGGTGCGAAAATTTGAAGATTTTATGCAAAATCATTTTATTAATCTAAGAAATCTGAGTTCAGCTCCAGATATGTTCATTTTTTTTGGAATAGTGTTCATTTAGATTTTTTTCTATCAATGGAATTATTCTTCAACTTAAATAGAAAATTAATACAACGCTACAAGCCTTTGCTTGGTTGTAGTAAAATGAAGAAGCGCGCGGTCGCGAGATTCTTAAGCCAAAAAACACAAATTTTGTGTTAATTTTCGAAAAACACAAAAAATGTGTTACATTCCAGAGCTTCTGATGATTTAACATAAAAAATTTTTTGAATTAAAATAACACAGACGACTTGTGTTGAATTAACAGATTTCTGTATAAAAAATCAGCACAAAAAATTTAACCAAATAAAATTTTAACACAAACCCACGAATTTCTAACTTTGTAGTATTTTCATAAGATCGTAAACTTGTGGCGAGGTGAAGTATAACCTGAAGCTTGAAAATCATCGGAAGACTTGTAGTCTTATATATATGTATAACTATAGACTTATACATAGTAAGGGTGGAAGGGTAGGTTTGAGAGTGGCGCACGAACTCAGACAATAACTAAGTGGCATTCTCAGACACCCCGACACATTGATCGTACCAGATGCCCTTCTCACTTTCCTCTTGACTTGCACACATGCTTAAGCAACTGCTAGTTGGTACTTCTACAATGTCGTCTGTCTACAACCGTGATATCTTCGTTTAAGTAGTTGCATGTATTAGACAAATATATAATATTTATATTTATATAATATATACATATACATATATATATACACTGTAAAAAATTGGGAGTGATTACGGATTTTATTTAAATCCGAATTCGCTCCGTCACTCGAAATCCCAGAGTTTTCAAAAAAAATCGAGATCGAAAACAGCGCATAGTTTTGGGATTGGCCCTCAGAGTCAAACGTTTTTAAAAATGTTTTTTAAGTAGAGTGATTTTGTAATTTGGATTTAATTTTAATCCTCATCTACTCCGATCCAAAGTTTTAATATTAAAATAAACTCTTTTCTGGAGTTAATTTCACTTCGGAAGCGATTAAAAAAATAAAAATTCACCTTCTCAGCATTCACGCCGCATATAATCCGCGTCCACTCAAAAAATTTTTTACAGCATATATATATACTCATACATATGTATATTAATAATAAAATACGTCTTTATTTACTTGAAAATAATTATTATTATTTTTATTATTATACGAAGAATTGGGTTGATTTCTTTGATGAAAATAAACATGAATAGTAAATATGTAATTTTTTACTAAATCAATAAATATATGTAAATTTATTTGAATAAATAATTCTAGTTACTGTATATGAACTATAAAAAAAATTTGTCATTTTTATTCCGTGAACGCATAAAAAAAAAATAAAAATAATTGAAGCATATAAATTTCATATATAAAAAATAAATGAGTACTATATGTATATAAATAAATATAAAGGATGTGATGTGTTGTGAATTTTATTATATTGATATTTGTATTATGTCGTAAAAAATTGATGAATCTGTTTTAAATAGTCTGAGAGTAAAGTATCGGAGAGTCTGTTCATCCGGAGAATTCGCCTGGGGTCACGAATCTCATTCAATGAATTGCAATGGAAGCATCGGCCAATATATACTAGATATATATACATATTTTTTTTTTTTTTAATTCTGATGCACGCAGGTGGCTGTTGAGAGGAAGTCGAGTTATTTGGAATATTAAACACGAAATTGCGCATTGAATGTTCTACCAAAGCCTACTGTGCTCTCTCTACACCCTTCTCTTTACCTCTATATCGTCAATGTCTGACTTTGATTTCTAGTTCCACTGCGAATCGTAACGTGGCCAATTACATTGAGAGATTTTTATTTTTTTTTATTATTGACTTCTTTTTTTATTTTTCATATTCTATCTGGATTTTTCACGCATCATTTCAGTCTATGCATTATCTATTCAATCCTTTTTTCCTCTATTCTCTTCATCCCTTTAAAAATTGACAGCAACTCTACCGTCAAGAGTATATTAAAAAAAATATATATGTAAATATACATATAAGCATTTATAGATTTTTTTTTACTTGGCTTTTTGGTTCCTTAAAAGAAAGTTAGCGCGATCCAAGTATAAGACTCGCGCATCGTCCTCACAGAGAGCCACTTTCTTTGATGCCGACAACACCACTTGGAAAATGCCGGGGTGAGCGGTGAGTTTAGGACAGGTCGCACATCAAAGGGTGTAATACTTGAAACTCTGTGAGATTCAACTTCTTCTCTTGACGTCACTTCACCCCTATATCTTTCACTTTTCTTACTCAGTTACTCTTTTGCGTCTACCGATGACCTCCGCTCTATTGTCTACACTCCACTAAAATGAGCCTCATTTTTATTTTATTTTTTTTTTTTTCTCATACGAACGGTAAAATTATCTTACACTTTTTCATTCTAGTCGACCGCATGTCACCTCTTCATGACTCTCTACTTAGTAGTGTATTCAAGAATTTTTTAAACTAATAAGTAAACGAATTTTTTTTTTTTTTTTTTTTTTTGTATTTTATGAATATTTAGTTTTATAACTGTGCCAAATATAAAACACAATAATTGTAATTATTTTAGTAAAGGTTAAAAAAATTCAATAATAATCATAGTTTTTTTTTTTCTTAATTTTTTAACGGTCTCATATTAAATGATTTTTTTTTCCACCAACAAAAAGTATAAATGAGTTGAAAAATAATGAATAAAACTATAAATAAGCTGTGACCTCATTTTTAAAATGTTTTGCCGTTTTTTAAGCACTCAATAAATTTTTTATTATAATTCACATATAAAGTTATTAAATTTTTATTTTATAATATTTATATATTGACGTCATCATATTACAGTCAACGCTCGTTATAAGCAATCTCGTTGTAAGTAAATTTTCCCTATTGTGCTATTCGTTATGACTTTGAAATTCTTCCAATTTTTTGGATGCTCAAATTTCGTGTCTCAATGGTCGTTATGAGCATAACCCTCTTTTTGTTTAAAAGAAATTTTTGTAATTCATAATACTTCAATTGCATGATTTTTGTAAGTCATTAACTTTGATTTGTACAGAAATTTCACTGGTTATTGGTCTTTGTAACGCAATTTTAGTCGCTGCTTATAACGAGCAATTTGTAACATTTCATACGTAAAACATATATGTAGAACCTGCACCGAAAATTTAAATTGAGCGGCAGCCTAAATTTGAGATTTTCCAAAAAATTTTTTCCTCTCAAACCCTGATGGTTGTTTACAAAAAGTTGAGACTAATTTAAGTTTGATAAAAATTATAAATTTTTTATAATTACCATATATATAGAGGACGTGAGGGGGGAGTGCAAAACAGGGTAGGACGGGCAAGACGGGTTACCCCCAAAATTTTTTTGTTAAACTTTTTCGAAAATCAAGTGTCAGTCAAAAAATATTAATGTTAGTATATCCTTCAGTACCCCGTTTTGCCCCCCCCCCCCCCCCGACTATATATATTTAATTCTTGTATATTTTGAAGGTTTTCAAAATTCTTGAGTGATCACTTAATTAATTTTTTTGGCTCTAATTTAGAGAGAATTTTTTTTTACCTCCTACTTGCTTTTTTAAATGTACCCACGTAGAAAAATATATATGTGAAAATTATATGACGTAAATGCGCGTAAAAAAATTGTTCGATAAGTCTTGGTATGTATGTTCATATACATGTCAACATATATACTAAATATATATCTATGTACATATATATTTAATTAAAAAATTATTTTATTTAAAAGCTGAATAATAAAACTCGATAATTATTAAGTGCATTATATAAATTCCTATAAATCTCTACTAGCATAAATTTTATATATTATTAAATTAAAAAGTTGCGACAATTAATAAAATCAATAATGAAATTTATTTTTATTAAATAAAATTCATTTATTATAACTGCAGAATTGTTTCAATAGTTTGAATAAAAATTATATTCAATAAATTATAACCTTTATAAAAAATTAACAATGACGCTGAGTACAAATCGAGTGGATCGAGTGTATTTTTTATTAGCGCTTTTAGCGATATTTTAAAAAATATAAAAAAAAAATTTTTGCATTAATTTGTAATTGTTTTGTTGTTTTTATATCCGATTGCCGTTGATCGAAAAATAATCATAGCGTACGTGGGCCCTTGCTTTTTTACGGCTTAAAATTAATATGCATGGGACTGTACGCGGTCTATACACCAGACGAACGTTTATCTTGCGCTTAATTTACTTTTTATTCGCTCGACAAATTGCATCGTACTCATCGGGTTCTCTCGTCTGCATCAGATATAAATACTCAATATACAATTGTTTTATACAATTGTTCATGCGTATCTGTATTTTATTCTTATATTTTTTTTTTTTCTTCATAACTTTATATTTATACCCATTTTACGGTTTTAATAAAATTTTATTTAATGTGTGCTTTTTTTTTTAATTAACTCTTTTAAAGCAATACTCGATAATTTTGAAACGTAATTAAAGCGAATAAATCAACTTAATTTTTTGTTTTTTATTACCATGTAATTAAAAAAAAAGTTTAACCAAAGTTATGTTGACAAAAAATTAAAAAGAATTTCACCGAAAATTTTAATTACCGTAATTACAAATACCTACAGCCACAGTCATAATAATTTAATGACGATAAAAAAGCAGTAATTGAAAAATGAAAAAAAAAAAAAAAATTGGATAATGCATTTTTAGTGTAGTTACCATTTTTTTTTTTTTTTTTTTTTGTTCATGTGAAAAATTAACAATGCAAATTCATACGGTGGTTTGATGAGGGTGTTAATGAAAAAATAAAATGTCAGAGGGACGGTTTGATTTTTGTGAGATAAAAAAAATAAATAAATAAATAATCTGTATATACATGTATATAGAGAAGTATAAATTTAACGGATGATTTTTTATTCGGCAACAATTTTCATTGTCAACATACAATTCTACGGTTCGCAGACCGGAGGACTGGAAGCGAACGAAAAAAGTAGTATGGAGAGGATCGTCCGCCACAAAAGTGGCTTGGGTCCTGTTTAGCCTCGGGAACTCCCAAAAGTGCGTACCGATTACGAATGCATGTGAACTGCATGCAACCATCAATTTTTATTTACAAAGTACTCATGAGTATTCTACCATCCAAAAGCTTCATATTACTTCCTCTAAATTTTTTACTTATTTTTTTTCTTTAAACTTTACAAATCTCTTATTTCATTTTTAAAATTAATACTTGACTAAAAAAAAAACGCTTTAAAAAAATTTGATATTACATATGAAAAAAATACTTAGTCTTGATGGGCCATTTAAAATTACCATTGTTTAAATAAATTTTTTATCAACTTCCCGCTGAGAAAATCGAAAATTTTCAAAAAAAGGAAAATTATAGGTTTCGGTCCGATTTTCGAAAATCAAGTTTTGAATAGATCTCGACCTTTTAATGCAGCTTTCAAAGCGGCTTATCAATTCCTAGATTCTATGAGAAATTGAGCTCGGTCGCTAAAGCTCGTTTCAAATTATTCCGGAAGTGAAATTTTTGAAAATAGTATATTACACACTTAGGAAAGAAAATAGGACATTCCGACTCATGTGTGTTAATTCGTTAATTGGGAAACACGCGGATTGGGATGTCTTACTTTTCTCCCTTAGTGTATACGTGAATTTTCATCAGATCTGCACCTAAAAGTTCAAATTTTTGTTTCTGTTAGTTTGAAGAATCGCGCATGCGCTAATTTTTATCATTTGTTTTCTCATAAAAGACGAGAACGACTTACTTCTAAACAGGGCAAGAATTTAAACTTTCGATGCAGGTATGGTGAAAAATAGTATACACACTACGGAGGAAGGTATGACCTAATCCGCCTCAGATCGGGTGGATAATTACACACGTGGGTCGGAATATGTCGTATTTTCATCCCTAGGTGTGTAATATACTGTCTTGGACCAAGAAAATAATTCTCAAGCCAAGGTCTACTTTTTGTTCTGCGTACGATTATAAAAATTACTTAGAATTAGATTAGGTAATAAAATTTTTCTAATTTGGTAATTTTTAGATAATGACCTTATGCTCTGAATTTCAACTCGTGGAAAATTGAACATTTCAATATAATTAAAATTAAATTTCACAATAAACTGACTTATAGAGAGAAAATTGCTTATAGAAAGGATTTATATTTTAGATGTCAAGTTAAAGTTTAAGCTATAAATGGGTTTAAAATTTAATTGCAATCAATACTGAAAAGATTATTATTAGTCTTGTATTAATGTAGTGCATGTCTAAAATATATTAAATAAATATTATATAACTCTGATATAATTATGTCAGCTTAAATAATTATTATATAAATTTACCTCAATTTAATATATAAATTTATTTAAAGACCTGAATAATATATATAATTTATGTCATACTCCTGCATTAATTATTAAAATATGAATTATATTGAAAGTAAAATTTAATGAAATACTTGATTATAATAATAAACTCTTATAAATATAAAATAGAGCAGATCGATTTTAATTAAAAAAAAAAAATAGATAAATTTTTTACATTATTAACGTAATTTATTTCGTGGATATAATTCCAATAACGTGAATAATTAGCCAGATAACGATAATAATCGAACCGGTTGATAATTGTGACAAAATTCACACTTGACATTCTTCCTCACTCTTTTTTTTAATTATCTCTGCGGTAGGGGCATTGTGAGAATATTTACGTTCATATGAATTTTCATTCCCTATATTTTTAATAATAAATGCTCTGTGAAATTAATGTTAATAATTATTACGCAGTTTTAATCAGAAAATATCAATTGCAACAATAATTACACCCAGAGAATTTCACGGTATTTTTTACATAAAAAATTTATAGAAAAATTACTATAATAGCAGGATGGGGACAGTATGGAATTATAGTAAAAATTACCGATTATGTAGAAATTTTTCAAATACATCGAACAGAATTTATGTGGGTTGTAATTTTCACAAGGCAGCATAAGAAATTTTTTTTAGAAATTTTTACCAGCTACATCGTAATCGGTTATGCGAAATTAGAATATTTGGCAAAATATTCGTAAAAAATAAAATGAAAGCAATAGATTAGAAAAAAATATAATTGAAAGAAAGCTGGAAATAGGTTACGTGCATTCATTAGCTCAACATACATGCAGTCGCTTAGTAACAACAAAATGTAAGCATGTCAATTTTGTAAAATGCTCATTCTAACCTCTTAGTATTAGAATAAACGAAAAGAGCCGAATACTTCCGAACAATTCGAATTTAGAAACTTGATAAAATTACCACACAAAGGAAAGAATTTCTTAGCGCAAAAAATTGTCTAGAGGCAAGAAATCCTTTTTTCCTGTGCATGCTGTGTAGTACGAAGTGTCAAAAAAATTAGAATTTTTAAATTTAAATTGATAGATTACTATTGCGCCTAAACAAAAAAAAAGGTTTTCTTGGCACAAAAAATTTTTGCCCTATGGATTGAAGATAAAAATTTTCTTAGGACTAGAAAAAATTTATGGATGCAAGAATTTTTTTCTCGTCTTAAAAAAATTTCTATTTTCAATTTATAATGCAAAAAATTTTCTTAGGGCAAGTAAAAATTTTTTACGCCAAGAAATTCTTTTTTTGCTGTGTAGTTTTTTTTTTAATGTGAATATTAAAATAGAGTAATAGATTTTTTTGATGTAAAATATTACAATGCAGTATAATCAACTTCTAGAGAATATTTTAATAAAATTTAATAAAAAATTACTGATACCGAGTAGTCACATCGTTACCTGAAGTATTGGGTAATTTCTACTATAAAATTTTTTGCTTCTATAAGAAAAATAAATTTAAAAAAAACTACCAATGAAAAATATCCAAGAAAACGCGCATACAAAAAAATAAAAATATTGTTAATAAATTATTTAGATGAATACGTTTTAATTATACATTATTAAGAAAAAAACTTGGTAATGAGGGGATTGATCGAGCGTAATTCAGATCTTTTATACTCACCAACTTTCATCATTTTCATTTACTTTTTTTTTATTTTAATTTAATTTTTTTTTTTTTTTTTAACTCGCCAATTAATCTCATGCGGCCCTCAGGCGTCATTGGATCCAACGAACCAAAAAGCTGCGCGTCAAGTGCCTTGAATTTACCACCATTCATTCATTTTTTTTTCTTCATTATTTATTACATTTTTTTTATTTTCAAAGTTCAAATTAAAACAAAACAAATTTTTAAAAAAATAACGAAAAGAAATAAAAAAAATAAAACGCGTTCGATCAACAGCTAGAAGAGCGCGGCGATTTTTCGCCCCCGATTCTACATGCAGTTGCTGGTAGAGCATCGGTCGTGTCGAATAAATTCGAAAGAAACGTGAATATAACAATTTGCAGCAAGTTAAAATGGGTGGGAGGGTGAGGGTGAGACTAAAAAGAGAATAAAAGGGATGAGTTCATAGGACGTACAACAGAGGGTAAAAGAGTAAGAGGAGAGTGAAAACGAAATAACGGTCAGTATTTTGCAGTAATATTTCACCGTAGCAGTTGGTATTAATTCGTAATATGTTACCATGCAAACTATACGAAAGCGCCGAGTATAACCGGACGTATACTAAAACGCACCCCCTCTCTTTATATTCTCTCATTCTCTCTCACTCTCTCTGATTCTATTTTTCTCACTCTCTCCACTCGTATACCTCTAATATATGGTCCAGTATTATTGCAATGCAATGGACAGAATACTGTCAAAATTTATCGGCGACCGTTTTTCATCGGTGTCCCCCTCCATCAAATGAGCCGGCGATTAAAGCGCGTGAATTAGCTCCAACACTTTGGACGCTTTGCGTAATTAAAAAAAATATTTCATGATTTATTTTATCCTACATTATTACTATTGTTATTGTTATTATTTTTAATTACACTTGAAGTTAAATACATATTTTTATTATTATTATCATTATAATATATTTATAAAACTTTATTATTCATTAAAGAAACAAAAAATTTTTTTATTCTTTTATACTTGAAATCTACCCTCTTATTTATATTACACTTTTCACTCGCCTTTCCGTCATCTTCTTAAGGTCCTTCTCTTTCTCTCACTATCATAAGACAACCTTATTGCTGTAATCTTAAGGCTAAATTGCCAATCAACCTGGTATTATTTTCGTGTTAGGCTTTCCAGAAAAATAAGATGAAGAAAAAAAATAAAATTAAAATTCAATAATAGCTGTATAATAAGCAGAACATTTTTTTTTTTTTTTATGAAGAATATAAGAAAAAAAATTGAGATAAAAAAATTTTTAAATAGATTTTAAAATAATTAAAAAAGTATTGTATTAAAAGCGACGGAGTAATTATTTTTTTAATAATTTTATTTTATTGTGATGAATTGTAGATATATATAGAAAGGAAGGGGGAGGGGTACTTAAGGAAACGCAAAGTTTTCGGGAACTCAAATTCGTTAAATCCTTTTTTTTTTAATAACATTCAAAGTGAATAGAAAAAATTTTCAGCTGCAGTTAAAAAAAAATTTTCATTTTTTGAGGGCAAGATGAGCACCTCCTAAAAAAGGTGGAAAAAATAAATTTTATGGAAATTCACTGACACGGTTTTGGAAAAAGTTTAACAAAAATTCAAAAGTTTAACAAGAATTCAAAGTAATGACCAATTATGTTTACCCTCTACCCCCCCCCCCTATATATATATTAGGGTGATTCGTTTTAAATGAACATTTTTTTTTCACTTCCATAGCAAAATATTGATGTAAATATAAAAAAAAAAATCCCCTAAAATTTTTAATCCTTAATCTTATTTCTAAATTTTATTTTGATTCTTAACATTTTCAATTTGAAACGCATAGGAAATCTAAGCATTTAATATTTATTTAATTCCAAGCATTTCAAGTTATCAGGTCGTCATTTGCGGCATTTTGTACGTAATTTACTGCTCTTCAAAAGTTTCTATAGTAATTTTACTGTAACTCGAATTATTTTTTCTACAATTAGCTCCAAAAATCATTTTTCTAATGATAATTTGGATTTTCACCTGATACTGACTAAACAACAAAATTTACAGTAACGCAAATAACAATTTTGTAGGAAATTTAATACTCTACAAAAAAGGTCTTTTTAGTTAAGCTGCTCAAGTTCTTCGTTCGCGAGATAGAGGGATTTTATGAATTTCATAAATAAAATATTCGTCAAAAATTCGACCAAGTCCCTTTTAATTTTAATTTTACATCAGTAATTATTTATTTTTTTTTTTAGTTAATTCGACCCATTTTTTTTAATAAGAGGATTTAAAATTCATAAGCTTCCAAAAAATTTTTGACAAAATATAAGAATATTATTTATACAGTAACATGTCTGTCGTTCAATAAAATCTATATAGCTTCAAAAGTCCGTACATGCAATTTCGATCCCCTAAAGCTCTTATGTACTAATTACCGTCATCAAACGCTTTCTCTCTTTCTTTTGATAAAAATCGTTGAATAGGCTCTTGGAAATAACGTAAGTGTGTAGAAGAGACTTAAAATATTTCGAATTTTATATTAACAATTTTTATAATACAAATATATATAGATTTATTTTTCACTTTTTACGGAAGGCAAACTAACTAAAGGTTTGACTTGAACGTCTAAAGTTCCTACTTCGTTATACTTCGAGTGGTCGAGAGACTTGTGCCCTCTGACATGCCACGAAACGGGTTAAGAGGATGAGAGTAAGAGAGATAAAGATACGGAAAGAAAGAAAAAAATCCAAGTTTAAGTAAAAGGTCGAATTTTATATATATATATATAAATTTAAGTATATATATTTTTAATCTTTTTTATTTGTTTTAATTTTTTTTTAATATAGAAAGTGGCTCCATTTTTTTTCTCATTATTTCAAAATTCAAATTACGTAAATTAATTCTTTCAATTCAAAATTTTGATTAAAAAATCAAGTATACGTAAAAAATCATAAGAATCTTTTTTGTAGAAAATAAAATTATCTACAAATTCATTTCCTATAATTTTTATCGTATTTCAATACTTTAGCCGCTAATTTCAAATTCAAAGACAAATGGCGCCAAAATTTTTTTTTTTTATTTATTTGATAAAAACTTAATCATTTACTAATTTTTTATAGTAAATTTGAAATTTTAATCACTTAATTAAGAATTAAAAAATATATTTTTGCCAAAAAAAAAATTAATGCAGATTAAAAATAGAACCCAATTTATCGGTTCGCGTTCCAGGGGTGCGATTTAATTGAGACGTTAAAAAAAAAAAATTGTATAATCGCGAAGTATAAGAAATGTATAAATTAAAAAATAAATAAAAATGTGAAGATTGATGAACTTGTTGAGAAATAATTGTTGACATATATATCTGACAATGGAAATAAAGTATAGGGGTTTCATAGAGGAGAAATAAACTGACCACCGACTAAATTACAGTCGATATTAAGATCTCGAGATTGGACGAAATGTTATGCAAAGCGATTCCGTGCTATGTTAGTTTACGAGAATAAGTTACCTACTAAAGAATGATAAAGAAGGAGAATGATAGACTAGAGGAAGGGAGAGACTGGGAGGTGAATCGCGTCCGGTTAACATGTACACGTTTCTAAGTCTCTAGAGGTTTATATAAATTAACTCCAACATCTTGGGTTGGCTAACTTAAACTTGAAAGACGTTTGTCACTCATACTGTAGTAGACTCTACACACTGCTAACTATTATACATTCTATTAAAATGTTTTATTTTTATTCCTTCAATAGACAACCTTTGGACGTTTTCTTTACACTGCATATCAAAGAAACACTATAATATCTGTGTATATATTCAGCATATATGCAAAACCGGGGCAAAACGATACATTATTTTAATGACAAGAAATTTTTTTTAATGGGGCAAGTTGACCAGCCTAGTCACTGAGTAATTCAAAAGTTTTATCTGATTTTTTTTATTGATAAAAAAAAGCGGATTCTCAGGTAAAATGGGCCACTGAAAAATTTTTTTTTTTTATAATCTAAATATTTTTGAAAAATAGTGAAAAAAAATACAGTGTAAATAGTAAAAATAATTTTTATAAGATATTGAAGGGGTAAGAAGTGAAGGGTAAAAATGACGAACAATTTTTTTTTAATAAGTAAAACTTTGAGCTCAAAAAATCACTTTGTCAAAAAAAAGTTTTCTTGTCATTTATTCTCTTTTAGTTCCAACCCCTTTCTTGTGTAAAAATTACATTGTTGCACTCAAAGAGACTTTTCAAGTTTTTTTTCGCGTAGGAAAAAATAATCAACAATCACACGATTGTATTTTTAAAAAATCGACTATTACTTATTATCTATTTTAAAAAATAGATGTCATATGAGCTGCGATTTAAATATCGATAATTATCTTAATGAGCTTCAATTTTCACAGAATAAGTAAAAAAAATCAAGAAAATTTTTATCCACTTTTTCTGAAAATTTTTTCAGTTTTCTACTGAGTACTACTACGAAAAATTTTAGATTGTTCTCCTGTCAGACTAGTAAATTTTTCCCCTACTTCTCTACAAAATACAACTAAAAATAAATGTTTGTTTCAAAAATGATTTCATATTTTGTCCCGATCTTCCCTAATGTATACATAAAAAAAAAAATCTAAAACAAAGAGAACATATTTGCCATTGCACTTGATTGGAAGAGTATCGCCTAGGGTGAGAAGTCACGAACGAGACAAAACATAGCAGTATATTGTCTATATAAATTCAATAGCTCGGACACAATACAAACTGGAGACAGATCTGATATAAAAGTTACATCGGACCTAAATATATATACATACACACAAAGACTACTATAGTATATTTGTTAACCCCCTACATTCTGAATTAGCTTGCGGTGGCATCTGAAAAAGTCTATAGTCTATAGCTATAGATAGATGTATCATGAACCAGAAAAGCTCGCGTGAGATCTGTTGAGAAGAGTACACGAGTGAAAAAAGTACGGACATATGTCAGCGGAAAAATAAAAAGATAGTCTCGTTGTTATGGTTAAAAAAAGTAAGGGGTAAAGAAGAGCTGAAGGAAAGACAGCTCGCAATGGGATAAACATAAAGAGAAAGAGTTTTACTCGGGTCGGATGATATTGGGTTGGTTGATATTTAACAATAGATACATCGTTTCACCATTATAAGTTGTTAATGAGTCAGATCTGTTGTGTGAATGTCATGTTTCGTGACTTTAACATCGCTAATATGTTATCGAGTGCACTGAATCGTTGACTACTACTCTACTACTCTACAGTACTATTCCATGACTGTTATACTCTGTACGTATTAACAGTGAGGACAGTGGGTGTATTGTTAACAAGAGCTCACTCGGTAGTACTCGTCATTGTCCCTGGGGATAATAATATCGGTGGGTAATAGCCGGGACTCAGGAAGTGCCTCAGAATCCGTTGGAACGCCGAACGTCGATGCACTTCCGTCTGTAGTATGTATGTATGTATATATATATATATGTATATTATATAGTATAGACTTGAGTTGGCTTACCGCACACGTAATTTTTACACTTATTCACATACTCAGTCTCTACTCTCGTCACTGGGCTCTTACTACACTAGTGTAGACAGACGTCTCAAATTAGCTGCCAGGCATAAATTTTTTATACTGATGAGGGGACTTTTTTTTTTCGGTGGTACTTTTTGCGAGTAAAAAATTTTTCCAACTTACCTAGAACAGAAAAAATAAAAAAAATTTATAAAATTTATATTGTTATTTATCAATAAAAATAAAAATTGTTATTTATGCAACAAATAAATATATGACTACCAATAAAAATTAAAATATAAAAGTAATAACTTTTTATTTTACTTATAAAAAAAAAAAAAAAAAAAAAAAACTAAACAAAAAAACATTCGGTAGCATTTTTCGGTATATTATTTGTATGCATATATGTGTATATATACTTTGTCGTATTTCATCGTTTCGAACGATATGCGTTCAGACTAAAACGCCTGGATTAAAGTCCCCGGACAATAAACTTTTTATTTTATTTCTGTTTCATATCGAGAGAGGACGAGAGAGGGGATGAGAAATAATAAAAAAATTGACAATAACAAAAAAAAAAAAATACCAAGTGACGCACGTGCAAAATTAGAATGAGTATCGTTATATTTATATATTTTTTTATTTTTATATCTCTTTTATCCCACGCAAAATATTTGATTTTTTTTTATTTGATAAAAAAAAAAAAAAAATTAATAGTCATATTACATATGTTAAACAGTTGATAAATTAACGATAAAAAGTGTCAAAAAGTTTTGAGAGATAAACTGGTAGGAAACTGAAACGTTTTACCACACGCGGGAACCGACTGATCCACTAAAATACGAATGAAACGAGAGAGCGTTTACATTTTCCACGTTTATTTCTCACTCACTCACTCATTTATATAAAACTTTCTCTCTCAATCTCATTCCGCGCATTATAAACACCCCCGACACAACATACACACGTTGGTTTAACGTATGGCTGCGGATGGACGGACGGGTTTATATATGCAATCCCTCGTGTGTATATCAGGGCAACTATTGTAGTAGTAGGAGTAGTATACCAGTAGCAGTAGCAATGTCAGTAGTAGTATACTAGTGTAGTCACCCCCAGGCAGTTCACACGCCTGCCCTGGACATTTTCCGCAAGCCACTGCCGCTTCGACACCCGATACCTAATTATGTTAAATGCTTTCGGATTTTGTGGTTTTATTATATTGACTATTTGTCCTCACTTTTTGACATCTTTCTTCAACAATCATAAATTATTGTGTGCTAATTATATATTTAAATAAACTCGGTATTAATTATTATTTTTTTTAATTTTGTAAATTAAGTTCCAAATATGTAATGGAAAATTTTTTAATAAAATCAAACGCGCGATGATAATTGAATTATTTTTTTTTTAATTGAGTCACGGAAAAAAAATTAAGTGGAAATTTAATTTATTAATTTCAATTACTGTAAAAAATTTGCGGTAAATTCGGATTTAAATAAAAATCCGAATTCACTCCTGATTTTTTTTTTGTAGAATTTAATTGATTAATTAAAATATAATTTTTAATTAATTTAATAATCAGTGACCTAAATTAAAATATGTATGCATTTTTAATGTCATTTTTTTTTTTTTTACTTAAAGTAGTACTGCGGTTTTAGAATTATCGTGTAGAGTTTAATTAAATTCGGCATGTTAGTAAAGTATGATAAGAAAAAGATTTAATTAAAATTTATAAGATCAGAAAATCAGTAAAATTCTGTGATTTTTCTTTGAAAACTCAAAACTAAAAGTGTGAAATTACAAATTTTAATTTGCTATAGAAATTTTAAGTGGATATTCTTTTTTAACACAATCTATTAATACCGAATTTCATTAAGTTCTGAAACAAAATATCTGTTGGTATATTACAACAATACTCATACATTATATCACACAGTTATATATATAGAATTTCCGAAAAAGTGTGTATTTAGAGGGCAACTTTACAGCCCTTAGCTACTCTCTGTACCTCTTTTGTGAATAGAGACAGTGTCTATCTAAGCCTCTTATCGGTCAGTTCGGGTCATGCTTACAGTATACTGTAAACATATAGACACTCATAAAGACATGGTTTTGTCATTATTAAAGTTCAATTCGCTATTAAAATGTATTCATTTATTATTACTCTGGTCGAGAAAGTGAACTTCAATTTCAACCTCGAATTGCAGCTGCAAATAAATGTATTCTAGAAACTTATTTGAACCTCTATGCTGCGCTTATTTCTGTTTCTGCACTATAAAGGTTCAAACGAAGTTCCTTTTTTTGACTAGGGTAGTTTCAGTATCAATTTATTATCGACCTTATTTAAAAAATTCCAGTATACTGTACATTCTCTATATACGCCTATTCCACAGCATTCTGCTCCAATTCCAAAAATATCCCGTGAAAAAAAACAAATTATTAAAAAAAAAACTCATAGTGAACTTCAAGTTGATCGTTTCAAAAATTTCTAAAGAAATTGTCCAAAATTTCCGTTACCTGTATCTTAAAATTTCACGATGACCACAAAAAATTTCAAAAAAATTTTGTACCAAATTCTTGGTCTATTTTAATGATTTTTTCACCGTATAAATTTTACATTCCCTCAATTAACTTTGAAAAATCTGTTTCCCATTTTTACCGCCAAATTTAATTTTTCAAAAATTAATTATAATAATAATACTAAAAAAACTTCAATGATTGAAATAATTTTTCAGCAATGTTACGGTATTTAAAAACAAATTGTTCTTCATACACTTATCTAATCTTAATTTACAAAGATTGATAAAACAACAATGATTAATAAATACAGTGACGACAAAGAGTCGCGTGGCTCGTCGTCGAAACTGTCACGAACATAATATATATTTATTTTATTTTTCATTATAATATTATTATTTTTTTCTCTTTCTTCCGTTGTTTTAAACGGCCACGGGCCATACGTGCAACGAGGCGTAAACGTCGGCGCGACACGTGTAACCGTCCTGTTAATCGCCCGATAAAAATCACCTGGCACGCCAGCTACCGACGCGTCGCTCGTAAAATTAAAAATAATGCGAGACCCTTCAAGCGTGCTCCCACGATCACTGATCGATATTTACTGCGTTAACTCAAATAATAATAATAAATAACAAAAAATATATATATAAGTTATCTCATAAACAAATAAAAAAAATAAAATACAAACGTAAACTTGGTGTAAAATTTACACTTGACATACTCGTTAATATAAAGCTCGGTTAATATATTTGTATATTATTTAGTTAGATAGAGATAAACGATGAAAAGATAAATATCATGTAGTTGTTATAAAAAAAAAGAAAAAAAAAAGTTACTTTAGTATCGCATCATCACTGAGCGATATAGAAATAAAAAGCAAAATGACAAAAAAAAAGTGTAAGGAGATAAGGAGGATTGGTTTTACGAGCGAGAAAATGTATCTTGACACTTTTCTGTCCTTCATTGCTCGCATACTACTCGGCGGTTTTATATCTCACTCTTTCATGTCTCAACTTGTGTCGCTCGTAACGTAAACTTTATTGTGTTTATGAATATTTATATTAATCTACATTTTACATCGTATCTTGAGGATCAACGATGTTGATGACAGTAACCCGTAGGTGGTTTATTCGTCGTAGCAATATTTTATGTTCACGAGACATTTTCAATAAAAAAAAAAAAATGTGATAATAATAAATTGTGAAGGATTCTTATATTTTAATTATTACGCTAAAAATAGTTGATATTTCAAACTTCCCGCTGTGAAAATTTAAAATTTCAAAAAAAGAGAAATTAGCGGTTTTGGTCCGATTTTTTAAAATCGAGGTTTCATCAGATCTCGAGGTTTTGAGTTCCTAGACTAATTATTGTCGTACGATAACTTTGGAACGAATCAACCGATTTGGACGTTCTTGGCGGCAATCGAAAGGGCTTATCAAGACTTAGATCTGGATAGAATTTGAAGTCGATCGGCCGAGTAGTTTACGAGTTATATGAAAAATAAAAATTAAAACAAATTATTTTTTAGGTTTTTTTTTCATATAACTCATAAACTACTTGCCCGATTTACCTCAAAATGTATCCAGTTCTAAGTATTGATGAGCCCTTTCGATTGACACCAAGAACGTCCAAATCGGTTGATTTGTTCCAAAGATATCGTAAGACAAAAATTAATTTTTTTTAAATTCTGTGTATTTGCAGTTTTTTGGGAAATTTACAATTGGACAGTGAGCTGGGGGTAAATTGGGCAGAAAATTTAACAATAAAAATAGTTATTTGGAGATTCGATTTCGTTAAAAAATTTTTTGTATAAAAAAATTATGAGAAATTCGTTGGAAATAAATTAAACCGAATTCTGTACGGTAATTAAAAAGTACAAAAATTAATTACAAGTTACCCGCGTCCCACTCTTTTATATTTAATAATTTATAAAATATTAAATATTATTTGTCTCATTCCAGTAATTACTGTGCCTGATTTTTATGTGAATAATAAATAAAATCCTATGAAATATTAACGAATTTTAAAAATTATAAAAATAAATTATTCACACTAAAATGAAATAAAAAAAAAAATAAACTCTTGCAATACACAGTATGGTAATTATAAATCAGAGTATAAATCTTTGATAACGCAGCTTGAGCTGAGCACTAAAGATTTCGAGCAATGCTGGCTATTATTTCGCATAATATATATATATATATGAAATTCATCATATATTAGTGCAGTATGAGCACTCTGTGCTCAACTCTCAACTAGTATATGTACTATATGGTATATACACAAATATAAGCCTGCATGGGTGACGAGAGAGGCAGAGAGTTACGCCTGAGGGTGGTATGACGCGAGCGGGGTTGCTTGTACTCTCCTCGCGATACGGACGCACGCATACTAATATAACGAAGCAGCAGCAATAGCAGTAGCAGTAGCACTAGAATAGAAAGCAATAGAGCAAGTGTATATGAGAAAGAGTAAGAGAGAGAACGGGTAAGAGAACAAGATGAAAGAGGGGGCGAATATAACTAGTCAGCCATCTTGGATATTAGCCAACCAGAACAATAGTATACACAATAGTATGTGAGCTAGTGAGCAGTGTTTGGTACCACTACCCCTTTACTCTCCTTCTCATCTCACCACCCACTCTCACCCCCACCCCCAACCCCTTTCCCTTACTATATATATATATTCACTAGCAAATTTACTTTTCATTCCACCCCCAATGTCGTCACTGCAATATCCAAAAACGATGTTGCATCATATAAACATGTATCCCCCCCCACCCACCCACCGTGACCAGTCCAAGTGTTCTCTCTTTAACAATACATTTACTTATACAACCATACGATACTTAATGTTGATGTATAAATATCAGTAAATATATACATATATGTGTACGTGATTGTGCATAAAGTTTTACTTAAGACAATACAAGTATATATTAATAGAGAAAGAGAGAGAAAGAGAGTAAATGCTGTGTTGTTGTAAAGGTTAAGAGTTTCTTGTACTAGTATTATATATAGATATAGATATATATCTATATATACACTTTATTGTGTGTACTGACGAAAACTTGATTCAAACTACTAACTCGGATTATACGTCTGACACTACTAATTGTTCAATTACTTTGTTAAGTATTTAGATAAATAATTTTTTTTTCGTTTTTGGGTATTTTTATAATTTAAAATATTTATAATATGGATTTGAATGTAAGAATATTTTTTTGTGAAGACTGTACATGGTATATCTGCAGCGGGGAATATATTAGGGTGGTTCGGGTCTCCCTTTAAATTCAAACACACGCAAATTAACAATATTACTCTCTACTTGGCAACTACTCCCGTTCCCTTACAGTACGACTACATGTAATTTATGTGTATGTGTATTTGGATGTGCGTATGGGGCAGATATATAAATGTGGGTAGAAAAGGGGTAGTCTCTGGAGGTTATAACCAAGAGAGTACGGAGGCAAAGGGGTGAAATATTATAATACGTCACTTGGCAACTGTGAAGTACCATCGAGTGTGGGTGTATAGCCAACTTTCAAAGCCGCTAATTCTCATGACTTACAACTTTCTTGCTGAGGTATTTCAAACCTTTCACACCTCTTGTATATTTTAAGAAACTTATATATTTTTAAGTCTTACTAATTTATCAAACTTACGTTACTTTTTAAGTTCGCTTCATTAATAAGGCATTTTAATATCGTCATATACATTTTAACCATAGAAAGTTCTATTACTTTATCTTTACACTGAAAAAAAAAATTACTTTTTTTAAAAAATTACTTTTTTATCTAAGAAATTAATACGAGTGTGAATGTAGCAGACATCAGACAAATTTGTAATTATAAATATATAGATCAAATAATTAAAAAAATAATATTTTTAAAAAATGCACTTTTTAATTTCAAAATTTTTTAAATCTGCTTTTTTTTTAAATTTGATTTTATCAATTATTTACTCTACTTAATGATAATTTAAAATTTGTCTGATCCCTGCTACATTCACACTCATGAAATTAATTCTCATTAAAATTTTTTCTAGGGAAATTGTAATTTTTTCTGCAGTAATTTGATTTTTTAGTTGACACAAAATATTTTCCCTGAATAAAAAAAATGAATTTTAGTAAAATATATAAATTTGAAGTGCAAATTATTTGTACGGACTTGGTAAGTGAATCAAAATGGATACAAATGTTTGAAAAATTAATTTTACAAGAAGTTATTTATGACGTAATAAATAAAAAATTTATAAAAAAATAAAGATCGATGTTGCATCACGCGAAATTCAACAGTTTCTATGTAACGATATAGTGGATGGCATTTCGAACCCTCCTTATTCACCACATCGTGTGTGTGATGTCTGATGCCTCAAACCCTTTATACAACACTCGAATGTACCAACCGAGAACGAGTGAGAATGCGACCCCTTGAAAACCACTTTCCTATATACCAAAAAAAAAAAAAGAAGTAAAAAAAAAACGTATGCCAAATTTACATAACTCGAGTGTTTAAAAAAAAAAAACCGATTTCCATAAAAAAAAAAAAAAAAAAGTTAGTGATGAAATTTTTGCTAAACATAAAATTAATAGACAATCAATTATTTTTTTTACCCAAAAAAAAATCCAAGATTTTTTTTTTGAATGTAATGATAAATTAATTTAATAAATTTTATATTTAAAAAAAAAATAAAATAAAATTACATCATAAACTTGAGTTATAGAATAACAAAAAACAAAGAAAAAAAAATTTAATTTAAAAATCTTCCGTGATCGTGGACTATGATCGAATTTAAATAATATGATTCTTGCATGAAGAAACACGAGATTACGAGGGAGAATAAATATATAAATATAAAAAAAAAAGATAAGAATAAAAAAAGAAAAAAAAATACAAATGGCGGGAGTAGAAGAGAAGAAAAAAAAAAGAAAAGAGGGTGAATTTTCTATGTAGCTGTAACGAGGTTAGCATTATTTGTTATTACATCTAACGAATGGGCATCGTTTCAGCGCTCGAATTCGCATGATTCATAGCCTCGATGAAACGCTACGATGTTTCGTGATGCATCGCAATATTTCATATCTTGGATCATTAGCGTGGCTTGACTGCCAAGAAGAACTTATTCTCTTTCATTTCTTTCTTTTTCTTCTCACCCTTTTATACATACATACATACATTCTTTCCTTATATTTCATAAATATATACATATATATATTCATATAAATTTTATGTATGTACCACAATCTCTTTTTCTTGTGCCGCTTTTTCCCACGATAGTAAAGAAAAAGTTTAGGACTTTGAAAAATATTATTTTAGTTTATGTTCCATCTTGGAGATCGAGCAAAGTACCTACCGACTACTTGTCACTATACTTATATATATACTACTACTACTACTATTTACTTGTGGCACACATCAGAAAAAGAACATAACGTACGTTAGTGCCCCTAATCGAAAAGAAACACCAAGTCGCATATAAATAAGAATTTATAGCCAATGAAAAATGTGCCGAGGACTAAAAGTTTTAAGTTTTCTTTAAAAAGTTTACGAGTCTTCATTTTCATCTTTATATGGCCTACCGAAAATTTTCTGTTTCGATCTCACGAGCTGAGTAAAATCAACTCTTTTATATCTTCCCTTTCTGCATTTTCATTTTCATTCTTAACTTTTCCATCTCTGTCTCTTAATGTTTTTTATTTTTGCCTACAAATAATATATCTCAGTTACTCAGAAAACTTACGGTGAAAGTGAGTACAAGTAAAATTTACCGGGAAAATAAAGGATAAAAGTTTAAGAAAAAAAAAATTAAAACTCTCGCTTCGCGCTAATGGCTGTTTTTCTTATGGAAAAATACTTAAAACATGGGTAAAGAGAGTGGGGGAAGAAAGAAAAAAAAATTAGGGAAAGTATGAAGCTAAAAAGTAAAAAAAAAATAAAGCTGCATCAGATTCGCGGGAGGATAGACAAAAGAAGAGAAAGATAGAGGGGAAATAAAAAAAATTTATGAAATGTAAAGGAGAGTAATTTATAGCTATTAAGCATTACACTCCCTATCTTTTTCTTCTTCTTCAGCTCTTACTATTCTTCACCCTCATATGCCTTTTTTTCAACACTATCTTCAACAAGCGCATTTACTTGCTACAAATATAACGCGTATTTTCTTATATATTGGAGAAAATTAAGAAATTTTTGGGATAGCCGTTGTCTGACTTAAATCCGTCATTTTCGGAGTCTCGGATGTTTCTATTAAACAATAAGTTCGATATTTTGAATTCTTATTAATTAGACATATACGGGGACCGGGGCACAATGGGTCGTCCCCTAATTTTGTTAAAAAGATTTTGTGTAGAAATTTTAATAAATTTGAAACATTTTCCAAATTTCAGAGGGATACGAGTTATCCGGGACACGAGTGCCCACTTCTGGAATTTTTTCAAAACTTTTTACTTGACAGTTTTTTTAGAGGAGAGATCGCCGTGTTCCAGATAATTTTTTTTTATCAAAAGTATTGATATTTTGGACATACATTTAGTGTCAGTGTAACTGAAGTATAGACGATAATTAGAACCGCCAAAAATAAATTTTAGAGGACCATCTTGCCCCAAAAAAAAAGTTTATCAAAATAATCGTAAATTTTTTTGAAATCGATGAAAAAATAAAAATTTTTCATAAGTTTCTGCTAAGAATTATTCAAAAACATTTTTGTAACAACCAATGAGAAGAGACTTGATAAAACATTCAATATCGAATAATTTTAGTATTGATACTCTATCAGTCATCTAGCGACTGCAGAATTCTAGTCATTCTTAAACTACGCCAATAAATATGATCCAGAAGTTAACAAGCGATTAAAAATTTTCAGATTTATTTTTGCAAAAATCAATTACAAAAAAAAATCTTAAAATATGCACATGTAGAAAATTAAAAAAACTATAGGTGCAATTTTTTAAAATATTTTTTTTTGATTACTTATTGCTTTGAAAAAAATTCAAAAATTGTTAAACGTCGGCTGACTTCAGTATCATAAATAAGTATAAAAAAAAAGAAAAATAATAATCATTAAGAGTAAAAAGTAAACAAGTTATATTTGCTGCATAGATTTGATGACCCTTTACAGTTTTATGGTTTTTCGTATTCCGTTGAATTTTAATTACACGTTAAGCTCCTGTTCTCAATTAGCAAAAGAGAGAGAGAGAGAGACAGAGATAACCCAGTGAAATAGGTTGGATACTCTCAGACCAGCATATCAAGATAA
The DNA here is from genome assembly GCA_964016945.1 of Microplitis deprimator. Classification (NCBI taxonomy): domain Eukaryota; kingdom Metazoa; phylum Arthropoda; class Insecta; order Hymenoptera; family Braconidae; genus Microplitis; species Microplitis deprimator. Next base: position 11,225,041 of record OZ024716.1, read on the forward strand.
TGGTTTCCATTGGTCGAGAGAGTAAGTGTGTATATATACCAATACTCTAGTAAGGGGTTTGCTTGATTTGCATTGCATCACTGGAACCTCCGATCGCTTTGCTCTCTTTACCCCTGCAGCCCCGTTATACCCTCTTCCTTCCTGAATGTGCACATAACGGTAACAACCACGAGTGCATCACGGTCAGTACTACTTGTGTATACTGCATACTGTATATTTCCCTGTGTACTGTTTAACCATCATCCTCTCTACTATGTATATACCATATAAATTTTCTCTCTCTCTCTCAATCTCTTACTCTCTCCTGTACAATGCACACACTCATATATGATACAAACACTCGCTGTACTCTATCCAACTTCATAAATTCATTTCTCATGGCACGCGTCCTCTATCTCCCTTCCCTTATTCAAATCTCACGGGAATCACATTCATTGAACAACTACAATATTAATCAAAGTATAAACATACTTCGGATCTGCATTATTTATTAGTTAATCTACCTTTTTTTTTTTTTTTTTTTTTTATATATATATTTATACTAAATAATTAAATAGGGAGTTGATATAAAATATTTATATGTTTACATTACTGATTGTAATTAAATATTTATTCAAAATAAAATTATGTGAATCAACAGGAAAAATTAATTTTTTTAATTAAAATTTAATAATTAATTCGAGTTTTAAAGATCAAAATCAGAATGAAATATTTTCTATAATTTTGAAAGTTTTTTTTATATCGCGCGAAAACCATAGACCTGAAGATCGAAACGTTTTTCGCGAAATAAGAATGAGAAAAAATAAATTTATGTAATTTGACATCTTAAGGGGCCTAAGATTTTCGGCTGACATACCAGCATCTACATGTGAAACATTTCGAAAATCTAGTCATTCAGTAGATTTTTTACTTGCAAATTTTTTTTTTTGTTGCGCAAAGAACATTACGATCTTCAAGTACATCGAAAACCACCAAATATATATGTATACACGGAAAAAAAATTGTAATTGCTACAACAGCAACTGTAGTTGAGGTTACTACAAGTTAGAGTAAAGAAATACCAACTCCAACTTGGAATTACCTCAACCACACGTGTAGTAACGTCAGTACTATTTGTATTGTATCTTTTACTACATATTGGAGTATTTGCAACTACAAATGTTTTACTACAATATTATGGTTACAAGAACTACAATTTTTTTTCGTGTACACGGAGAGAAAATTATGGTAACAGTTCCAAGTACGTTTATGAAATATCATTCCATACCGTTATGGTAATGATTACTTGGGATTATGGGATATAGACCCATACTTTCTGGGGAAAGTTCCCATAAGTATGGGAACAATTCCTATCATTATGGTGTGGCGGTCACGCAAATAATTAATTAGTTAATAATTATTGATTGTAGTTTTTTCTTAATATTTTATTTTTTTAAAATCATTTATATTTTAAAGCAGAAAAAATAGTCCAGCATAAAGTACATGTAATATTTTTAGCATTTATTTTACAGTAACAGTAGACTTAGGAAATATTGTTGTGAAGTATTTTTAGTTTGTATTAAGAAATCTATTTAAGTAGGATTAAGTAGTAAACGTTTTGTAAATATTGTTACCCGGGGTTTTTTCCCTCCGACCCATGGGTTTTTCCCGAACCCATGGGTTTTCCCTAGCAGCTTGTCTACCTTTCCTTTTTACTTTTTTTCTATTTTTTATGACTTACTTTTCTCGAGCAATAAACCCAAACGGATTAGGGACCCGCGGTCGCCCGGCCAGCAACTTCGGGGCCCACTGACGTCATCGTTTGCGCTTGTGGTCGCGCTCTACCTCTACTTCTACTTCTATCTCTATCTCTATTTTTCCGAAGATTTTCTTTCGTCATCTTTCGCAAATCTTCGGGCTTCAGTTTGCTCCCACTACTACCCTTCGGTACTCCTACGAATTTCAGAGCTCTGATACCGAAGGGCCTCATCTCCATCTATCACTTCGTCCTGACTCCCCGTCCTGAGCATCACACTCCGGGTGACTATAGGCGAATAAATTGTTATAAGTGTATTCACTATCGTATTATTTAAAAGGAACCCATACACCGCCCCTTCCTCACTAAAGTGGTGACCCCGTGAAGAAAAAAATAGTGATCTTAGTGCGGTATATTTTCTTTTTTTTTCATTTATTTCCATTTATTTACATACTTTATTTCAAAATCTTAAGTACTTTTTCCAACGTTACTGAGGGGTACCTTTTGTTAATTATGATCGTATAGTTAGACAGTGACAGACAAGCAGTGAGGGTGCGCGAGTGGCGATATTTATTTGTTCGGGTAATTCGTTTGTTTTCCGTTCTCTTCGTGCGTATTATTCGACAAAATGTGTCCAACGTCAGACGCCCAGAAAACTCCAGAAGTGGCAACGTTTTCACCGCAGTTGCCAGAGTGTAGGACGAAAGACCTTGAGGTATGGTTCGCGATGGCGGAGGCGGTGTTCGCAATGTCGCGGATAACCGCAGAAAAGACTAAGTACTCGATGATGTTACCCAAGTTACCCGCAGACGTCGTAGCAGAAGCACGTGATTTAATCGTCACGGAGCCGGGAGACAGTCCGTACACGACATTTAAGACCGAAATCCTGAAGCGGATGGGAGCAACGGAGGACCAGAGGACGCGCCGGCTGTTAGAAAGTGAGGAAATGGGTGATCAGAAGCCGTCACAGTTTCTTCGCCGTCTCCAGCACCTTGCAGGTCAAAACATGTCGGAGTCGACAGTGCGCACATTATGGCAAGGTCGACTTCCCAGAGCTCTGCAGCCAATCCTTGTAACCGTCAAGGACCAGCCATTGGAGAAAGCAGCCGAGGTAGCCGATGCAGCGATCGAGTATTTGCCAATCCGACCTACTATCGCAGAAGCAGTACGTGGAGCGGTGCCGAATCCGGACAACTCATTAGCAGAGGAGGTAAAAAAGTTATGCATATCGTTCCAGCATGAGGTCTCGATGCTGCGCCAAGAGATTGCTTCTGTCAGGTTATCGCGATCGCGGGAGCGTCAGCAGCCGCCTGGACAGCAGCAGCACCGGCATCACTCGGGATCCAGATCCCGCTCGAGATCACGAGGTCCACGTCCAGAAGGAGTATGCTGGTACCACTGGAGGTTCCAGAGCAAAGCCACCAAGTGTACGTTGCCGTGTAGCATGTCTCCGGGAAACCTGATGGGAGGTCGTTAATGACGGCAGACGACCATTGCCCTACGAAATCACGCCGTCTATTTGTCTGGGATCGAACATCGAAAGTGCAGTTTCTGGTGGACACGGGAGCAGATCTCTGTGTGTTCCCGCGACATCGTCTCCGTGGCCCGCACGTAAAGTCCAGTTACGAACTTTCTGCAGCTAACGGCACGCCAATCGCAACGTACGGATTTGCGACACTTTCACTTAATCTCGGACTACGACGCGAATTTACTTGGAGGTTCGTCATCGCCGACGTCTCCAAGCCCATCCTCGGTGCTGATTTCCTGGCTCACTACGGACTCTTGCCAGACCTGCAGAAAGGTCAGCTGATTGATTCAACCACCCTGCTTATCTTCAAGGGGAAGATAACAGAGTGCGGAGACCCAAGCATCAAAACGATCAGCGGGTCATCACCCTTTCACGAGCTTCTGCGAGAGTTCCCGGAGATTACGCGCCCTGAAGGCGCCCCCCAACAGGTAAAACATAACACAAAACATTACATTATCACTTCACCAGGTCCGCCAGTCGCCCAGAAGCCACGTCGACTCGCTCCAGACAGGCTCAGAGCGGCCAAGAGGGAGTTCAACGCTATGCTGCGCCTAGGCCTTGCTCGTCCCGGCAAAGGATCGTGGGCTTCACCGCTGCACATGGTCCCCAAGAAAGGCGACGACGAGTGGCGAGCATGTGGCGATTATCGAGGGTTGAACGTCCGTACGTACCCAGATAAGTACGGAGTACGGCACATCCAGGATTTCGCCCAACATCTAGACGGGAAGAGCATTTTCTCGAAGATCGACTGCACCAGGGCCTACACGCAGATACCAGTAGCGGAGGAAGACATCCCGAAGACGGCCATCATCACGCCGTTTGGACTCTTTGAGTTCCCATTCATGACCTTCGGACTCCGAAACGCAGCACAGACCTTCCAGCGCTTCATAGACGAGGTACTGCAGGGTCTGGACTTTGTGTATGCGTATATCGACGACATTTTGATAGCTTCAGCATCACTTGAAGAGCACATGGGACATCTACGAGTAGTGTGCGAGCGGCTGAGACAATATGGACTGGTAATAAATCCAAGTAAGTGTGTTTTTGGACAGCCGCAAATAGAATTCCTAGGATATCTAGTATCCGGCGCAGGCACGCAGCCGCTCCCGGAGAAGGTGGAGGCAATAAGGGCTTTCAAGCTACCAGACACCGTGAAGAAGCTCCGAGGATTCCTAGGTATGATTAATTTTTACCGCAGGTTTATACCCAAAGCAGCCGCAGTCCAAGCACCACTGAACAATTTACTCCAAGGCAACGTCAAAGGCAACGCACCAGTTCCTTTGACTCCGGAAGCCATCAAAGCTTTTGATGCGTGTAAGGATAGCCTCGCAGAGGCTACCTTGCTTGCACATCCTAAAAGAGACGCACCTCTAGCAATATTTTCAGACGCATCCGACTTCGCCGTCGGCGCAGCACTCCAGCAAGAAGTCGAGGGTCACTGGCAGCCACTTGATTTTTTCTCCAAGAAGCTGAGTCCAACCGAACAGAAATATGGAGCATACGACCGTGAACTCTTGGCTATATACTTAGCTGTAAAACATTTCAGGCACATGATTGAAGCTAGGCAATTTACGATCTTCACGGATCACAAGCCGATTACCTTTGCTCTCAAGAAAAAGTCCAGCCAGTGTTCACCCCGCCAGTTTCGCCACCTGGACTTCATCAGCCAGTTCTCAACGGATATCCGCCATATCGCTGGCCAGGACAACGTCGTCGCTGACGCGTTGTCACGGATCGAGGAGTTGGAAGCCACCATCGACTACCCAGCACTCGCCGAATCCCAAGAGCAAGATGAAGAACTTCGGGAGTTGCAACAAGGTAACACTTCATTGCAAATTAAACGATTATTGATTCCAGGTACAGACGTCCCCGTATTTTGTGACGTGTCGACGCCAACAGCACGACCATTCATTACCAAGCCATTTAGGAAGGTCGCATTTAACGCGGTGCACCGGCTCTCTCACCCAGGTGCCAACGCCACGGTCAAACTCATAACACAACGTTATGTCTGGCCGTCGGTAAAAGCAGATTGTAAAGAATGGGCCCGCCAGTGCATTCAATGTCAACGCTCGAAGGTGTCACGCCACGTATCCGCGCCGATCGGAACATTTGCTCCACCATCAACAAGGTTTGAACATGTTCATATAGATATTGTCATAATGCCCACTTCTGAAGGTTGCAGATACTGCCTGACGATGGTAGACAGGTTTACGCGTTGGGCCGAAGCTGTACCTCTGGAAGACCAAGAAGCTGCAACGGTGGCGCGCGCATTTTACAACAATTGGATCTCACGATTTGGTACACCGCTGCGAGTAACCACGGATCAAGGGAGACAGTTTGAGGCACATTTGTTCAAACAGCTCAACCACCTGACAGGTACGAATCATTTCCGAACAACGGCGTATCATCCGGCAGCCAACGGCATGGTGGAGCGGTTTCATCGGCAGCTAAAAGCCGCTATTAAGTGCCACGAAGACGAGCGTTGGACAGAAGTGTTACCAACAGTACTACTCGGCATTCGAGCAGCGTGGAAGGAAGACCTCCAAGCATCGGCAGCAGAGATGGTGTACGGTCAGCCACTGCGTATTCCTGGCGAGTTTCTGGTGTCACAGACAAGACATGCAGAGAACGAAAACGCAGCGGAATTTGTCAAGGAGCTCCGTCGGCATTTCACCAGTCTACGCCCAGCTCCAGGCTCACGTCACGGTGGTACGAAAACTTTCGTTTTTAAAGATCTTGCTACCACTGAACAGGTGTTCGTCCGTCACGACGGTCCCAAGGCGCCGCTGCAGTGCCCGTACGAGGGACCCTTCAAAGTGGTCAGCCGCAAGGAGCGGACGTTCGTGGTGCGCATTCGAAATCACGATGTCACCGTCTCCATCGACCGCCTAAAACCGGCGTTCGTGATGGTAAATCCTCCAGGCGAGCCAGAGGAAGCGCCCCCAAGACCTCCAGATTATCCGCAGCTGGACTATCCGGGTCTAGGTACACCGGAACCGAATGATCCAGTCCCAAGCCAACCAGTATTGGCTATTCCTCCAGCAGCCGAGCCATCGGCACCAACCAGTGCCGAGCATAGCAGCAACCAGCCGCTTACCCAAACGCAGCCCAGGGACGACGCATGGCGCACAAGAGCAGGGAGACGGGTCCGCTTCCCGGACCGTCTTCAAAGTGGGTTTTCGTGAACTCATTCACTGGTAGGGGGGTGATGTGGCGGTCACGCAAATAATTAATTAGTTAATAATTATTGATTGTAGTTTTTTCTTAATATTTTATTTTTTTAAAATCATTTATATTTTAAAGCAGAAAAAATAGTCCAGCATAAAGTACATGTAATATTTTTAGCATTTATTTTACAGTAACAGTAGACTTAGGAAATATTGTTGTGAAGTATTTTTAGTTTGTATTAAGAAATCTATTTAAGTAGGATTAAGTAGTAAACGTTTTGTAAATATTGTTACCCGGGGTTTTTTCCCTCCGACCCATGGGTTTTTCCCGAACCCATGGGTTTTCCCTAGCAGCTTGTCTACCTTTCCTTTTTACTTTTTTTCTATTTTTTATGACTTACTTTTCTCGAGCAATAAACCCAAACGGATTAGGGACCCGCGGTCGCCCGGCCAGCAACTTCGGGGCCCACTGACGTCATCGTTTGCGCTTGTGGTCGCGCTCTACCTCTACTTCTACTTCTATCTCTATCTCTATTTTTCCGAAGATTTTCTTTCGTCATCTTTCGCAAATCTTCGGGCTTCAGTTTGCTCCCACTACTACCCTTCGGTACTCCTACGAATTTCAGAGCTCTGATACCGAAGGGCCTCATCTCCATCTATCACTTCGTCCTGACTCCCCGTCCTGAGCATCACACTCCGGGTGACTATAGGCGAATAAATTGTTATAAGTGTATTCACTATCGTATTATTTAAAAGGAACCCATACACCGCCCCTTCCTCACTAAAATGGTAACAGTTCCCATACCGCATGGGAAAGAATCATGGTAATAATTACCATACTCATAGGAATAGTTCCCATAAGCAAATAGGAACCAATCCTATAACCACATTGTAACGGTTCCTATGCGTATATGGGAATAAACCCTATATATTATGGTAACTATTCCCATAATATTATGGTAATTGTTACCATAATATTATGGTAATGGTTACCATAATATTATGGTAATGGTTACCATAATATTATGGGAATGGTTACCATAATATTATGGTAATTGTTACCATAATATTATGGTAACCATTCCAATACCATATAGGAATGATTACCATAATATTATAGTAACCATTCCAATACCATATAGGAATTATACCCATAATTATAGGAATGGTTACCATAATATATATGGGTGCCGTTCCTATAATCAACATTTCAAAAAAACCGGTTACTATGTATTATGGGAACCATTCCCATGATATATTGTAACTGTTACCATAATTTTCTCTCCGTGTATGTATTGTATTTTTGAAAATACTTCAGATTTTCAATATAATAAAAATAAGGCGTAAAAAATTTAATAATAAAAGGCCATTTATGCCAAAAATATAATAACAACAATATGACCATGCGTAATGCAAAATAATAATAATAATAATAATAATAATAATAATAATAATAATAATAATAATAATAATAATAATAATAATAATAATAATAATAATAATAATAATAATAATAATAATAATAATAATAATAATAATAATAATAATAATAATGAGTACTTGAAATCTTTGTACTTTTTTTTTATCCTTATCGGTTTAAATCATAGTATAAAAAAATCTGTATCGTTACACGGTAGTAAAAAGACAAGAAAAATCCGTAGTTTAAATAAAGGTTGGTTTGCAAGAGCGACGTGATGTTTGCAGAATGCATTAGACGGTAAGAATAGCGAAGGAGGTGGAGAAGCGGCGTAGAGAATTGTAGAATGAGGTACAGAGAGGTAAAAGGGGTTGAGAAACAGAGTACAGGGTAGTAGAGGGTAGTAGAGGGCGTCGATGCAGCTTAAGGCCTATGTCGAGCTTGTCGAGTCTGTGGTGTAGGACATGTCTGTACTTTACTGGTAATTCTCTCTCTTTATTTATCTCTTTCGCTCACTAGATTTTCTTGTCGTCCTTTCCCTTACTCATATATACATGAGCGAAACCCCTTTGTCTATGTCTTGTAGCTTACATATAATTCCTCGTGTTTGCAAAAAAGATCTTGTGCTGAAGAGTGATGTCCCCATCTATCCTACTCTAAAACTCCGCTATACTTGTCTACTTGGACCCCTTCTCCTCACGCTTTGGTCGATCCGCAGATTTTTAATATATCGTTCAACACAACGTATGTTGTTATATGTGTGTATATATGTATATATATGTTGAATGATGGACTGAGGCTGATGAAACGATTAAAAACAGCAGCAAGACTAGTTAATTAAAAATTGTGGTCTATATTTAAAAGAAAAAAATGCTGATATTTTTTCGTGTATATTAATGTTATGTTTGTTATTAAGATTATGTAACACAATATGAATAAATACTTTTTTCGATATAAATACTTTGATGAATATGTCGTTATATATTTTTAAGAGAAAGCGAGCTATAGAAGACTGAGAAATTTACATCTAAGAATTATTTAAAAAAAAAATTTTGATTTAAATTTATGAGAAAAAAATGTTTTAAATATAATATAGAGAAGGCTGGGGCATAATGGCCCATCCTTCAAATTTTGTAAAAAAAAAAACTAATTTAGATTTTACTCGAAATTTTATTGCGAAAAATTCGGGGTATAATGGGACAGAAATTTTTTATGAAAAAACCCAAAAAAAATTTTTTACTTCAAATTATTCTAAAATAAAATAAAATTTTTGAATTTTCATCTGATACTTAAAAGCCGTAGAATTAATAAATCACTTAGATGGTTCATTATACCCCATTTTTCTTCATATTATCTATTTTTTAATTACAAAAATAATGATAATAAAATAAAAATAAATGTAATTATTTCCACGTGACTAAGAATAATTTAATGAAGTTAAAATTTTCAAATAATAATTTTTAATGTTTATAACATTAGATGCCATATTTATAAATTAAGAGCGGGTTGTTTTCTTGGTCCGACTTTAATGTTGATGAATATTTTCATTATCCATATATATATATATGAAGAGAGAGTGTAAGTCGGGAGGGGCATAGCTTGTAAATTATAAGGCATTAAGGTGGTCAGGCGTTCACTAACGCCGGATGTTCACCGCAAAGTGTGTAAGGGATGATTATACTTAATGGTGAGATATTACTCGACTGGCATTACTTGGACACATAGTTCGTTGGGTTTATGTTATAATCTTTCGACAGCGTTTCCTACTCGTCCTTGTCAACCTCATACTTTCCAAACCACATATATATAAATATATATAAAACCACATAAATAAACAAATATAAATACCAAGAGAACAGGGATTGTTTTCTACCCTCACTTAATTAAGAACGCAGATACGTCATAATTTTATTTTCTGCAAAATATATACATATATAATTCTATATTTTTTTTTTACGTTGATTAATAATGAAATATGCCCGATTGTGAATAATAGTTTTGAAGAGGGTGTAGTCCAATTGGGAAGAATCGAGGGTGCGGCACGATGAAGGGTTGTTGAGCCCATCGGGAAAAAAGGGGCCAAGGCACAAGTACTCTATATCTACTACTGTGCATACTACCATAGGGAATATATATATAAATATGTATACATATATATATATAAAAAATAGAGACTGAGTGAGAGTTTATTTCGACTACGAGCATTTGGTAAATTTTACAGTTTTAGACCACGTCGATATCGCCGCACCTATTGGAAGCTTTTGAAAAAAAAAAAAAAAAATTCTTATTGGAGTAGGGGAAAGTTGGTTTATAAAAGCTGCCTATCTATTTAATAATTACTATAGGGTTAGTTAGGATCGTTAAGTAATATCTATTTCCTCAGATGGTTTTTTTTTTTTTTTTTATCTTTTTATTTGATTTGGTAAAATAAAACGAGTTGGAATAAAGGTGCGGTTACACGCATACAATTACTAATTAATATAAAAAAAAAAATTCATTTCTGTGAAATAAGAATTTATATGTAATGTTAGTTGATACAGTAATTATGATAAATTATTTTTTAATTATTTTAATAGGAATTTTTTTTAAATATTGTAATTAATGCAAAGAAAGAAAGTTTGTAATTTTATAGTAATTTTTTTTTTTTTTTTTTTTTTTTTTCTAGTGATATTAGATAATTGGATATAAAGATGTTAATCAAAAACATTTGTATGTAAATCAGACAAAAAACTAAAAGGCTAATCGTAATTAATGAATGTGATAATAATTATTAACACGCAATAGGACGTAATAAGGATAACGCATACGATGATTCAATTAAATAATTTAAGTCTCGCAAACTTTCGTGATAAGATTCGATAATTTATAATAAATCAATTTTATTTTTTTGTGTTTTTAATTTCGTAATTTATCATTTATTATTTTATTAATTTTTTTTTTTGTGATAAATCAGATTTTTTTTTTGCTTTTAAGGATAATATATTCTAGAGCTCGAAAGTAATTTGGCGATTATCGTTAACGCCAAGGATAAAATTAATAATAGACTTGACACGCAAAGTTTATGTCTAACGTTAATATTTTATCATTTTTAGTCTTGAGCAAAAATTAAAACTTTTTATATCTATATATATATATATATACATATATAAAAGAAAAAGGTCAAGTAACTAGCACGCAAAGAAAGAGGAAGTGAAAATCAAATATACTCAATTTTATTACTGTATAATTAAATTGATTTTATAAATATGATTTATATTTTAATTAATAAAACCTTTTTTCTAATTAAATATATTTAATTACTATTTTTAAATTATTATATTGTAAAACTTAACATTTTCTTTTCTTGAAGATATAAATATATTAATAATTTGAAATATTGAAAAAAAAAATCTGAAAAACGGTTGACCCTGTGGGTCAACCTCAAAACTTTCTACTATTTTTGAGCTCAGAAAGCTTGAAAACGTTATTATTTGCAAATTTTTGAGCTCTTGGAAGTGAGAAAATATTTATTTTGTTGTTCAGACAAAAAAAATCCATTTAGCTAAAAGAAAATTAATTTTTGTCTTACGATATCTTTGGAACGAATCAACCGATTTGGACGTTCTTGATGTCAATTGAAAGGGCTCATCAATACTTAGATCTGGATAGAATTTGAAGTCGATCGGCCGAGTAGTTTACGAGTTATATGAAAAAAACCTAAAAAATAATTTGTTTTAATTTTTATTTTTCATATAACTCGTAAACTACTCGGCCGATCGACTTCAAATTCTATCCAGATCTAAGTCTTGATGATCCCTTTCGATTGACACCAAGAACGTCCAAATCGGTTGATTCGTTCCAAAGTTATCGTAAGACAAAAATTAGTCTAGGAACTCAAAACGTCGAGATCTGATGAAAATCCGATTTTTAAAAATCGAACCGAAACCGCTCACCTTTTTTTTGAAATTTTGAATATTTATAGCGGGAAGTTGAAAAAAATTTAATTTAATTTGAAATTGACCAAAATCTTAAGTTGAAATCAATAAAAGATTTTAGTCTTGTCAGATATTTTTATAGAAAATGGGTGTTAAGAAACTATTTCGACTATTTTAAAAAAAACTTTGATCAGCGAATACGATACTTTACTTCTTTTCAAAGGAAACTTTTATTTAACCCTTGTATCAAAGAACACTTGCATTATAACTTTTTGTCAAGTTTTAAGTGTAAGTTAATTTTAAATTTATAATGTTCTAAATATTTAATGTCGTATAATGAAGGATTTTAATATTAATTTTTAAAAAAAGATGAAGATGGACTGATGAATAAATTTATTATTTAATACTTTAGTTAATTGCTGAATAATTAAATATAAAGATACAAGTAAAGAAAGAGGGGGAAATCGGACCATCTGAAAAAAATTTGTAAAGAAATTTTTTTTTACTAGTTTTATTTTTTTTTCAGTTTCCAAATAAATATTTGAAATTATCATGATTTAGTTATGAAAAAGGGGTAAAATGGACCACCTGAAAATTCATAAAAGGAATTTTGTTTAACAAATTTCACTTTATTTTAGTCACCAAGTATTTGATATGATCCAGCCTAAAAAATCAAGATTTGGGGCAAAATGGACCCGTGTAAAAATTTTTTTTAAATACCCCAAATTACCCCATGACAATTTCGCCCTATACTACGACTAAAAAAAATTTGCGGGCTCATTTTGTCCCCAATACTTTTATATATAAAAACTTTTACCAGTCCCGTCTTACCCCTTCCCCTCTCCATCACTATATAGTATATAATAAATAGTGCAGTATATTTAAATATATTAAAAAATGTATGTAATAATGAAGTGACGTGGGGTCAGAACTGACTCATGCATGAACTCTATATAAATTACTTAGATTAATTTAGTAAAAATGAAAGAAGTAGGGGACTAAGTAGAGGGTTACGGAGGTCAGGAGTTTCTTAAATAATAACAATAATAATGATTATTTATTGCTATTATTAATAATAAAAAATTGACAATTGGATTGAATAAATAAATAAAATAAATAATATTAATAAATAAAATTTAAAAAGATGTTTGATCCATCGTAGTGTATTTTACAGTAGGGTTGGAAATGAGAGTCTATATCCCAGCCATGTCACGAGAATAATATATGAGTCGAGTACGCAGAGCATGCTACTGGACCAAACAATGTTCTGAGCGGCTGCAAATCCTGCCTTGAATTTTTTATTTACACCCCTCTGGCCTATACTAGCTAGTATCAGTTGTAGCCCCTGTTTCACCTTCTACATGTCCCTGTCCCGACTTTCTCCATATATATCTATCTATCTATATATATATATATATATATACTTTTCTCTTCTACACTCTTATGGATATTTTAATCCTTTTGCTACACACACTATGAGGATAAAGGAAAAAAGAGAGTTAACTATATATGTACATAGAAAGAGTCATATAGATATCCAACTATACCCAACTAGCGGATGATTCTCACTCTCTTGTTCTGAATAATTCACTTGACGTCTAGTATACATATGTATGCGGTTATTTTTTATTTTATTTTTAATAATTTATATAAATTAAATATTAAAAGACTTTACTTGTACCCTTAATAAATTTATAATCAGAGGAAAAAATTTTTAACATGAAAAATTTATTATTCCAGTTTAATTTTCAACAAACTTTTTTATTTTTTATCGACACAAAAAAAAATATTAATAATTCAACTTCTTACTAAATAATTTTTTTTTTTTGTGTTTTAAGGCTGTCACTTTTAATTTTTTATGTGAAAAAAATTTAACTTTCATTTGAAGGCATATATGCATATTTTTTTTTATATGTTATTTGTAATATAAATTATCCCATTTGAATCAAATTCTAAATAAAAGTTTTCAAAGAAAAAGTTTAATTATTTTATTTTATTTAAATACTTTTTTTTAGGGCTGAGGTGTAACTTTTAATTGCGTGATCAAAATAAACTGTATCAAAATATATATGAGCTACGAGACTGAGACTTAGACCTTTAACACGATTTGTGTTCGAAATCTAATATATATGTTATATATTTATAACTTTAAATGAGTAATTAAAAAAAAAGTTGCAAAGAACGCGATCTAGTTGTGAAATTAATGTATTTACTCTGAAAAGACGCGTGTCTGATGGTCGTATTTATCATATGGTGACAAATTTTTTTACCCTAGCGTGGAAAAATGACTGAGTTTTCTTTCAAAATTTTTCTTCGAGCAAATTCTGCAATATAACTCTTCTATACTTTTACAAAGAAGCCTCTACTTGGATCATGGATTATTTTTATTGAAAATTTGAAAATAACCCGGAGTCAAATTTGCGCTCAGTGTCATTTTGAAGAGTAAAAAATTTGTTTCAAAAAAATTTCAATTCATCGGTTAAAAAAAAATTGAATTTTCCCGCTTAAAGATCTAACTCTGTGAGCGGAAGTTCAAGTGAGAAAAAATAAGTTCCTCATAAAAAAATGCTGATTTATGATTCGTAGTAAGTTATGGGGTAAGATGATCAGCTTATAAGAGCAGTCAATTTAAAACTTAAGTAAGAAAAAATTTTTTTTCACAATCGTGGCCCATTTCACCTCAGAGTAAACTTTTTCCAGTTTTCAATAAAAGTAATTTAGATAAAAAATATTTTTAAAAAATTTTAAATTAACCAGTGTCCAGCCTGATCAACTTTTCCATTATTTTTTAAAAATCGTATCTAAGAATTTCTTTATCTCAAAAAAGGTGTCTAATTTTGCCCCGCGTTTCCTGCATTTATTTGACTCAATTCTAAAAACATTGACTCGATTAATGAATTCTACTCAAATAATCATTACTTCAAATTTTCATTGATTCAGTTCGTGTTTATAATTTTTTCAAATGATTCAATTATTCACTTCTTTGTATAACTTTTTTTTTCATCATTAAAATTTATCTGGCGTTCAAATAATTAAATTCCTCCGTTGATTCAAATACTGATAAATTGACTCACTCTCAGTAATGCTAGACCAATACCTGAAATTTCCATGAATGAATATCAAAATAGGTTAGAATCCAAGACAGTTTAATTTACTGTACAATAACATTTTCTCAGTCTCAAAAATATGCATCAGAGCTCAATAATTCATAACCTCAAAATTAGTATCTAATTGCCGAGTAAAATCCGAGTAATTTGTCGAAAGTCACCGTAGCGAAATAATTCAACAAATGGAATATTTGTCTACCTTGTTTTCTTGGTTACTTTATTGCGGGTTAGTTTGAGGTGTCGCCCATGAGACGATATCGCGAAGAATGCATTAAATATTTGAAATAATTACTGTAGTACTTGTAGTGGTTAGTCGACAGCTTTGTTGGCACTTTGGTGGTCTTTGATTCGGTTGTCGAAAGCACAACGTAACGACGTGACATTGGCGTCGCTTTGGTCAACCTTCCGTGGAAAAAGCACCCCTTGGCTTCAGGATCTCCATTACGGTAGTCATGGCGACCGCAATTGATTCCATGGGGATGAGAGACATGAAGGAAATATAGGAAGGGTAGAGGGAAACTAAAGAGCGAGAACGAGACTGAGAGAGAAATATATACATATATATATGTATTTAGAGTAGAGTAGAGTAGTATGAAAAGCGTGTTGGGATACTGAAGGGATGAAAGAGAAGATCGGCGAGGCCTTGGATAAGAGAGGACAGTATCAGAATGGTGATGGTGTTACGGGCCTACGTCCCTTCATCCAATACAATGCCAGCTAAATAGCACACTGGTGGACCCTATGGTGTTGGATTAGAGATACGTCGGTCGTTTGAGTCTCCAATCGACTACTATACTCTCATGCTTCTCATTCCTCTTGCACTCACTCGAAAATGCGCTTTTGCTAACCCTCTATTACAAATGCTCTGTTAGCTCAACTCACTCGAATTACCTGTCCAGAAAAGCCACCTTTCTACCCTGATCGCTTGAAACACTACCTTTATACTGCTATCATCCCACATGACAAGGACATGATGGATCAATCGATTTCGCATCTCACATTATACTAATACTCCTCTTTTAATTTATTTTTATTCTTCTTATTTTTTTTTTCCTTTTTTCGCCGTCTATTCAAGTCATTTACCCTCAATTAATTTATTTAATGAAGTAAAAAAAAAATAAATAATAATAATGATAATTGCGGGGTTTAATGAGAGTTCAAAAATTAGTCATTTAATTATTTTTAATGAACAGGAAAGAACAATAATAATAATAATGAGCAGTTACTGAGGCATTTGAATGACACCTCGAGTATTTAGTGCGTGATTGTGCTAGCTACTGGTGGCTTATATATGTATATATATATATATATTATATATAATAGTAAAGAGAAAAAGGGGTTAGAAAATGATGCAGACAGTGAACGTTAGCAGGCATTGTCCAAAGTGCCAAAGTTACATGGCACGTCGTAACTCTTATGGCATATTATGTAGGTACACACGCGAAGTGCCTATGAAAGTACAAGTATCAAGAGAAGCACAAACTTTTCCAATGAAAACTACCCTCTACCAATTTACTTCATAAGCTAGTCATAAAAATTACCGGTCTTAATTATGTCGTTAAAGTTTAATACCTAGAAAAAAACTTTTTTGTAATATACATATTTATTTGTTATTTATATACTTTATTATAATTTTTATTTATTGCCCATTTAATTTAAATAAGTAGAGATAAGGTGGAGTGGGGGTAAAATGGACCTATGGGATAAAATAAGCTCGCAAAAAATGTTTCTTTTAACTCTGCTTAGAGGTTATGGGGGTCATTGGGCAATTTGGGCCACTGGAAATTGCATAAAATTTTTTGAACTGGAAGTCTTGGGTTGAGCGAAATAATAAATTTGGAATTTTTTTTTTATTTTTTTAGGCAGGGGCCATTTTGTCTCAAATTTTGAATTTAATATTTTGAAGGTGAGTTATATTGATACTGAATACTTATTTGGATTGAAGGTATTTTTTATAGGAAGCTCATTTACCCTCTCCCTTACCTTAATTATATTTTAATTCAACAGCAAAAGGCGGGAAAAAATTTTTGAATTCATAATCCTGAGTATAGTAGACAATTAACAATTTTTTGATTTTTTTTTTCAACTAATCAATTACAAAAAAAAAAAAAAAAAAAAAATATGCACATGTAGAAAATTTACAAAACTGTCAGTGCAATTTTTTCAAATGTTTTTTGTTGAATAATTTATCGTTCTAAAAAAATTCCAAAAATTATTAGACGTCGAATCACTTCAGTTTTTTTTTAAGAGGTTCATTTATACCCTCCCTTGGCTTCGTTATTTTTTGATTCAATGGCAAAAGGCGGGAAATTTTTTTTTGAACTCTGACACCCCAATAAAATGATGAAATTTATTTATTGATTATGAGCTTTACAACCATGTAATGCCATATTGTTTATATATAAATATTTTGTATATTTCTTCCTTAGATATTCCTTTATAGCCCGGTCACCGGATATGTATATATGTATATATTTTTGGATAATTGATAAATAGAAAAAATCGATGATCAATAGTCAAAGGAACGCGAATAAAAAAAAAAAGTATTGAAGGGTACGGGGTAAGGGTAGCATTAGTATAGAGGCTGACGCGTCGGATGAAAGCTTGGCTCTAACTATATGTATGTATATATATTCAGACGAGAGTCAGGCGATGGCATTTTGTAAATTAAATTTTAAATATTAAAAAAACCGGCCACCCTCTTGCACTAGTAGCCCCCAATGTCGAGGGAAGAGTAAGAGGAGTGAGTGAAAAAGAGAGAAAAAAAGTGAGAGAGAAAAATGAAAGAGGGTGAATACGACCACCCTACGGCAGCTATCCCACTTACTCATTCGTCAATAATAATTTTATTTGTGGGTGAAAAATTGGAATTTTTTCTTCTTTCATTCGTTTCTGTGTTTCTGCTCGCCTTTTTTTTTTTATTATTATTTTCTATTTTATTATTTATTTATTTTTTTTTTTTTAGAGACCTAACGCAGCGGAGAAGTTGAACACTAATAGAAAGATGTATCGCGTCAATATATATATATATATATATATATATATATATATATATATATATATATATATAGTAATGTATAAATGTGTGCTTTCTATATTATGCAAAGTGCTTTTGATCGGCGACCTCTGTTACACACCCGTAGAAATAAAATATGAAAATCGCAATAAAGCGACGTTCCGTGCACGTCGTTTGAAAGTTTTGATTCGCGTCTACCCGTTGTGACCCTTGAGGCGTGTATGCTTGTGTGAGATAAGAAATATATGTATATACTTATATATCATCTTAAGAATTAAAAATAATTTTATGTAAAAAATTTAAATTTAATTTAAATTGATATTTTTATTTTTGCTATTGTATAACGTTAAAATATATAATAAATTTATATATGTATATAAAATATTAAGTTTTTTTTTATTCTATTTCTTTGTTTTACTTTTGGCACACGAAGCCAGGAAAATACGTTGAAAAATATCTAGACACGACGTAGACTGATAAATGATTCATGCACAGTATTTTCTCGAATATTTTGTTGAAGAAAAATGTAATTTTTACACAAAGTAGTTGAGAAATAATAGATCTACATAATAATATATAGATAAGAATTTATATACTGATATGAGAATAACAAAAAATTCAATTTATAAATAATAAATTTTTATAAATATATAAATTGTGTATTCTGTACCAAGGGGACAAAACGGTCATATTCTAAAAGGCAGCCCCGAGTAAAAAAATTTCAAGCCTAAAAAATAATAAAATTTTTTTTTCGGCCGAAAAAAGGCTCAGGTTGTGGTCGCAATGCCAAAATTCCGTTGACGACAGAGCCTAAAAATGCCAGAAAATTTGAAAATTTTCCGTTCTTGAAATTTTTAAGTTCTATAATTTTATTAAAAAATTTCGGGCTGTTTCCAGCCAATTTTCAATCTTTTTCAATAAAATTCTACAATTTTGGCGTAATTTCGGTCAGATTTAGTTTTTTCGGCCAAATATTTTTACCCGAATTTCCTCCAAATTATTCATTTTCTTTTCTTGGAGTAAGCCCAACTTACCCCAACGGGCTATAGTACTTGAAAAATCTATTTAATTCCAAAAAAAAAAATTCCTGAAATTTCTTTTTTTTTCTTCATTTCAAGGACCATCATGCCCCTTTGTAACTTCCGAGACCCATTAAATAAATAACGAAATTCGTTAATTCAATCGTGATAAAATGTCCCAGTAAGTTTGATTATAAACTAATAAAATTCTTAAGCGAAGCGTCTCCCCCCCCTTTCTCCAATTTATCATTTATTGTGTATAAATAACTTAAAGACTTAATACATTTAATATAATTGGTTAGGAAAGTTATTTCTTGACTGAGTACAGAAAATATATAAGACTACAAATAAAATATCTCGATATATTTTAAGATTTCCCAGCGGATCCGACACTCGTACAGAAAATGGTAAATTGTTGAGAAGTTATCCGATGGTGTGAGAAGGATACTCGTGAGATTTGTCGTTTAATATTACAATTACAAAAGCATTTCATGTTGATACAAACATTAAGAGAAGAACAAATTGCATTTTTATTTATTAAATATATAAATGTATACTTTACTTTGCTGTAAAGTTTTTTTGAGAGTTTGAATTTAAAATAAATAAAATAGGGAGTAAAAAAGAAAGTATTGATTTGAGAAATGAATAAATAAAAATTGAATTTAATATTTAATGATTGAGAAAAAAAGCAGTTGATATTGAGAACAGTTCTAGTTGACAAATAAATTTTTAATAGATTTTCAAAGGCATACTTATGTGCTCCCCTGAACGTCTAGGATATACTCTCAATTGTACATTAATAATGCAAAACGTGTGCCAATGACGCTCTGCTGAGAAACTCCATTGACAAATGATTTTATTTTTCAAGCTATTTTCACGATATCGATTTTACAAAAGAATAAAAAGAACAAACTATATTATAGAATATGGCACTAACAAATAGAACGAGAAAAAAAAACAAGAAACAAAAACTAAACTTAGTTTACTGAAATAAATTGATAGTTTGAAATTGAAAATAATTCAACTATTTTGAATAATACATTTTATTATTTAAAACTGTTTTTTTTATTAGATTTTTATTTATACTTGTTAGTTGCATGTACCCGCAGTAGAATATTTCTGTCAAAAAAAAAAAAAAATTCATATCCGTGAACTTCTAAATTAAATCGGACAATTTTGAACTTAGAATTTTTTGACAATTTTAGGAGCTGAAAAAAATTAAAGAGTAAAAATGATTTTCAATTGTCCAATAACGAGGTCTGATTAAAATTTTTTTCATGTAATTTTTTTCAAAATTCCAAAAATGATCAACTCGAAGTTCAGAATTGTCAAAAATTTCAAAATTTGCAGATATGAACCTTTTTGGAGGTAAATTTTGAGATGAAATTTATTACAATGCATTATTATTATTTTAGTCAAATTTTTATTTAAAAAAAAAAAAATGAAACTTTTGGAAAAAGGGATTTTCTGTATGTATGCATAAATGATAAGTTGAATTATTAGACAAGCAAAGATATGAAATATAGATATATAAACAGTATATGCAGAACAGTATTCTGACATAACTCAGAATTGCCTATGCAGCAAGGACAGAATTGACAGCACAGCACTAACATTGTATGCATTCGCGTTATGTATTTATGTAAATGCATCCTACTGTACTCCGGATCTAGGGACGTCCGTTTCGATCGGAACGCCACCAACGACGCTCGTTACTCAGCATACAGACTCGTACTACACAGAGACTAAAGTTGTGAGTATGTAGATACAGAGAGAGAGAGAGAGAGAATGAGACTAATAGTAGCGTCCCCTCACGGTGGCGTCCCATACTGACCTCTAAAGTCACAAATAAATCTGTGAGGCATATAGTGAATATAGATACAGCAAAAGACCATGTGTAGGTCTTGCCAGTGAAGATAAATCGAGGGTGGACGATGGTGATATTGGCCGCTGGGGGGAGGAGGGTTTAGAGAGGAAGGACGAGGGTTATTCTAGTAGCAGTCGTGTAACATAGATTTGGTAAAGGAGCGAACGCTGGAACCCGTATGATCGAGTGAGACCAACAAGACTAGGATATAACAACTCTGTATAGCCTAGCCAACGTGTATAGCACACACCGATCACATTAATCAGAGGTTATTGCGTGCATTCCTAATCATCCGAGGCCCCTAACTATTCCCAGACTCTGATTGGTGCATTACTCGGTATTTCCGGTATGATTGTGCATTCCAATTGGCCGGGACCTAACGGGTGGCGCCCGACCCCCCAACTAGACATCGTCGGACCGTCAAGCAACCCCTTTTCATCCCTCACGATCTCTCTTGTTTACTAGTACTACTATCTCTATCTATTTCTCTCATTTACTCTCCCTCTCTCTCTCTCTCTCTCACTTACTCTCACTAGAGTTCGAATTCAATTCGGTTGAGGATGATTCCGGTTTCTGGTCTTCGGTCCTCTATGACTCCCACATCCGACCTCGGATTATACCAAACCACTTCAGGGGTTACTAGATGAATTTACGGGATCCTACTAGACAAGTGTGTCTTTGCTGTAATTTTGTGATCAACGATAATCTTAACATATGTTTTACATATTTTTTTTTTTTTTCATCCATACATTATTATTATTCATTTTTTTATTTTCCATTACTGAGAAAGGTGACGAAAATTAATGATCTGATAATTAACAATTCAGTTTCAATTTTCGACGACGCGGAAAATAGCAAATTTGTAATATCCTACAATATTGGAATCTCTCCGGTTGTTGAATTCTGTCAGCGAGCAACCTGCCTACCCCCTATAGTTTCTATCAAACTGTTTCGTTTTCGTCGACATACCACCCCCTACCCCACCCCTTTCATGAATATACTAAACTATACTATATATATACAGAAAAGAGGGGAAGGGAATACACAGAACAGGTAGTATATGTTGTCGGTCAGTTAGTGCAAATCGCGAGCATTTTCAAATTTCCTATTTGTAAATAAGCAATCAACAAGACTGGGACGATGTGGCGCGTTTTCGGTATCCGGCGAACGATGCGATGAGAACATAGGTGAGACAATTAATCATTTCAATTAACGGACAATTCAATCGACAAGTGATTCATTCCAAGAAGAATATTTAAAGCCAACTATATAAATATATATACATATATATATAGGAGTACCGGAAAACATTTTCCATACTTTCAATTTCTATCTTTTCATCATATATATTAAATGTCTCATATATTTTCACTCCTATTCTATTTCTCATTCACTCTAACATATATATAATAAATGTATATATATGTATACCTGTTAAAGTTTTGGTGGCTCGATGATACACGAATATATATATGGATAAAGCGAGTTGACGGAAGTTTGTTATTTCCATGCGGAAATGTTTCGAACGAAAAGCTGAAAATAGTTATAGAATTTTTTATTAATGAGAACTTAATTGCGATAAAGCGAAAAAAATAAATAGGAATTAATTGAATAAAAGGTTTTTTGTTAAATATATAAGTTATTGTATGTATATTTAGTAATTTTTATTGTAATTTTAATAAATATTTTTCTAAAGCAATCTCTGGAAAATTTAATTATTTCATAGAGTTGAGAATAATACGTTAAGTCAAAAAGAGTTTAAAAGATAAAAATAAAAATAAAAATATAAAAAAGATGAACTACCCTTGCTAACGTTTAACGAGTTTAGCGGCGCGAGTTACCACGCGGTTAAAAGTCTGATTGAGAAAACTCCCGACTGCAATGGACGAGATTGCCGACTGGTAGAGAAGAATAAAGAGAAAAAAAATTTTAAAAAGAAAAAATTTATAGGGTGAGTAAGTGAGTAAAAAGAGTGAGAAAGAAGACTGGGAGAAAACAAGAGGTGGAAAAGATAAAAAGTATAAATGAAAAAAAAAAAAAAAAATTTAGAAACGAGGATGCAAACGAGGTAATATAATATTAGCTGTGACGCGGACAACCGGTAAAATAGTTAAGACCACAATGAGTATTGAGTAGAGAAGCGAAGAAAAGATAAAACGAAATAAGAAAAATTAACCGACTTTTCAAATAACGGAATCACTAAATAAAAATAAAATAACTTTATTGTAATTTAATATTAAATTTTTTTTTGGTGCATTTATTACGAAACAATTAAATTTTTTTTTTTAAATCAAAAATATTGATTTTATTATGATTTCAAATTTACTTTAACTGATGACAATGAGTTAAAATTTTAAATTAATATTAAATATTAAATATTTATTAATTCCGATTGCGCATTGTATGTATTTTTCCAGAACGTCTGCTCTATTGTGTCGAAGATTACAATTAAATATGTTTCGTCATTTTTTTAACTTATCATCGTTTTTAGTTACGGAATAAAAGCAATTAATGACGTTAATATATTCATGAATGTGTAATTACAGTTAATGTGGATTAAATTAATTATTAATGAAACATCGGTTAATTTATTATTTTAATTTTTATAATAATTTAAAAAAAATACTTTTTAAATAATTGAAATTTAATTAAAAATTATTTATAAGCAAGCAGAGTTATATTTTTGAACTGAGTTAAAAAACTAAAAGAAATAAAATGTGATGAAATTTCTTACTTTTTAATAATTAAAATCCATTTTCTCTAATGAAATTAATTTATAATAAGATACTATAAAATTTAGAATCATAAAAAATTTAATTCACTTGTATGCTATATTTTAGTAATTTACTTATTGTAATTAATTTATAAAATATTTAGTAAATGAATATCTTATTTTTATGGTTGAAAAAGAAAAAAAATTTTTGTGATAAAAATAACAAAATCGAATAAAAATAAAAAGTAACTTTTAAGTGAAGTTAATTTTTTAATTAAAAATTTAAATAAAAAATTTCATTTTTCAGTTGGAAACCGAGGGGAGGAAAAAACGGGATTCGAATTTTTGAAATTAAAAATTCCAAGTGGAAAAATTGCTGATAAGAAATTTATTGAAAATTTTATGCAGGGAAGACTCGGAAGTTATGGGGTAGTTGGGTCATGTGAAATTTTTCACAAAATATTTGAATAAAAATCAGCTTAGACAATTTTTATTTCAGTAATTAGACTTAAATTTTATAATTAATAATTAAAAATAAATTATGTATTGATAAGATTTAGTCGGAATTTTTTTTATCGAGAGATAAAGAAAGTAAATTTAATTTTAGGAAGGAATTTAAAAGTTTAATTATTTTCAGTAAAGTTTCATTTTACTTGGAGACTAAAGTAAAAATAATCAAGTTTTTTTAAATTTTTCGGATGATGTAACCCCCCTCTCCTTTCTGGAAATTATAAAAGAAAAGAGGGGAAGAGCCTTGAAAAATAATTTTCATTACATTTAAGAAAAAAAATGATGATAAATTTTTTTTTTAAACAGATTTTAAAATGACGAAGTTCAAAAAACCTTTTCATATTTATATAAAAAAATTCACAAACTGAACGCGAATTAAATTCCAAATTTTTTGGTCCCCTCGGTGTAAAATTCACTTCGAAAAAGAGTTTATTTTAACCTCAAAATTCCGGATTGAAATGAAATTCGAAATCACTCAACCCAAAAAAACTTCCTATTCATTCCCTACACAGAATAATTTTTTTTGTACCCTGTTACCACAATTTTCCCGATAATTATTAGCCAATAATTACACGTGTAATGAACTGTATTACAAATATCAACAACAGTGTTAAGAAACCATCGATAAGAATCGCCATTTTCTAACCACCATTTTGTCTTGAACGACAAAGATCAGAAGTCAAGAGACGATTTCCGTAGTTCCGGAGGGTGGATAACAAGTGAAAAAGGGGTTCATGGCGATTGATAAGGGGTGGAAAGATACCAAGGGTGATAAATAGGAAATAAGTAACTGCCGGAGGGCTCCGACAACGGATTTTACAAGCAATTTCTCGTCTACGTCTCGTCATTGGCGAGAAATTGTCAAATCGTACAAGACTCCCGTTCACCATTCGCGCCCCCTTATAAGAAAAAACCGAGTTACCTCATGGTAACTTGAAAAATTCTACATAACTTGACACCAAACTTTCGCATTAATTTTCCACCCCTAAATTCACTCGACTAAAAATTTATTTATTAAAAAAATTTATCCCCATAAATGAATTTTTTTTTTATAATAAAATAAATAATATATTTATAAATAAATTATTTATTTTACCATACTCATTTATTGACATAATTATTTTTATGCTGATCCGTTGACATAAAAGGTATTATAAGATATTTTGTTCATTATCATTTCAAAGGTTTTTTTTTTACATGTAAATAGAGAAAGTGTATATTCGCCAGCAAGTTGGGACGCATGGACTTCTCCATAACAGTGACAGTGACTACTTTGAATAACGTGGATATGTCGTGCCGTTAGGGATGAATATGCACCGTCGGGGGTAAACGGGGATTGATACTGTGACACGTATATGCACACCAACTGGAATGAGGATATGATGAGGCGTCAGTTGAAGTATAAAGATGAAATGGGAAATAAAAAGTGAGAGAATATGAAGAAAAAAAAAAAAGAAAATAATAATACGCATCGTATATAAGTCATATTTAAATATATGCATGTGATGTATAAAGAAAAAAAAAAAATATATTATAAGAGTAAGAGAGGGTAAACGAGCGAAAAAAGTATACGGGCAGCGACTTTTCAACGATTTTCATACTAGCTACTCGTGTCTACAACTCGGCAGTCAATAATGGATGTTAGACTTGTACGCAACCCTTTGCACTAAGCATTTTATTATTTTTTTTTTTTTATATATATAAATGTATATATTTTTTACTGTAAAAAAATTGCAGAGTGAATTCGGAGTGAACGCGGATGGATAACTTCTTATTTATTTACTCTGAAAGGGTCTGGAGTAAAAATATTTGCCCGAAATCATAGAATTTTATTCGAAGATACATAAATTTGGCGGAAATCTCGCTGAAGCCATAGAATTTTATTAGAAAAGGTCGGAAGTTAGCCGAAAACACGCCGAAATTTTATTATTCGCAATAAAAATACCGAAAATGGACCGATAAATTGAGTCGGTCTATTTCCGGTTTTTTTTTTAGGTCTAATGATCGGCAATTTTTCGACCTAAGTTTTCATGAAAAGGCTGCAGCCTTGTGTTCACTACCTGGGCCTATTTTAGGCTGACAAAAAACTTAATCATTATTTTGAATTGAAATTTTTTTACCCGGCGAGTTATCGCGAAGTAGATAATATTTCATTTTTTTAATCCCCTCGGATCAAATTACACTCCGTAAGGGAATTTTGGAAAATTTTGATTATACAAAATTACTAATACATAGTGAGGTATAGTTATTTATACTTGAATCAATTATTTGCAGACATAATTTTGTTTTTCATAAACATTTATTTCTATTAAATATAAATCTGTTTAAATATTAAAACTCCGGACCAGAGTGAATGCGGGTTGAAATAAAATCCGCGTCATTCCGAAATTCCTTTACTTGATAAAAAAAATTCCTATTTACTCTGCATGCGGAGTGATTTTTTTTGACTCCAGAACTTCGAGTTCGGATTGAAGTAAAATCCGTATTCACTACAGATTTACTCCTGATTTTGTACACAGGTATTTTGTAATTTTATTTTCTTTTTCTCTCCTCATTTCCTCTACAAACATTCGATAGTTTTTCCCAACTAAAGCAACTAAATTATTGACAGAAGACATTATAAGAAATCGAATTAACTCAGTCAGGGCATGTTCAATAAATTTACTTCTACCGTCCATAAATTCGATGTCGATTTTAATTTAGCAAGAAATAAAATTATGGAAAAGATAAATAAATATTTTATTTGACAAATAATTTATTAAATATTTATTTATAGGATATGTAGATGTCTATGGATAAATATAGTGGAGGTAATATATTACAGCGGGATGTTTGACGAGTAGTAGAGCCAAAGGGGATGGACCATGATTGAAAGTGTAATAGGCCCGCCATCTTGATAATACCCTCCTGCGCCTCTTTTTTAAGTCAATTAACTGAGGGTTGGATGGTAGCGTCAAGAGTTGTGATGGTGACGACAGGAAGCGAACATTAAAAGTATTTAACGATTTCTTCTACCGGAAATCAATTTTCTTTTAGTCACAACATTAAACATTGGAAAATATTTAATTGACACAAAAAAAAAGTGAATAAATAAACAATTCAAAGAGTAACAGCACAGCGACCCACCCCCTAAATTTCTTACAAAAAAAAACTTCTGAAATTTTTCAAATTTTTTGGCGGAAATTCAAAAATTTATTTGTGGAAATTTAGAGTTTATTATAAATTCAAAAGTATAGGATTTGGGATAAAATTACCATCTTACCCCAGAAAAAATTTTATTTTTTTTTAAATGGAAAAATAATTAAAAATTTATCCGAAGAAATTTAGAAAAATTTGTATTCGATGCTCAAAAAATTCAAAAAATAATTACCCGCCTAAACAGAGTAATTTTACAAATAAATAGATGACAAATTTCGATAGTATACTGTCTGTATATTCGTTCAAATTTAAAAAGACTAAAGAAAAAAAAGAAATTTTTAAATCCTAAAAAAAATCAGTAATTGCATGGGATCGTTAGACTATAACTGAACGGAGTTTGAATTTTAAATGTCCTGCAAGTCAGATCACACTCAATGTGTGAATGCGACACTTGTTTTCGCTTGTTGACAATCAGACGAATTCACGTGTATATTAATCTCCTGGTTACGAGTATACGAGGTAACAAAATAATAAAAAAAAACGTATAAAGAGTATATAGTAACCGTATAAAACAACATGGAATACGAAAATGCAATTAAAGAGAAAATATGCAATTCTAGTGTGACGTGGAAGCCGAGCGATGAAGGAACTGCGGGTGGACGGAAACGTAGAGAGTAAAAGAGACATATATACATGTTAAAGTGAAAGAGAAAAAAATTATACACATATGCATATTTACTGGCGACACGCGTCGTTAGCATAACAAAGACGCCAACGATATGGACGATTCGCATCGTAATATTTCCTACCACAGCAACCAACTCTCAATACACTTGCATACCATCGCCATTCAACCCTCTAACACAATCTATAATCGTAGTTACCGACTGTTTAATATTTAATTTTAAAAATACCTCAAAAAAAAAAAAAGAAAAAAAAATTCATTTCAATTTACAATCATCATTATTTTTTAATTGTCATACATCAGATGTAGAGTTTAATTATTGTAACTATGGAAATATTTAAATTCAAAGTGTCAGTTTTAGTATCGCGTATTATTTATACCGCCGTAAATTCATATTAGACGTTATTGTGGCAAGTTATTTTGAATTATTATCAAACACAAGTAGATAGAAAAAAAAATTACGTTTTATCAAAAGACATTTAAACGAGTAATTAATTAGACGGAATTGAATACTGAGTGTACGAAAAAAAAAAAAAATTGAAATGAAAGAATCAAACACGCACGTTCGGTATGAGAATGTTGGATGTATTAAATAGTGTCTTAATTACGTGAGGACGTTTTATGCTAAATTTCCCCTAGATTCCATGCTAATTTTGTACTATGAGACAGTTGAGTTTTTCGAACAGGCTCGTAATTTTCTTTTTCTGCTTTGTTTAAGTTTTTTGTGCTCGATTAATAATGGCCACTTGCTGGATGGAATATTTAAAAATTTATATATATATTATATAGTAGAAAAGGTAAAAGCGAGTATCTTATTTATGAATATTTATGATAAGAGCTATGGCCGGTTTATAAGAAACTATGGCCGTATGACTCGTCAACCCTTTCGGTAACTCCTTACTACTCAAACTTAAACGGAAATAACTATTCCCTTGTCTTGTTACCATATTCAGTTGTATTAGTTGGATGTATGAGGATGATTTTATATATTCATATCGCGTGTGTATAAACTATACCTTTTATTTGTGACTCAATTTATATTTTCATAAATTATTTATTTCATTCATTTTTTATTTAACTTTTTTTTAAACGAATCTCAGAGTTTTTCTTAATAAACAGAACACTTTTGTGTAAAAAAAAAATTCCGAAAATTTTTGAAAAATATTCTGCATCAAGAAATTAGAAATTGGGACGTGTTGAATTTTTTTGAAATCTTGATAATTAAAAACTAGAAAATTTTGTACTTTTTGTAAAATATTTTTGAAATTTTTCTGAGAAGTTTTGAAAAAATTTACTGCAATATTTTCCGGTTTTGTGTAAAAATTCAGATTTAATTTTCTTCAGAAAAAGTTCTGTTATTAATTTTTTACTTCTTTTTTTTTTGAAAAAATAAAAATTCAAAAAATGGTTACAAAAAAAACTAAACCGTCTAGTGTTTTTTGTTCAAAATTTTTTAATTTTCAGAAAAGTTTAATTCCAACTTTTATCTTTACACAGATATTTAAGTACATTTACAGAAAAATGGGGTAAGTTAAACAGCCCGTACAGTAGTTCAATTTACCCGAAGTTTTTTCGACAAATACTAAAAAAAATTCAACTAGAAATTTGATGACACTGACCAATTTACCCCATCGTCTCTTAAATACCCAAAAAAAAATTTTTTTTTTAAATGGCGTGTCCCCATTTTTTTCTCGATATTTATGAATGATTTCAAGAATACAAATTGTAAAATTCTTTTGAATGAACGAGACTAAAAATATCTATTTACCTGTCAATAAAAAGTTCGCGTTTCTGAAATAATTACCGGACTTCATATAAAGATTAAAAATTGAAATTGATTATTTCATATAGAAATATATACATATAAATTTAGTTTCTATGTCAATGCGAGTGACGAAATCGACGTATTTGAAATAATAAAGTAGATAATATCGAATAAAATAAAGTAAATAATGAAATTATTTTATTCTAATTTTGAATAAAGTAAAGATATTTTTAAAATAAATATACACAAAAACCGAATAAATAAATTATGATAAAAAGTATTTTTTCAACTTAATATAATTAAAATAGAATTTATAATGTGACAGTAAATAGTCTAATTATAATTGAAATTTTTATTAAATTATAAAATATACATAGCATAAATATTAAATCTTTTTCTCAGTGTTTGCCATTAAAAGAATGAGAAATTGCATACATTAACGAACAAACGATAGAAAGATTTAAATAGAAGTTATAAAGATAGAAGAGAGCAAGGGCGTTCATTTATTACAGAGAATTTATTCGACTGTCTATTTATGACTGTGACGGTGAACGTCAATTTATTAATATCCGCTGCAATGAGAAATTATAAGTCAAATGTATATACGAATGCAAATTACGAGACTAAAAGTTGAATGATCCATTCTTCAATGAATTTCTCTCTCTCTCTCTTTCTTTCTCTTTCTCTTACTCTTTTTAATTCCTACAATATAAAATGCTTTTGTGATAATTATACACATGTATAAATCCGAGGCTCATTTTTTTTTTATTGAAAGCAATTTTTCATCTGGAAAGTCCATCCCCCCGTATCTTTAGTATGTGCATAATTTTTTTTATTTATTATTCTTCCCATAGGTGTATGTGGTTATACGGACGATTAGTAAGTTTTTCAAATGGAAAACATCACATATCGAAAGTCATGTGAAGGTTTAACGATGCAAAAAAAATCTTGTTCAATAAACAAGACAAGTGCGTTAATTGACGCTTTAATAAAAAATATAAAGCTGATTTTTTTGTTAAAAACTTTTATACTTTTGTTTAATATATTCATTTTATAATTGGAAATGATGATAATTATGAGTATGAATTGAATTTTAAATTTATTGCGTTACAAAGACTGAGGATTATTCATATTCAAAATTGCCACTGATTCAGTACACAATAAAAAAAAAAAAAAATTAATTTAATAATGAAAGTTTTTGAAATGCGATTCTTGGTTCAAATAATTGCTTTCTTAATTCAATAAATTATTCTTTAATCAATGATCAGAACTCTGGAATGAAAAATAAAAAAATTATTCAATAGAGTATTTTACTTTAATTTAAAATATTTATTCTTTGATAAAATATTGTAGTATTTTGAAGCAGGACATATTATTCTTGAACCAAGACGTAAAAGAAATTGGCCTAAGAAAATAATTTTCTTGGTTTATGAATAAATTGAGAAAAATAATTGAGAGTCCGAACTGGGAATCGAACCCAGACCGATTTGGTTCGCGCCGAGTCCTTTTCTAGTTGAGCCACGCGTCCATATTACGGCAGGATTTTTTAACGGCTTTCGAATTTGATTTTTAAAAATAATATATTTTTATATATTTACAATAATTTTAATTATAAAATAAAATTATGCGATATTAAAATAAAAAAACTTTTAAAATACATTCGACAATTACTGAAATCCGGAAACTCATTTTCTTTAATTGAGTTTTTATTACTCTTGGCTCAAGTCAATCACACTCTTTGATCCGAGAAACTACTACATGAATAAAAAATTTAATGTTCTCTAAAAAAAAAATTTTTGAATCTAACCATCAATTGCAGAAGATAAATTTTCTTTAACTAAAATTTTTTTCTTCATAATAATTTTCATAGTTCAAGTCAACTTTTTTTTATTTAATTAATATTAATTACTTATTGACAGATTTTATTTGAATAAATGATTAATTTATAATTTTAATAATTTAAATATATATATTATAGACAATAATGTGATAGACATTTAATAGAGGTGAGAGAGAAAGAGCAAGAGAGAGACGTCGGGATGGGGAATCGCAACCAATGGCGGTCATCTATTTATATTAATTATCGGCGATTAGCAATACCAATTAATCGTATTATCGTGGAGTAATGTGATGGAGAAAGGGTGAGAGACGAGGAGAATATACTTGCCTCTTTATTATTCTCTCTTCTCATCTCTTGCTCTCTTGCTTTCTCTTTAACTCTCTCAGCCTCATGAGTTATTTACTGTTATTGGTCGAATTATGCTACGCACGAATGCATATTTATGTGGTTAATTATAATTCACGATAAAACACCGTTGAGAATGATGATCGAACGTTTATAAAGTCTAGTGATAGATACCGTAGACGAAAATTAGTCTATTTTAAATGTAATTAATTTTTTTTTAAGATGGAAATTTTCTCTAGACTAGATTTACACCCTAAAAAATTAACGGAGTAAATTCATAGTGAATGCGAAGTAAATGCAGAGCAGATGACTGTATTTTTATGACACTCAAGTTAGCCGACGTCTAATAATTTTTTGATTTTTTTTTCTTAGCGATAAATCATAAAAAAAATATTTGAAAAAATTGCACCGGTAGTTTTTTGAATTTTCTACATATGCAAAATTTTTTTTTTTTTTTTTTTTTATGATTGATTTGTCAAAAAAAAAACCGAAAATTGTTAATAGTCTGTTAACTTCAGGACCATCGATTTTTATAAACTTCTCTTCGAAGTGGAATAAAATCCTTGATTACTCCGAATTCACTCCCAATTATTTACAGTGTAAATTATTAGAGAAATTCAATTAACTAATTAATTTTATTTCTTGTACATAAGAATTTTATTAATGAGAAAATAAAAAAATATGTAAATTCTTAATAAAATAGAAGTGAAAAAAAAATATGGAGACGTTTACGCACAATTAATTTTCTCAATAATTCCCAATTGGAGGCAAAACTCAAGAGGAGTTTTTTCTCTACTAAGTCTTCACTAATAATTATGTGTACTTTAATTAATTGACTAATTACTAGCGCGATTAATGGTACAGAAAAGGAGAGAAAATATATAAAGAGAGAATAAAATGTCAAGGGTAGTGTTCTAGATGCTTCGACATCCATCGAGGAAATCATTATTCGAGAATTTAATGACCAAGTGAACGGTACAATTTTTTTTGCTCCTTTTGTTTCATAATTTTAGTAAATTCAAGGCTCTAAGTACTAAAATTAATGGCGAATAATTTTTAATAATTTTTTTTTTTATCAATTTAGTGCCGTGAGCTACTGAGAGAAAAATTGAGTGTCAAAAAAATTTTTTTTATTATGCATAAAAGGGGCTTCGCACATTTTTCAAAGTTCCAAGTGCTTACATTAAAAATATCTATAATTAAACTTTTCCGCGTGTTCATTTACACGGATGAAATATTTCCACCATAATTTTGTCTACAACACAAGATACCCAACTGAACATTGCACTTTAAGTGTCAAAAATTTTTAAATATATAACTATAATTGTAATGAAAGCCGTTAGATGGGCGATGGAAGTTTGAAGGCAAATCTAAGAGTTTCAATAAAATTTGGAACTTTAAGTATGCAAAAAGTAGCATACTTCTGTTACTTCATCAATAATTTGGGTACAAGAGTTGACCAAACAAATAGATGCAAATATTTTGGAAAGTATCCGTCTCCCTCTACTGCTATGGAGAGTAACGAAGCCAGCAACAGAGTTTTAGTTCCGTTCGTACTAGTAGAAGGTCTAGTTGGCAAGAGTGCGTCTGATAAGCTTGTTGCCGTACTTCAGACAAAACTATGACACTTTATACATATTACATAAATTTTGGTTGTTGACTTAAGAATCAATACATAGACAAATAAGTCCTTTATGATAAATAGTGAGTGTTTGCACATGGAAAAAAATGTTGGCTCAAAACCTACGAATTTTTATTATGCTGTCGACCAAACTTGAAACAGGAAGTGTAGCATCCAAAAAATTATTATGCAGTATTACAATACTTACTATGCGCGAGAAACTTATCAATAAGCTTTATAATTACAATTTTCATACATTATAATAATTGTGATGCGGCATAATAATTTTTGATAAGAGCATAATAACTTTTTGGATGCTTAATTTCTTGTTTCAAGTTTGATCGACGGCATAATAAAAATTGGTAGGTTTCAAGTCAACATTTTTTTCCGTGCATGGAGCTTTGAAATTACAAAAATACATGGAAAAGAAGAATTTCATGGCACAAAAAATTTTTACTTACCATAAGACATTTTTCACATTATGAATTGAAAACGAAAATTTTCGGGGGCGAGGAAAATTTTCTTGCGCCAAGAAATTCATTTTTTCTGTATAGTACTAAAAATAAGTATATTTTATACTTGATGCATACAATTATAAATTATCGATAGCAATAAGTATAAGCTTGGATTTTTGCTTACTACAAATAAGTCGAGCCATACTTGAGTATAATTACCAAAATTTTGTATCAAAATGTACTAGTACTTTTCCAATTATTTTTAAGCGTATTAAGACACTCGATACTTATTTTTATGAAATTTCTTTTCTAAGGGGGGGGGGGGGGGTACTTTACTCGAAAATGGAAAAATGAAAAATTCAGGATCTCAGAATAAAAAATTACATGTTTTTGGTGTAAGTTACTTTTCTTCCATTTTTCGACTTTATGAAAATAAAAAAAAATTGAGATTAAATGGATTATACATTTTGCAGCGTGTTGACTTTTCGATTAGTCGCGTATTTCGCATTGTCACTGAATCACAGCGAAGTTCGTAAATCGAGGAAAGGATGAGAATATAGATGAGAAGGATACCGTAGGAAAGAGAAGGATAATGCAAGAACACTTGTGCGATGTATCAATCCACGTCCGTTCCTATTTGCCGGTAATTAATCACAAACGCCGGCTTGCTTAGCGTATTAATAACCACAAGAGAAAGTCATTACTTTTGTTTATATATTTTAATATTTAAAAAAGTTAAATTTAAAATAAAATCCTTGTAAAAAATTAATTAAGATAATTAAATTTAAAAAACACGCGTAGTGTGTGTTAAGTATATTAAAAAAAAAAAAAAAAAAAACACAAGTGTGGGAGTTAATTAGTTTGTAATGAAAAATCTAAAAAAATAGTAAAAGGAATGTTTTAAAAAAATAGAGATTGCTAGAGGCGATGCTGAAAAGTGGCAAACACTTTTTTCTCTCTGAACGTGCCGTACCGGCGCTCACTCGACTAGTATTCAACAGTTTGTCCCCAGAGCAGTAGTATAGAGGCAAAGGGGAAAGAGAGAGAGAAAAGAGATAATAAAAAGAGAAAGATATAAAAGGATGGTTGGCTAGCCGCGAATTCGCGTAGACCATATCATTCCCGGTCGAAAATCCGTGGGTTGGAGGTCGCGTTGAGAGGATCGAAGAGCAAAAGAGAGTGAGAAAGTAACAGTGCGATGGGTTGATATACGAAAGACAGGAGAAAGTAAGCGAAGCCACAAGGATTCTGAACATTTGAAATAATACCAGGGGAATGGGGAAAAAAAAGGAGTGAAGAGAAAACGGGGTAACCCTTTATTTTTATTTCACGCTTTACGCTACGGCCAATGAAAGAGCCACTTCGCCTTTTGTCGAGCATTCAACTGTATTTTTTTTTCTCTCTCTCTCTTTCTCTCATATATATATAGATATAGATATGTATGTATGAATATATATATATTCTTTGTTTTATTTTCTACATATCTTTACTTTTCTCTTTTTTAAATATATATCTCTCGCGCGCCTATTCTCGTTTACCTCTCAAGCCTGTGAAAAAAAATAAAAAAGAAGAAATAACAGTTGAAGCTTATACGGAGACACGAATACTAGAGAATGAGAATGAGTGGAAAGAAAGAACAAAAAATAGGTGCAAGACTCCGGACGAGTCAGTTTCGAGTAATGAATAATTTAGATGAAGCCTAACTTTTTACATAACATTCATATATTTTTTTTAAATTTTTTTTAAGACCATTAGCTAATGAATACTAATTAATATTAAAATAATTTTTTATTGCTCGGAAATGAAATGCCAAGACCGGTTGACCCCGCGGGCTACCCCCAGATCTTACAGATACTTTTTAGTTCTGAGATAATAATTTTTTTTATCAATACCGTGTTCTTAATCTTTTAAGTAATCATTATTTACTTTTTATGCAGTAATCAGTGTTAAGTTTTGAGAATTTACGTTTGTGTTTAATGAGATTCAATTTTACTGCTCGAGATTCGAGGACAGGTAAATTGTGATAAACTTTCTTGTCGCGTTCATTAAAATCGTTCCCTAAAATATTTTACAAAAATCAACCGATATTTGAAAATTATTTTCGTGAATATTTTTTCAAAATTCACTATTTCAATATACAAAATAAAAAATATCCGATCAATTTATCTAGAAGTCTAGTCATCACTTTCAATAAATCTTTTGATTTCCCCGCCAAATTTAAATCAATCAATTTATTAATTACAAAATTCACTAAAATATAATTTCAAAAACATACTAATTTACCATGGAACTCAAAATTTGAGTACCTGTTCAAAATTTTTTTTTTTTCTAAATGAAAAATTTGAATTGTTTGAGTAAAATTTAAATAACGAGATAAAATATTTTTTTTTAATTATAAAGCAACGTTTGATTTTATAGTAAAATGGGAAATTATTATTATTTTTTTCTTTTTATTGTTTTGTGATATTGAAGAGTAAGTTGCTCGTGTACCCGCACTTGGGAATTTTATTTCTGATTGTTGGATGAAAAAGAGAACGGCAATGGGACTACGATAGCAAGGGCCATGACGTGCCCGCACGAATTTCGATAGAAATCTGCATTTTGATGTATATATATATACATTTGAACAATTTCAACGTTACAACGCACGACAGCGTATATATCTATATACACATATATATAGTATGAAATACATGTGAATACTTGGAATGGTATATCTCCAATATTTATGGGCAATATTTCCGATTCAGCTGCCGCTATCGAAACCCTTACCAGTTCAACATGTCCGCAATAAAAAACTGGATAAAATTATATCCACATCTCGCCATGGGTTTCGAGCCGTTGAAACTCGTCAAAAGTTATGAGAGGGAGGGAGTGAATAGAGGGGGTGACTGTACACGCCAATATTTTTCGTTTGACCAAGGAAAAACGAGTATTTTCACTGCCTTTTTTTTACTCTTTTTAACAACCGAATAAAATGTTAACATTTAATAAACGATCAAACTTTTAATTTTTTAATTAAAAATATATATAAATCAAACGGTAAATTTTTTCATTTGACATTTTTTTTTTATAAAAATTCTTTGCGGTCATAAATAAAATTTAATGAAAATTATTAGAGTGGAAGTAATATAAAATTTTTAGGGGTGGGAAGAAGGGGAAGACGGTCCATATTCCATGATGGCCTCGCTCCAAAAAATCTTAAGAAAATTTTTTTCGTCATTTTCATGTTTAATTAAAGCTTGAAGATTAATTGATCAAAATTCACTGACCGGGGCAAGTTGGACGCAAGATAAAAATTTTCTTAATTTTTCACGCATTCTTATGGTCATCAGAAGCAAAATAATTTTTTTATGCCTTGTAAATAACGGACTATTTGAAAAAACTCAAAAAAGTAAAAGGAATTTTCCAATTCAATTCCTTACTTATTTTTATTTTTATTCATAATAAAAATAATGAGTTAGGAGTATGTCCAACTTATCTCAGCTCGTTACATTGCATCAATAAATCTTTTGACGCGACAAAATACAAAAATCGCAAAAAATTTTCTTATTAATTCGTTCGAGGGCCATCATGCCTCCATTTTAAAAATTTTCTAGATTTACACAGAAAAAAGGATACTTTAGCTTAAAAAATTATTTTCTTACCCCGAGTATATTTTTTTGCAATCTAGAAAAAAGCCAAAATTTCGTTAGTTCACGAAAAAAATTTTCTTTGTTTAAGTATTAAATTGTCTTTGTATTTCTTTGTTCAAGTAGTAAATTTTCTTTGTATTTCTATAAATATATATATACATACATATATTTATATGTATACTATAATTTTTGTATTTTATTTATACTTTTTTATGAGTTTCTTATAAGTTTTTAATAAAAATTATTCTAACATTTTTCATAAAATTAAAAACAACAATATATATACATATATATTATAAAGTATATATATGAAAAATAAAAATTCCAATTTGTTTCAAATACTATCATTTATTTTTTCATATGCCATACGGTCCAAGGAATAAAAAGAAAAAAACAGTGCAATGAATTATAAAACTTTTTCTTTCCCTAATATATATATATATATATACACATACATTTACTGGCAGTCTCACTTTTCCAGTATATCATCAAAAAGTTTCTTATTTTACCAAATTCTTAAATTATAAATTTTTCAATACCCCAATAAAAAATAACATGAATGCAATAATAAACAAAGACTATCACCAGTGAACTTCTAAATAAAATGAATATCAAAAATAGAAAAAAATTTAATTATGATTAAAAACTAAAAAAAAAGCAACAGGATTTAAAATTTTTTTTTCCATAAAAAATAAAATATTATAATAATTGCCGTGGCC
The DNA here is from genome assembly GCA_964016945.1 of Microplitis deprimator. NCBI lineage: Eukaryota > Metazoa > Arthropoda > Insecta > Hymenoptera > Braconidae > Microplitis > Microplitis deprimator. Next base: position 11,263,237 of record OZ024716.1, read on the forward strand.
GAGAAATGAGTATGCGTAGCTATTAACATAAAACAGAATGTGGGAAAAGCAAATATTGTGATAAAAAATAATAATAAGCGCGGCAAGCATGAAACTCCCTAGAGGCTGTGGAGGCGACTCCAACGACAACGAATACTCGCAATTTCTATCTTTATTTTTTTCTACATCCTCGCGAAAGCGTCTCTGTGTAAATACAAGACTTTAGATTTTTTTTTTTATATTTTTTATTTTTTATTTCTCAGCATTTATGAAACTCATTCGCCTAAAACTAACTCTAATAATCGTTGAAACTAATGTTCCACTTGACCGTTTCCTGAATGATGTAACCAACCTCTTCGACCGTTCTCATTTCTGGTGTAAAGGAAAAAATACAAAAAAATAAAAAAACATTTACTTGAAAATTATAAAATTTTAAACAACGAGATTTTTATGTTAAATAATAATATTTAATTACTTAAAGTGGTACTGAATTTTAAAAACCACTGAATATTAATGTTATATCAACATTTTTTTTAACTCTCAGTTTTATTTAATAAAAAAATTATACTGCCGTTTTTTTTTTCTTAATTAGAAGAGACTGGGGCAAAATGGGACAGCTTTTTTTAACAAAAAAAAATTTTTTTCTCAATGTTTGTCTACAGTCTTAGGAAAAAAATATGAGGTCAGTTGGTCACTGACTAATGTGGCCATTTTTTAATTTTGATCAAAAAAATTTTTTCGTGTTTATTAAAATTGAAAATAAAATTATGGTAATGCTCGAAAACATAAAAAAAATTACATATCAATGTTCAAGTCATAGCTTACAGATTTCTAATTTTTCGTTAAAAAATAACACGATAAAAATTTTTTTTTTTTAAATTTGATTTACCCTCAAGTCATTTTTTTTATGATACTGCAGTTAGCCGATCTCTCATGGTTTTAAATTTTTATAAAACAATAAATTATAAAAAAAATACACATATGGTTTTTTTAATTTTCTACATGCGCATTTTTTTATTTTTTTTTTTTTCTCAACTTATTTGTTGAAAAAAAAAAAATCAAAAATTTTCAATAGTCTCCTTACAGGATAATTTTTTTGCTGACTTGTAATAAAATAATTTGAATAAAAAACACAAAATTTTTTTTTTTCAGCCGTACTACTAGGGGTGACCAACTCACCCCCATATATTTATAGAAACCGTAAAGAAAAATTGACAAAAAAAAAAATTTCCCGTTAAAAAGAGGTGACTCATACTGCCCCACTGTTCTCTATATTATTTAATGTGTTTTCTGTTAATATGACTAGATATTTGTTAAGAAAATATAAAAAAAAAATAAAAGTTAATAAAAAGTAAGTCTTGGCAACGACGTGGAAAAGAAAGAAGAGAGAACTGATGGTGGTACAGACACTGACGTAAACCGTAACGATAACGATTATGGATGCAGTTACCCCAGGGGCGTTCTTTCTCAACGATTACGCCCCTGAAAATTATTACTCGTAATAACATTCCACCTCTATAACTATTATCATTATTATCATTATTATTATTGTTATTATTATATCTCATGATAGTTATACAGCAAGTATTTTCATTCGGGGGATGGAGTTTGGTAATAACCCAAAGAGTTCTTATAAATTTTTTTTATTTATTTATATTTATTTTTATTATTACTTTAGTTATTTTTATTTTTTTATCATTAAATTGTATGTGTCCTGTATATTTTTTTTAAAAATAAATTTATAACTAAAATTCTCTACTATTATTTCGGTGGATAGAATTAAATACAAGTAAAATAAACAAGTGTGGGACATAAAAAAAATTGTTTAAAATTTAAAAAAAATGAAATTTTAACAAAAAAACGAAGAAAAAGGGTAGATGGCAAAATGGATAACCGTTAGTTGTGTTTCTAATGGGAATTTATTGGGAAGGAAGGCATGATGAGAATGAAATAGACGAGAGAGACTGAGTTCAGGGTACCCTCATTCGTCCGGGTAATTACGAGATTAGTGGTAATAACTCGACTTGCTCGAGCAGCAGAGGTCGGATGTGTAGAATAATATATATTATATATCATATATAAATATATATATGCTATTTTGTTTTTCAAGACAAATGTAATTAATAATAATTATTTGATGACACATGAAATTATTTTAGTATTATTATGGTCTCTTATATTTTTTTTTTTTTTTTTAAGGAAAAAAAAATAATGTTGAGTTTAAAATTTTTTATTTGTTATACATTATTAATAGCATTGTATATGGCATAATGAAAATTTATCGTTAATGCAAATGTATATCCGCAATAAAAATTTTATTTGTAAATATTTTATGTAAGCTTTTATTATTAATTTAATTGCTTTGTGTTTTTATTTTTTTTGTACTGTAAATTTAAAAAAAAATTTAGATATTAAAATGGAAAATTGGTTAATTTAAAAGATATTTTTAATTCTGTTGGCGACTAAGCTGATTAATAAATTTTCCAATTGGAAATTTTATTTTATTTTATAGGATAAACTTTTTTTTATTAGACTTTAATATTTATTTGGATAAAGGGTTTGAGTGAAAATAAGAACAAAAAAATTCTTTGTCAATAAATTATTTGGTTCTTAGATGAAAAATTAAATTTGATGTAAAAAATTCTAATTATTGATAAATTTTTTTACTGTAATAAAAATTACTTGTAAAATTACACGGAAAAAAATTGCAAATTAAAATAAATAATTTTTTTGACCGCGAATTTTTTCAATCAAAAAAATACCGAGTCAAAAAACAAATTCTAGTTTAGTCCTTAAAAGCCTCAATTCCTTTGACGTTTTATTTGCCGCCCAGAAAGTAACTACTTTAGAAATAAAAATACTCAATGAGATCTATGAGGTCTAAATGCGAATAATTTATCGATTTTAAATTATAAGTAAGACCTCAAAATCCTCAATGAATAAAAAGTTATATTTCGGAATTTCTAAAATTTTAAATAGAAAAGGAAGGGGAGAGAATGCGTCGAATGAGACTTGAGGTTCAAATGCAGATAAAATTATTCCTGTATGTTTTGAGTATTTTGAGGCTCGAATCCCGATTATGTTCTTCCAGTTTAGTCCTCAAAGTGGTAAAATGGGTCGTAGCTACGACTTTCAGTGCTAAACTAGGATAACTTTCTATACTGTTGTCAATCTTCAAATTCTAAATTAATCCTCAAAAACCTCATTGAAAACTTTGATACTCAAATCCAAATTTGTTTTTTGACTCGGGATATCATTACCCCAAAAAATATAATAATCAGTAAAATTAACTTGCAATTACATCTGTGTAATTCCGTTACCAAAACAATTTTTTTCGCCCAAAAAGTCCTCGCATCAAACAAAAATTTCATATAAAAATTTCATATAAAAATTTCCCCCTACAAAAATTTTTACTCAAACAAAAATGATTTTTTTGAACTGATGTAAAATTGAATGGAACACGCGAATAATATGAAAACAGTAGATAAATAAATAAGCAGTGTCACAAAATAAATAATAAAAGTGAGTAATATTTAGTGAATTAAATCGACGGATCGTTACATTAGAGATGTATAAGAGGATATAATTAATTGTAGTGTAACCCGGCATATCTGGCGCTTGCAGTGAGTCCGCGTATTTTGTTAGTAAGCTCGTAGATGGAAGGGGTAAAGAGAGGAAAAAGAGAAATTGGTATGTTATGCGCTGCAATGCGTTTGTATATCATACCAGTTGTTCGACGTTGCATTCATATCATTCGGGATTCATAGCTGGCAAAAGTGAGAAAGACAGTGCATACATATATGTATATATGTATATATATAAATATACTACAAGAGGGAACGAAAATGTGTAGCAATTTGATACTACTATATACAACATCACCTCTTTTCCCTCCCACTGTCCCTGTATATCGTTATAGTATACCATACCTCTTTACTACGACCTCGCTCGTGTTTAGATATCGTTAAACTACATTTTCAACATTGCCATTATGTAAAGCACGTGGCAACGGCCGATAAGTTAAACAATGAAACCGAAGCTGAGCTGATTGGTTTGTGTGGTTGTACACTTTATTTCCATTCCATTCCCTTTTCGCTAACCAAAATTTGTCTGTTTAAATTAATTTATATATCATTAATATCACTTGCTGCTGTACATATACCATTTCAATCTAATGAAAATTCATAATTTATACTCCACATTACGATATGTTATTTATTTTTAATTTAAACTAAAAAATTTTCGGAGTGAACGCGGATTTAATATGTACCTGAAACCGAAACGTTTTTCGTGGAACAAAAAAAAAAAATAAAAGATCTACTGGAGCTAGATTTCTGAAATGTTTCGTATAAGTGCTAGTAAGTCAGCCGAAAATTGCAAGCCACCCCTAACTACCCCTTAAGCAGTTAAATTACATAAATTTTTCTCATTTTCGTAGCGCGAAAATCGTTCCAGTCTTCAGGTACATGATTTAATCTGAAGTGGATTATTTTTTATATATTTAATCACCAGGAGTAAAATTAACTCCGAAAGGGAGTTAATTTCACCATTGAAACTCGGAATCGGGGTAAAATTCACTATGGAGAGAAATTTGTTTTTGATATTAAAATAAATTTTTAAATTACGCATTGGAGTGGATGCGAATTTAAATGAAATTCACATCACTCCGAAATTACTCCGCTGAAAAAAATGTCCTTATTCACTTCTTATAAGGAGTCTCTTTCAAAAAAATTTAGTAAAGATTTTTTTAAATTTCAACTGAAAAAAAAATTTCAGGGTATGGTGGGCAGACTGAAGAAAAAAAAATTTTTATTAATTTAAAGTTTTGACTACTGACTAACTACTGGACATAAATTTATATATCGTTTTTTAACGAATCTCTGATAAGTATAAATATTTTGCATAGAAAAATTTTTTAATTCTACAGTAAAATGGAGTAACAAAATTTTTTGGTCATGAACAAGAAGAACTTCGCAAATTTATCAAGATCTGAGTGCTTATATTGAAAATATTTATAATCAAACATATTGTGACTTTTAATTTAAACAATATCTTATTTAAAAAGAAGTAATAACTTTGACTTAAATAAATGATTTATCGATAAAAAAAAAGAAAAAAAAAATACATGCAATGTTTTGTTCTTGTTTTAAAATAAATTTTAAACTGTAAAAAAAATTTTCTCTGCACAGGTAATAAATTAATATGAACATACAATAAATCAAAAGTATCGATATTCGATATATGAAATTGCAAATGAGCCATTCGATATGTAGTTTTAAAATAAAACATAAAGAAAAGTAGATTAAAATAAATAAATAAAAAATATTAAAGTTTAAATTTTTGTATGCATAAATATATTTGCTATATATAAATATATACATATAGAAAAAAAAGAAATTAAATAGAAAATATACTTGGGATGTTTTATTTCGTCTGTCTTGCAAAGGATATAATATGTTGTGTCTACAGAGACTGGAAAGGGTGATTATACATAAAAAAAATTTATATATATATGTATTTATATGGTTAGATACAATACATTTATTTCTTTTTACGAGTAGAAAAGCAAAAGAGAAAGAACTTAAAATGAATAATGTATCGTATATTTAATTCTATATATAAGTGCACACGTATGGTTACCATGTCAATGTATGTGGTCCTTTATTTTAACTTATTTCTTTTCTCTTATTCTCTCCGTTCCACTATATACCCATACTTACATACTCAAACACTCATATATTCCCTTATCCTTCCATTCCATTTCTTTATTTCAATCCGTTCGCCGGCCCGTCTTTCTCCCTTACAAAACAGAATGAGATGGCATATTTTTTTAGCAAGATCCTATCGATATGAATTTAATATTCACCGTCATCATAAAAGTAAATAAAGAATTTTACCGTTAAAATATTTAAATAATGGAAGAAAAATTTTTTTCGAATATTGTTATTATGATTAATCGAAGGCTTTCGATATCGATTTTAATTAAAATAATATAAACACCGATCGTGGAAATTTAAGAGTTGCAGGTGATGAATCGATTGTAATTATTAAGTTTTTTAAATTTATAGTATAGGAAAGATACGGGGCAAAATGAACCCTAGTAGAAAATTTAACAAAATCAATTAATTTTCACTAATTTTGTTCTAATTACCAATAAAATATTTCACAAAATTGTCCAGCCGTAAAAATATTTAATGTGGGGTAAAATAGTCACCCCTTAAATAAATTTAAAAAATTTAATTCTGTGAAATTTTATTTTATTTTAATCGCCGAGCAGAATAAGACATTATCCTGCTATGAAATTTTGTCATCGATCCTAAATCGATTATCGAACTCAACTGATCAATAAAAAATTTATTTTTAATAATTTCATATAAAAATTTCGATCGAATTATTTTTAAAAAAATTTCCATACTTAATTTCGAAATTCAAATTTTTTTAACTAATTTTGAGTGAGCCAAATTACCCCATAATGTCAACAGGCATTCAAAAAAAAACTCAGGGTCCATTTTTCCCCTTAGTATTTTGCTTCACAAAAACTTTTTAAATCTCATTAACCCCCTTCCCACCCCTTTAATAAAATACAAAATTAAAAAATGCGTTTGGTAAAAAAAAAAAAAATTGATTATTATAAAAAAAATAAAAGAAATCTAAGAATATCTGAGCGTAAAACCAACAACTTTACGGGGTCAATCGACTCTCCGTGGAAAGCGATATTGATTCACGGTCACGGTTACCGCGAGCGCCAGTAGTCTGAGCAGAATGACTCGAGCGTGGGGCAATAGAAGACACACTTGACTTGATATCACCATTACCAAGTGATGTCAATACGACAAATAAACTCGGATTAACGGATTGTAATCGTAATTACAGTAATTGATGATAACACATGAATTATCATTACATACACACATATATACATATATATTTTAATAACAAAATAATAAAAATAGAACAGACAATAAATTTAACTGAATATAGTTATTGTAATAAACTGACGTATAGTTTATTAATAATGATGCTATATGACACGACGCCTCACGTTGCTATCACGAGTACCAAGTCATTTTCTTACGCAATAATTTAATGTTCATAATAAAGAGACGGCGAAAAAATTGTGTCGTCGCAGGTTCTCATTTATATTAATTATCTATTGATAATTTATTTATGCATTATTGATGATGTTTATTAAGCAATTGCAGTATGAATATTTAAAAAAAAAAAATTTTTTTTTTTTTTTTAAATAATGAGAAAATAATTGTATTTACTTTTTTACATATATATTTTTTCATATTTGTTATCTAACTTGATCGAATGAGAACCGCGTTGTTTTATTCCATACAATCTGTCGTCTCAGTCATTCAATGTTTCTTGTGTTGGTAAAAGAAATTACGTAATAATATAAATACAATTACGTCTTTTTCCCTTTACCCCCTACCTATTGTACCTAAAGGAGGCATTAAAAAAATTTTATTTTATTTAATCTTATCGTTTATTATAAATATTTATATTTTATTAAATTATGCGTTGAAATTATCTCATCAAAGGTAAACTAATTTATTGTTTAAGAAAAGTAATTAATAGACTTTATCAGTACGTTTATATAAATTATCAAATTTAATAAACTAATTAGTTAAAGAAATATTATTGATTAACAAATATCGTTAATCACTTGGAAATTAATTAAATTTTTTTTGACAAGTCAATTATTACTTAATTTGGGCAAATAAAAAAATTTTTAATGAAAAATGGTGATATATTTTTAGAAACTTTTTAAAAATTTAGTTTTTTTGTTTAGGGCCGCGGAGGGAAAATTTTGACCAAATTTTGGGATCATGTCCAAATTGAACTAGTACAGGGAAATGATTGTAAAATTTATTTTATTCGATCATTGCAAGTAAATTGGCGCCAAGATGAAAAGTTACTGCTCTGTTTTGAAATTTCGTATGGTTAATAGATAAAGAATCATTTTTTCAAGTGACTTTTAAATAAGAAAGGGCAAAAATTTAAACGAAAAGGAATACGCAGGTCAAAAAATAAACAAATTTGAGTTGTTTGACTTGAATAGATCCATTTTTGAATTGTTTTTGGCTGACTTTACCTACTCCGTCTCTACTCAAGTCAAAAAAGTCATATTTAATTTATTTTTTGACCCGGGTAATCTCTTACCCTTTTTGGATTTCTTCTGTTTTTGGCCCAGGGTTAATCTAAATTATAGAGTAAATTTTTCCAAAAGTTTTGCCCGTGTAGTTTTGAAAAATACTATCGGTTTAAAAGTTTATATAATTATGTATATGTATATTTATCTGATACAACGCGCCGTCATCACGATAGCGCTCACGCGGCTTATCAGATCGTAATTAAATTTTGTTCACTTTCTCTCTGAGCGATGACTCGATCAAGTTCATAGATGAGCAAACCAGTCAATTTAAAAATTTCGGAGAAATTTTTCAAAAATTTAATTTTCATGGTTTCAATCTCAAATAACTTTTCGGAGAAAAGTTATCACCTATTTCATAAAATCTATACTAGAGTTCTAAAAATAAACTTCAATTTTTTCCGACTATTTTTCTTATTTTACAAAAACACCAAAATTTTTTTTCGACAAAATTAAAATTTTGATTTTATTCTCAAATAAATTTTTAAAAAAATAGTAAAATACGTCAGTTTGGCGACGAGCTTCAATTACCTGACGTTCAAAATTTCCCGCATTTTTTTGAATTTCCAGATGAATATAAAAAATTTCAAAACTCAAAATTTATCACTTAAATAATTTCAAAAAATTTCCACTAACTGCCCAACATTTTCAAAAATTTTTCTAAAACTAAACCGTCATTTTTTGTTATCTAAAATTTAATAATTATTTGCTGATAAATTATCAATGGAACTAATAATTAAAATAATTATTTTGTATTACAATGTATATATTTATTTGTTGCGTTATCTTATAATATATAAGTGCATAATAATAATGTTGACACACGTGCAGCTAAATAGTAACGTTGACAATAAGACTTTAGTAATAAAAAATAAACATATATATTTATAATTTAAAATAAAAAAAAAAAACATAAATAAATAAATTAGATAAATTAAAAAATATAAAGTTGCAAATGAAGGTTAGATAAATAACTAATTCGATAAACTCAATGCTGGGTATATATATACACATATTTACAGACTAATAAATGACAAAAAAAAATCAAATAAATGAGAAATAATAAACTAGCGGTTGAGCGTCACTGCATTAATAATATACGATACTCGTAATGGCATCGGGCGTATACCAACGTATATATTGTATAATAACTTCCAAGGCCTTGCAAACGTTTATTATTTACCGCGTAATGTAACGGCAGACAGGCCTCTGCTACTGCAACGCGTGGGGCATTATTAAAAAAAAGGAAAAATAATAATAATAAAATAATAATATTGCGATGTTTTACTCCTACAAATGTCCCCCCTTACTTTTTAAAATATTAATTATTAATAATTTTTTTTACCGATCCTATAATAAACAACAAACATACATAATAATATTAAATTAACTTTAAATAAAAAAATTAATATAACGTTGTGGGTATTTTTTTTTTTTTTTTCTGGCTTTTATATATTTATTATATTCAATAATTCATAAAATTTTTGATTAAATGTCCCGGCCAACCGGAAAGACGGCGCAGGTCAATGTACTTGATTTCACAAGGCATCGAGTTATTTATTAAATCGAGAATTATTTATAAGCCGTCGTCTCGTTTTACCCCGTTGTCGAGTTCAACCCCTAGGGTTTTCATTCAAGATTCATTTTAGCTCATCATTCATCCATAGATTATACGAATTTTTTATCAGTTATCCAGACAATAATAATTATTTAAATAATAACAATAATAACACATATTTGATAAGGGAAATAAAAAGTGGATTTTTTGGAAAAAAATTTTGAAACTTTTGATCCTTGCGAAATTGGTGAAAATTATTATGAAATAAATTTGAATACTGACTAAAGAAAAGTATATAATTTTTGGACTCAAAAATTAGTCTGATTAATTAGACATTTTAATTAAAGAAATTAATTTTTTGTTAGAAGAATTTTGATACTGTCCAAATTCACATAAATGAAGAAATAAAATTTCCAATTATGATTTGAACCTTTTGAATGTAAAAAAAAATTTCGTAATAGTAATGATGTATTTTTGACAGAAATATATATTTTATTGATGATCAATCAAGCATTTTCAAATCATCAATATTTGTCTTATCAGTACGTTTTTTGCTCAAATGAAGCTTTATAAATCAGCTCCAATTTTTCTGGTACAGAATCTAGCTAAAGCTCTTTATTAAAAAATTGTAAGGGAAAGAGGTCAAAGAACTGAAAATTATCGTTTTCAAAATTTTAAATGGTCACTATTTTTGATCTTACTGAGTAAATTTGCTTACTTTTGAACTCGATCAAAATAATTGATCATAGAAAAAGTAGACAAAGTTTTATTACAGTCTTAAGAATTGCAAGTGTTGTCTAATAAAAAAGTCGAGTTATATATATGTATACATACATTTATATAAACTTTTGAACTGGCGATATTTTTGAAACTTACTCGACTAATCAAATTATATATTCTGTAAAAAATTTATATAAATTGCAGCATGAGAAGAAAACCAATAATTAAATTTTTATAAAATTTATCCAATAATAATAATAATAATAATAATAATAATAATAATAATAATAATAATAATAATAATAATAATAATAATAAATAAAAAATTTCGATATATTAAATCGATACTAAGAAATAATAAAAAAGTTCCATGGATTAATAAAAATAAAAGTTACACATGTATATATATATATATAGATACATATATACATGTATATAAGCCAATCGAACATTTAAGCAAATAATCGATAGGTAGTGAAGAGGAATAAAAATAATAATAGCAATAATAAATAAAAAAAATAATAATAAAAAAGATGCAGCTGTTAAAACGCTCGAGGGAAATAGAGTTGAAGAATCTCACTAAAAGGGTTCGTTATGAATGAAGGGTAAATAATCTAATTTTCAACAACTTTATATTCGTCTCGATTAAAATTCAACTGTATCAAGCTATTTTTTTTTCAAACCTCCATAACTGGACTCGGAATTTTCAAAATAAAATAACAAATAAATAAATAAATTTTTGATCGAAACCTTGATCATCGTAAAAAATAAACTAGTTTAATATTATTATTATTTAATTTAAAACACGCGATAATTGAATAATTTAAACCGCTATAAATCTACATATATACAAATATATATGTAGTAAGTTGATTAAATAAATAAAATACCGAGTAATTTAATAATATTTAAGCCCAATCATAAAGAACGAGATTTCACATATGACTTAACTCGGAAGACGCTCGCAATTTGAACGCAATCGACACCCACCTTCTTCCCCCATTTAAAATTATTTCCTAACATATATGTATATTATATCCCTTTTAAAATTAGTAGTAATTCGTCGTAACGTTCAGAGAATATAACATCTCATTGCAAGTTAATGCATGACGCAATCTTATATATAAAGACTATAATGTCATTTGTTATCTTCTAATAATAAATATATAAAAAATTTTATTACGTCGGAGATGCCCGATACAGTAGAGGGGGGGGGGGGGATTAATATATGAGTCAAGTGCATATAAAAAAAAATTATAATGTTGAAAAATAACCGGATGTGACGGTACATATTATATGTAATGTATGAAAAATATGAAGATATGAGGAAATGTTCAAAATAATAAATAAAGAGGAATAGAAACTAAAGTAAATACGAATCAAAATTTCTGTACATATATGTGGATATATATATATATAGATATAGTAATAAAATACTGTTATAGAGAGATGGATAAAATTGAGAATAGGGATCAATGTATAGTATAGAAATAAAACGTAGAGAAACGTACAATAATAAAACGCAAATCACGTTGCGCAATAGACGAACGATTCGAGTGCCCCGAGGGCATTAATAAAATATGAATTCTAAAAAGTTATTAAAAGTAATAAAGTGGAATTTGATGTTTATTCATAAATGCTATAACAGAGGGGGTACATACCAACTAATACATCACCTACCTATATATATGTGTATATATATAGACACATATATTTTACGTAGTAAAAAATCATAAATGATACCTTTGTATTTTATATTTTTATTTCATGGTTTTTTTTTTTTATTCCGGTTATGTTTTAGTTTCTCATTCTCATCTGCTGTATTTTATTATCCTATATTTAAATATGCTAACGTATATCCTAACTCATATCCTTGCGTTTTTTACCTTTAGCTCTCATATATAAATACTTATATATTTTTTTCAGAGATGTAATGTCTTATATATAAACTTTTACTTCTGCTGTTTTCCTGTTCCGAGTTTATAATAAATATCGATACTTGTCGTATATATTTTGATACTACATATTTTTTTCTCAACTTCATTTATTTAATGAATGATAAAAATTGATAACGAAAATTTTTTTTTTCCTAATCGGTAGTTTGTATAAATTTTGACTCACAGATCGTTGATAATGTTTTTTTTTGGTCGCTTATATTTAAATATGAAATTTGAACACTCACCTGAAACAGAAAAAAAATAATGTTTTGTTAATTATTGAATGAAATAATTTTATACTATATTTTTATGGGTACAATATAAGATATGAAGTTTAAATATTTAAAAAACAGCGAGTATTAAATTAAAAAAAAATTGTAGTTGATGTATTAACTTAAGTAAACATAAGGAAAAAATATTTGTTTAATTTCAACTAAGTTATAACACGTGGCTATAAAAATGTGTAGAGTAATATTTTTTTACACGTGTCTATAATATAAGCTATTTATACGTAAGTTATATTTCTCTTCCTTATTTACTTATACAATCAAATATATATGTATATTTGTATAATTATAGTTTTATGCATATATATATTAGGGTGATTCAAAGAACGGACTTATTTTGTAGCAGTCAGCAGAAAAAAATAAATATTTGAATTTTATAAAAAAATAATTCTCCTGGTGTCCAAAATTTGCAGTTCAATTTTTTGAAGTTTTTGATATTTTTCAAATTTCTCAAATTCCTTGTAATGAATGATTTTGCTTACGTAAATTATTTTAAAATTTGACATGAAAATATTTTTTGAATGTCAAAAAAGACCCTTAGCTCTCATTAAAAAATTTTAATTTTGCATAAAATTTTTCTTCACGAAAAAAAATAATTGTAGGACCGATATCAGAGATCGGTATCTACTGAATAGGAATCAGTTGACTACTGACTCTACAGTAACTGGCACATGGTCTCGGGGACGGTAGCGATCAAGAAAAAAAATAAAAAAAAGTGACTACTGTATAAGCCGAGTATGATTACTAATTGACTGTAATTGCGTCGGCTGATTACATAAATAATTACAACTAATTTTCAGTCAGTAGTCACTACTGGTCACTAATTCATAGTCCCAACTGTTCTCTTCGTGTTGGGTCCGAAATCCCATTTGCTAATTTCATACCTCTAATGTTACACAAAATGATTACTTTTTACCCACTTGTAAAACACAAAATCTCAATCAAAAGGAATCATTTCTTTATTTTTAACATTAGGAATATTAAAACTAGTTTTTGGTTCCTCTCAAAATATTTTAATTTTTTTTTTTTATTTAAATTTTTTTTCCCTGTTGCCAAGGAAGAGAACAATAAAATTTTTTTTTAATTAATTAAACAAATATAAAAAAATATATATATATTTATATAGAAGAAAAGAAAATACATATATTGATATATGCGAGACTTTTGTTCCTTTATTTAAATATAACCAATATATCCATCATATATTTCTATAAGCTCATTTTTTACCCTTTCATATTATAAATGATTTTCGCTGTTCATTTGAATAACCCGCGAAATACATGACTGGATATGTGCCCTCATTCACCTACACTCCCTATATATCATGATATCCACACTCTTTATATTTTTAATATAAAAATCTTCTAGCTCTGTATATATATTATTTAAAAGTCCTTTTGCTGCTCATTTACGTTCATTTTTCTCTAATCTCTTTCCTGTGGCACTGATCCCTTTGACGTTATTTCTACCTCATCAAGTAATATATTATTAATTAAAAAAAAAAAAAAAAAAATAAAATGCAACTAAACGAAAATGGAATAAATAAAAATGATGAATTTGCGTAATTTTTAATTCTCCATTGAAGACAACGAATCGAGATAAAAAAAATTTAACATAATACCGACTGTCAAGGGCTGGTTTTCATAAGGGGTAAATAAAGGTAATATACGTATAGGGGTTGTAATGCGCGAAGCAACCGAGCATTCGCGGCGTACTTATTCGGAAGCTTAACGGGATTACTATGTGCGAGTCGAGGATACCGATGTAAGAGCTAATGAGAGAGGGTAAAACGCATAACGGGTAAAATGGTAGCAAGTTACGTCCGTATAGATGGGCTATATATGTACAATACTATATATTTGATATAGAGAAAGAGGGAAGAGGGTGAATATGTGAAGCGTGTGTACGTACACGACGTGTGTAGTATGACTACCAACAACGCTGGTAGTAGGAGTGGAATGCAAATATCACTTGGTAATGCGAGGTAATCAATTCTCTACTCTCCCTCTATTTCACTCGCTCTCTCTCTTTTATCCCGGTACTCTCTCTTACATGCATACTCTGTACTACTCTTGTCCTCTTCACTTGCTTTTCATTCCCCCTTATGTTCAATCAAGAAATTATCGATCCATTTTCATCTAACTATCCATTCCTAAATTACAAATATTTTAATTAAACATTTCATTAAATATCGTATTGTAAAATAGACATTTTATAAGGAAAAAAATATTTTAATTTTTTAATATATGGAATTCAAATAATTTATGTTTTCAAATTCGTAAACATCAATTATAAACTTAAATATTCTCTATCTTGTCGTGTATTCTAATCACAAATTATCATTGGAAAATTTCATTTGTTACTATACAGAAAAAAAAGGATTTCTTGGCACAAGAAAAATTTTGAATTATGAAATGAAAACAGAAATTTTTTTAAGACGAAAAAATTTCTTGGCGCAATAAATTTTTTCTCGCTCCAAAAAAATTCTGTTTTCAATTTAAATTTCAAAAAATTTCTTGGGGAGGGTCAAAATATTTTGGGTCAAGAAATCTTTTTTTTTTGTGAACTACTAATAATTTTTTTTTTTTTGAAAAATTTTATAGTTAAATTTAAAAATTGCATTAGTGGGGGTAAGTTTCCTACTTAATGAATTTAAAAAAAAAAAAAAAAAACATTTTTGTTTGTAATTGTGGAAGCTATTAAATAAATTTCAAAAATCTATTTTTAGTCGGTTGTGATAAAATGTAAGCCGATAAAATCCTTAAGGAAACCATCACGACCCCACCCCCACCGTGTAATATATGATTCAAATAAAATATATTTGCTATCGCCATTAGAATAAAATGGTGTAAAAAAACACAAAAAATTATTTCGCACTAATAATAACTTTACTCTAATGAATATAAAAAAAAAATAAGATAAAAAGTTAATTGAGACTTACATTAAATTTTTTTAATGAACTAGAGTACATGGAATTTAAAATGGGATTAATTTTTTTCATTAAAAATACTTTATAGATATTAGCTCCCATATAATAGTTAAAAAAAAAAAAAATACAGATAAAAATTTGTGCTCGCGTAATAAGAAATATTCGTAAAAAAAAAAAAAATAATCATAATAAATGTCAATTGCACTGCAATAATTTAAATGATTCAATAACATTAAAAATTTTTTTGCATGACGATTAATTAGCAAACTAAAATATGATACGATGTAAAATAATAGTATATTTTATTTACATTTATAATAGCATTTAAATATGGCAAAGTTATGGATAATAAATGAGATAGAACAATCGATGTAGTATCTGAGTGATATCATGCGGATCCTGATCCTCTTTCTACCCCATTATTCCTTCCGCATCCCTATCGAAAATAGGTCCATACATATGCACACATATATTGACCACACACGAAATGGCCCTGCCATTAAATATCCCTATTGCGTTTATCATGTCGAGTTTATGTTTATGTTTATGGCTACTGCGTGGACGCAAGCATAACTGCTAAATCTAATGTATTTAATTTTTTTTTCTTTTATATGCTTTCAATGTAATTCTCTACCTTTATTTTATTACTGTTTTTATTGTGATTATTTATTTATTTTTTTTTTTTTATGATATCGACCTGCAATAAAACTGAATAAATTTAAAATGTATGTTTATGTATATAAATATATATGTGTAGGTATGAGAACCCGGGGCAAGATGAGATATTATTGACAGAAAAAAAAATATGGGGTAAGTTGGGCTAGAGCGGGAAATTTCAAATTTTAAAAATCAAAAATTTTTTTTCAATCGTGGCCCATTTTACCTCAGGTTCCATTTTTTTCAGATCTCGTGAAAATGATTCAAAATTTGAAAAAAAAAAAAATTATGAAAATTTTTAATTGGCCGCAATTTCTGGACTGATCAATTTACCCCATTTTTTTCAAAAAATTGTAACTAAGCAATTTAAAAAAAAAAAAATTGTCTCCTGACACCCACTAAATATAAGATCTCGTTTCATGGAGATTTCCCTATATATGTATATATAACTTTAAATTTATAAAGTTATATATATATATATACATGAATAGGATGACGGTGATGACGATAACAATTGTTTTAAATTCATTGCATTGTTTTAATTACTTTTGAAATTGAGGATTTGATTTTTATCGAGTACTCATCATTTCAATATTCCCACGAGATTATTATATATAATACGATTGTATCAATTAATAATACAATAGGATTCATTATAGTATCAAATTAATTATAAATTTAATAAATTAACTCCATAACCGAAATTTTTTTTAAACTTAACCATAATTTAAAAAATTATAAACATGTAATTTTTGTTATTCTTCCGCATGAAATATTCCAATTCGCTTTGAAAAAAAAAATAAAAAATGAAGAGAATTTTTCGATTAATGACGATTGAAATAGAAACAATAGAATAACAAATGAAAAAAAAAAATGTTTTATTCAAAAAGAGAGGAAGAGATATTGAAGATATTGAGGATCTCATATTTTTTTTTTCAAATGACAGTAGAATCAATAACGCCTGCAGTCATTTCGAGAGTCATCGAGGCAGTACACACACGCATACACTTTTTATCCTTTATTTTTAGTTTTACTGAAGATGGCAAAATACTTGATGGAGATCATACAAAAAAAAGTACAAAACACAAAACAAAATGTATCGTCCATGTTCATATATATTTTTTTTCTTTTTTTTTTTTTTTACATTTTTATTCCCCATAAGAGTGAATGATTTTCCGCAACAGGACGATGTGAGTTTACCTCTTACTCCTTGTGGATACATTCAGTATCCACGTGGACTTACAACAATGACAAACCGTGAAACAATACTGGGTACCACTGGAAAAATTCCGAAAAATGGGAATAATAAAAAGTGGAAACTACTACATGCGACATTGCTAGTGGCGAATGTAAAATAAATATCTCCAAGGTAGAGAAGGGGGAGGGGGAGGGAAAGAGGGTACGAGTAGGGGACACGCATGTGAGCATAAAAAGGATGGGCAGGCAGTGGGGGGAGGGGGTATAAAAAAAATGTAAAAGCCTCGGCTGAAGCGTGCGGCGCTTTCATCAGAGACAATACGCGACGATGAATGCCTATTTTATTTATCTGTAACAGGCGTTCCATAAAGCAAATAACACACAAGTGTAACGAGAAAAAAAATATTCGGCTACGTCGTCGTCGTCGTTGTCGTCATTTCGTGTGTGCACAGGCACAGGTAGGTACCATTTTTTTAAAACGCCAATCTATTATTATTTTATTTTATTTTTAACTTTTTTACATACAATTCAATTTTTTTCTTTCTTTTTTTTTTTTCAACAATTTCATTTTTTTGCACCACATTGACAAGTTAACGCAGTGGCGATATACATATGTATGTATGTACACTTTATATTTTTTTTGTTACATGAAATTTTTCGCTTTATTCTCAGAATTTTCAACATTTATTCTCTCTACCCTACTCTACTCATCAAATTGCAAACGATACGAAAAATAAAAGAAAATTTTTTTTTTTTTATACGTGATTCAATGGATCAGACAATTCGTCGGTATGTTCTGATATTTTGCCAAAAATAAAATTTGTTTGTTGGTTTTTTTCATTTTTTGTTTTAGAAACAAGAGAATTTTAGGGAAATTTCAAACATATGACGTCAATAAATTTTTTTGCCATGTAAATTTATTATCAACCAAAAAAAATTGTAGCAAATTAAATATCGCGGAAATTTTGTCAATTGAAGTTAAAAAAAAAAACTCGCAGATATAAAAAGGTTCAGAAATTTTTCGATACTTGAGAAAGTGTTGGCAATTGAGATAAAAGGGAATGTGAGAAAAAAAAAAGTGAAAGAAAGTAAGATAAAATAAATGTATGAGAAAAGGACAAAGGTAAAAAGAACATGAGTAGCCTGGCGTGCCAGAGGTGTATGCCAAAAACTATAACCTGTTGCATATACGCCGGCACGAATCCCGAAAAACGCCCCTAGCTTCGTCCCGTTCCCTCACACTCACTCACTCTATCTCACTTTTCACGCCACCCCAAACCAGTAGATCGTATACTATTGAGCGTGTCATACTGCGATTCTACGAATATTGCTCGGAAAATTGTGAAAAAAGTATATTTTAAAAATAAAAATAAAAAATATACTTGATGGGTATATAGACATCCAAGACCGTAATATCGATTTATTTTATACCTTTTATTTCACACATAAAAATAAATGTTACATTTACTATGTTTAAAATAGTTTTGTAAATGTAAGTCTGTTGATAAACTGAACCACTTGTCTTTAATTGACTATAGAACAGCTTAAGTGATAGAGCCAGAGTTTAGCCCGACGTAATAGGTGAATGACCGTCTTACTCAATGTCTTTTTTTTTTACTTATACTACTACTACTACTGTTGCTGCTACTCCTGCTACTACAAGTTCTTTAACAGAATTCACTTGGGGGAAAATTTAGTTGTTCGAATGACTGGATTTCATATAAATATGTATATATAAGGAGGATATATAAAGAAAACCGGGTGGACAAAATGGATTACCCCAAAAAATTTCGTAAAACAAACTTTTTTTCCTAAGATTTATCTTAATGGTAATTTAAGACTTTTATCATCATTTTTGCACGAATTGAGGGCCTGACTTTTGAGAAATTTTAGTTTACAAAATTATTTTTCAAGTTGAAATCCAATTTTTTAACAGAATATTTTCTTATTAAGACTTATTATTTGGAAAATAAACTTGAAGAAATGTTAAGCTTTGAAACTAAAAATTAAAATATAATATGGTAATCACAGATAAGTTCAATAGAGTCATCATTAATATCAGCCCACTTTTTACAACTTTGGGACTGATTTTATAAAAGTTATTTAACGCAAAAGACCTAGTACCCGATCAGGGAACCAGTACTCGATTATTCATATATTTATATTTAGTAAAATTTAGTAAATATAGATATACAATCACATGAGTGATCGGGTACTAGAATTCTTACCTTCAAAATTTTTTTTTTTCGGCATCTTCATTTACTCAGTATTGCAACTTTTTTTTTTATTTAAATAAAATATAAATAATTTCATCAGTCATTTTTTAAAATAAGAATAAGAAAGTTTTTTTATTTTTTTTAGAGGGTGGTTCGTTTTACCCGCTCGAGAAAAAAATTCCTTTTTATGGCAACTGGAAATTTGGTTTAATTCGCGGATTCATTAACGAAAACTAATTATTTCCTTAGCGATCCCGTTTTACCCACCCGTGCCCTATAGATGTATGTATGCATATGTATATATAGATATATATAAATTAATTTAAGCATTTTAAATCTCATTTGCAGTGTGAATGACACGCATTGCTCAACACGAATGTATCTGTCATCCGGTGTGGATTATTCGTGCTTTATTTTCCTCAACGTTTCTCATATGTATTTTTTATGAAATCATTGTTTCGTATGACAATGAACCGGGATGAGGTGCTCACAATGACTGGATCGGTAGTCGTTGGTAGTTGTAGATGACGGCGGGTAACAGAGAAAGAAATAAAGAAATGGGGGGAAAAAAAATATAAAAAAGAGAGAGAGAGGGGGAAAGAGAGAAAGAAAGACATTGGCATGTCTGCGACCACGAGGATATTTCTACTGAGAGGGCTTGTGTTCGTCAACAGAAAAAAAAGCACAGAGAAGAGAGAAGAGAGGGCCGTTCGAAATCCTTTCTTCGTTTCGTATTCCGTTTCTGTGTTCTAACGCTCGTTCACTTCGAACCCTTTTGTTGATGACTGTCGATGAAACGATGACATATTTTTCCGGTTTTTCACTCGCGGCACGGCCTCAGGCCTTATTCACGCAACTTTTTTTTTTTTTTCATACTCTTTACTATTTTTTTTTCCGCATCTCTTTATTCTCTTGTAATGACTCTTCCGTCTCTTTTGCTCACTGGTACCAATTTTACGCCGTCATGATTTACATCATTTTATTCAAGATGAATAAAAAAATTATTTTGTTTTAGTTTTTTTTTTCATCTCTAACTTCGATGTATTGTTTAACTAAACGATGATGTGGAGACATTTAAATATTATGTCGGAATTTGGTTTTTCTTTTATTTACTTTTGAACGATAGAACGCGTTTATCTTTTCAAGGGGAGGGGGAAGAGGCAAAATGAGCTTTTTAAAAAAAATTTCAAAAGCGTGAGTTGTTTTCACGAAATCTGCTTTTTTAAATCTCTAAGTAACTATTCGATATCAATATGACCCAGTCATGAAAAAAATCAAAATTTTGGGGTAAAATGGGTCACCGTAATAAATTTAAAAAATTTTATTATTTTTATCTGAATTTAGTTTCCTTTAGTCGCTGAGCAAAATGGATCTCAAAAATTAAATTTTTTAAATTTGGTCTGAAAATCAAATCAAATTTTTTTTTCCATGGTAAAAATAATCGTGCCCTGAAATTATTCATTACAAAGTCTAATTGTAAAAAAAAAAATCAATCGATTTGAATATTTCTTAAAAATATTAATTGTCGAAATTTTGACTAAATTATTTTTTATAAAAAAATTTAAAACTAATGTCAGATTCAAAAAATTTCTACAGGTAATTTTGCATGGTCCAAATTACCCCTTTTTGCATCGCTTCTATGAAAAGTTGAAAAAAAATCTAGGGTCCATTTTGTCTCTAAAATTTTAATTTACAAAAAATTTAACAGAGCCCATTTTACCCCACCCCTAACTTTCCTATACTGATAATTTATATCTTATAAAATTTTTTAACGACATATTTATTTAATTAAAATAAATGATATTAATTAAAATTTTTAAAGCTCAAAGATCATTCATTTTACGAGTGACATTAAATTTATATTATTTTAATGTTTTACACATAAAATATATATAGTTGAATAAATTTATTCACTCGCGCAAAATAAAAAATTAATAAATAAATCAAATATACAAATATAAATATATATATTTTTTTGTTAAACTACGCGATAAAAAATTAATAATAAGCAAAAAAAAATGTGTATAAAAATAATAAAAGAGTAAAATAAAATTCATAAACAAAACACGAGTAATAAAAAAAAAATTAACGTTTAATTTGTTTATGTATTTTTTAATGAGAATAGTTCGAATGCATTTAATGTAATATAATGAAAAAAAGAATGACGATGAAATAAACAGCGTTGAATCCAATCAAGTGAGAGTCATAAATTTACATTAGGCCACGGACGTAGACATACTAATGATAAATATGAAATTGCGAGTGTGTAAAAAAAATAAAATAAAATAATAAAAAAAACATAATAATAATAAATATATATATAAGATACAAAGCATTATTAGTCTTGTTCTCCCATCTTGTTCTAATTTACGCTGCATATGACGTTGGTACAATAATTGCATTGTCAGTTGTAAAACATATTATAAAAAGTGTGTTAAAACAACACATTTGCTTGCATTAACACAATATTTGTACTAAGGATGATTTAATATATTCAAATATTAAAACTATAAAATTTATTTCATTGATATGAACATGGAGTAAAAAATTCAAGTATTTTTTTATTTTAATTGGGTTATAATTACTTATTTTAAAGGTAATATTGAAATATACGAGTAAAATTTTTAAGAATTCAATACTCAGATTAATATGGATGGGGTAAAATGGTCACTCATTCGAGAAATGCTCCCCTTCAACAACTGATTGATTAAAATTTTGGTTGACGTTTCCATATTTGTAAAGACCAAATCGTGAACGTGAAAATTCATTGACTGAGGCAAGTTGGACCCAAGAAAAAAATTTTTTGAAATTAAACTTCTGTACAATTTGTACCGTATAAATAACTGAGTGTTCAGACAAACTCAAAAAAGTCGGAAGACTTTTTGAAAATGACAATAAAATCCTTAAATGACACCCCCCCCCCCCTTTCACCTCTAATTTATAAATTGGTCTTTTTTTCAAGACACTTTTTTATAAGAGAAAAAACTGTTAGGATCGTAATTGATATGTTAATATATATATAGTACTTGGCTTGTAATGAAAACTAAAATCAAGTCAAATTTCCAAAATTGATGTAAAAATTGCCAATTTGTTTTTTTTAAGTATCAAAAGACCTTAAGAATACAAAAATTACTATATCGTACAATAAAATATTATCTGAGTAGATCCTATGAAATTTAGTTATTAACTTTTGCCAATATATTTTAATAAGTGATAAATTATTGACTCATATTTCTGGTAAAGAAAAATATTTAATTGATATTTATATTTTTTAATTAAAAACTATAAACATATATATGGAATTAATAAATTAAAATAGATGTATATATTTTTATAGCATTTATACTAAAATTGTTAACCATATGAAACATATTGAAACAGAGAATTGGTCCGGCAGAGGCAGATGCGTCTGATGATATATTAACGCCAACTGTGCGCCCGATACTGTATACCAAATAAATTATAGAATTATTGTTTTATCGGGGTTACGCCTCACCAAACTATATATTATATGTATAAACGAAAATCGACAAACCATTACGCTACTTTAAATGGAAGGTAAAACACAAATATATATACATATATATATATACTAAGAATTATATTATTTGATTAATCATCTCGATTAAACCGGTATTATCTAATGAAACGTATAATTATTTTAATTACAGTTAATTTATCAAAAAATATAAAAAAATATAATAATAAAATAAAATTTAAAAAAAAAAAATACGAAGTAACGTTAATTAAAATTTTATGACGAATAATACATTAATTTAATTTAATATTCTTATGTAATGCGAAGGTTAAATAATAAATTTTTATTGATATATATATATATATATATATATTTTTTTTTTTGCAATTAGCTTATATAAATTAATTAATTTATTTTTCACGATTGCAATTATAAGTAGAATTAATGGTCATAATAAATAAACTATTATTATTATTATTATTATTATTATTATTATTATTATTATTATTATTATTATTATTATTATTATTATTATTATTACTATTATATATACTTTGACTTTGTGAACAAATAGAAAATTTGCTAAATTAACTATTATTACTTATGTTATTATTATTGTTATTATTGTTATGATAATGATGATGATGATGATGAAAATAATATTTCATTCTATTTCTTTGACATCCTACCCACGTATTTAATACGTTATAATTGATTAAATTGTTGAATCATCGACCTTGTAATTAATAAAGGTATTTATTGTTATTTAATTGAAACAATTGATTTTTTATCATTATTATCATTAAACATTTATAAAATAATAAACGGAAATAAGCAATAGTTCATTTTTATTATTATTATTTTTTCTTTTCTATATTATGCCTCAATCCATATTTATGATGATTGAGAATTATTTTTGACGTTTATTAATAACGTTAATGAATTATTAAATGAAGACGGAAGAGTGGAAAAAAAAAATATATGAATAATAAATTAGATATATATTAATTATTTATCAATTTCTTATCTTATATTTATAATAAAATAAAATGGTTTAAATTTGATTTAAATAATTATCCCGCGCGTCATTGGGCGGCTACGAAATAGCAGGAAAAAAATAAAATAAATAAAAAAAAAAAAAAGCAAAGACGACGGAGAAAATAGCGAAGCCCTCGTTAAAATATCAGCCATTCTACAACCGACGAATATATTTTAATATTTCAGAATACATTAAACTTTATCGTTCGCTCCCTTGCCTCCCTTGCTTCCCTCGTCTGTCTCGTCGCTCTTTTACTTTTCCCTGTGACCTCGATGCATCGTCCAAGTGTCGCAAAGTATAAAATAGAAAAAAATTAAACAGATGTCTATTGAAAAATTTACAATATCATCTAAAACTTTAAACTACCTACTGTAATTAAAAACCCTACATTATAATTATTTATTCAATTTTATGTTTACACACCTTCTGATATATACACAAGTTACAAATAATATTTATTTTACCTCTGTACATTATTATTTATTTTTCATTTTTTTTTAACTATCAATTTTTTAAAAATAATTATTTTACGAATATCCAGAAAAAAATCCGTAAAAATTAATAATAAATAATAATCACAGTAAGCCGCGGAAATAGAAAACTTTTTGCACAAAAAAAATTATTTCTTAGCTCAATAAATTTTTTACAACAAAATTTTTTGAGCCGAGCAAAAATTTCCTGTACCAAAAAATTTCAATTCATCCTAAGAAAATTTTTCTTCAATTCATCATGAGAAAAATTTATCCCTAAAAAATCATTTTTTCTATGCAAAATTTTTTTGAATAATTACTACCCTTATTTCAAAATTTAAAAAAACGAGTAATGATAATTATTATTATTGATAACCTACTCAACAATTGATAAAAATTACAATGCAAACTGATAAGTTATTAGTAATAACTAGCTTTTATTGAACATTTAAAAGTATTATCAAATAATGCATTAATGTAGAGACATAAAGTTGATAACATAAAAGTGACAAATCTCATTCAAATTTAGGAGAAAAAATGTTAAAAAAATATCTCCTATGATTAAGTTATTTTTACCATCACAATTAATGAACGGAAAGAGAATCACTAAATAAATTAGTCCGTTACTAGTCTGCTCGATTTGAACATGTATATAATTTTTTCAACCCACGTTATTTTAGTCTGAACCTGATCTAGCCCTTATACGATATTGTTTTTGAAGGAGACTTTTTTCTTGCCTTATTAGGTCCTGATACATTTCAACATTTACCGGAAGTATTTTTTAAACCGAATAGAAATTTTTTTTTTTTTTTTGTATACGAGAATCTACACGTGTTTGTTAGATCTCGTGCCAAAGAAAAGCGCAAAAGAAAAAAATAAACCCAAGTGTCACACAAGTGTTCACTTAAGTCCTTAACGAATAAAGACGGGGAAAAAAATTAATTTCGTAAAATTGTATAGAGAAAAAATAAAAATTGAAATAAAAATGAATTTTTTTTTTTAACTTTAAATTTGTTTCACTTCTTCTCTACTTTTACAGATTTTTAGTTGTATATATATATGACTATAAATGTATATTTAATATTCGGCAAAATTGTCTGAGACGTTTGATATCGTGAGAATCGAAGAAAGGCAGCCCCCAGTACGACGAAGCAAGAATTTAAAGTAAACACCGTGGTTGGTACAGAGAAAGAGAGCTGAGAGTATAGAAAAGAGTAAGAAGTAGTTGGATAAATAAGAGAAAGAGAAAGAAATAGGGTAAAGGGGGCACATAAGGGTGAGGGAATAGCCGCGAGGAGAAGTCTTCTGGTTAAAGTAATTACGCACCGCACCAGCTGCCGCGGACTTTAAATTATAGAAATTATAAAATACGCCAGGGAAAATGCGTCTTTATTTTTTTTTTTTTTTTTTTTTTTTATTTGGTTGTTTTTTTATTCATTTAGATTTTTTCTTTTACATTTCATTAAAAAAAAAAATGTTGATTTTTTTTTTACTCTTGCACAACTCCTTTAACTTAAAAAGTAATATCACGCTGAGGTTTAATTCATTTTTAAATATTACGGTAAAATTATTCACAACTTAATGAAATATATAAATAACTAAATTATTCAAAAATATATCAACTAGTACTTTAATTATAAATATAATATATAGTAATAAATTTTTATGTTTTAATATCATCCCCCATGAAAAAAATTTATAAAAAAATTATATTAAAAATAAATATATAAAAAATACATATATGAAAATATATAAGAAATATAATTATGAAAATATCAAAAATATATTTTCAAATTTAACCAATGACATAAGGAAAAAAATATCATAAAATGATATGTTTCTTTATATATTTATACATATATTTTTTTAATATTCTATGATATATTTTTAATATATTTAAAATATATACGAAAATCAGCTAAAAGTTAGTTATTAAAAATATATGTTTTATACATATTTTAGATATATTTATATATATATTTTTTATGGGGGATGAAAATGCAGAAAAAAAATTAATAAAAATTTCACGTCTTTTTTTGTCATTGAGGATAATTTTTATTTTATCAATAAATTTTATTGCGATCTCTATTTCTGTTCCAGCAATAGCTAGAGCAATAGCAATAGCAATAGCAATAATAATAAAAAAATAAAAGTAAAAGCAATGAAACTAATCTTAACAGTTAAGACTAGCGCCATTTACTATCACTACTACTTGAGTAGTAGCGCCATACAATTTAAAACTTTTAATCTCAAATGTTGTTTTTATTTATTTTTGGTAACCCCCACTCGGGTTTAAAAATTATCTCAACCCCCGCATCGAGTACAGTACGCCACGCTCGACGAGATACTTTATTATAGATCTCTGTCCTTATTCATCGCGGGATTTCACCTAAAACTTTCTCACTCGGACCACAACATTACGAATCGCGGTATAAAGTGAGAGACGCGACTTACATATATACCGCGATAGCAGCATAGCACACTACTGGGATATACCCAGATGAGAGTGTAGTGGAACAACTCGCGTACTGCGCCCGACAACGCAGATGAGAGGGAAAGGAAACTGTTCGACAGACAAAGACAACAATATAATTGTATCTACATTATAATATACAAATAATAACAGTCAGAACGGCAGACCGACGCCAGTTGTACAGTCAATGCCAACAGTTTTTTTACATTACTTCATATTATTGTATATACATATTCATTATTATTATTATTATTATTTAATTTATAAATTTATTATTTTATTTTTTAATTTTAATTATACAATTATTTTTTATTTTTATTTTATTTGCTTGCTGGATTTATTTATTTTTCATATCAGCACCGACTTTTTTATTTTTTTATTATTTTTTATTGTCGTGGTAAAAAAGAGGAAATAAAAAATTTTTTTAAATGTAATTATTTATTATTACTCAAGGGAATTATATATATGTATATATATATGTCTTTATACTACGAAAGTTTGAGTATATATTTTATTGTTAAAATCTTCGATAAAAATTTTTTGAAAATTATTCAGTTTTTTTAATTTTTCGTGATAATTACATAAATCATTTTATTTATTTCTATTGAACGTAAGTATGCTCATTATCTGATAATGCATAGAGTTAACCCGCTAACCGCAATCGTCATTTAAATTCGAAAAAAAAAAAAAATTGTCCTACATATTTATAATACCCAAATGTATGCTAATAAAATAAGAGCCGTGTTTTCAGAAATTTTTTAGAAATATAGGGTCAAAAATCGAAATTTTTTCGAAATATGGGTCAGAAATAGGGTTAGATTAAAATCTGAGATTTTAGATATTTTATGGTGAATTTCTAGTAAATTTACCAGATTATTTTTAGCAAAATTATAAGCTATTATAGAAACAAGAATTTAAAAAAATTTATACTTTTTTTCAAGATTTTTTTGATTTTTTTAAAAATAAATTTTAAATATAAATCATTAACTTCATCATAAAAAAAGTTATAGTGCTAAAAATTCCATTGCCGCCCAGTGAATCAGGCGGTGATATTGCTGGTTTATATATATATATATATATATATATATATATATATATATATATATATATATATATAAGTTGTTATAGAGTGTAAATATAGTTATTATTTAAAAGATAATTTTTTTTATTGAACGGATGAAAATACGCGGAATCGAAGTTTGTATGAAAGAAAAATAAGCAAGAGAGTAAAAGAGAAAGAGAAAGAAAATAAATATAATAATAAAGAAATATATGTTTCTTCTCGTTTGCATGACATCCGTTTAAATCCCCACTCCTCTCACTAACTCGTTTACTCATTCTACATTCAGATGAATTTTTCGTTATCTCATGTCACAGCCAGATGGTATATACATATAAATATATATCTATACATACGAATATACTAATTTTCCAACCCCTGTATATTATCTATACGTCATTACTTAAAATAATAAATTACCAGACACAAAATTTTTTATATTAGATAATAATAATAATGATAATTTTTTTTTTAATTAACCCTCCGTTATATCACAACTGCAAAATCTATATCATGAAAATAATGACAGAGCAGGTGTGCTAACTTGGCACATTTACTTCCGGTTGTAAATAAAAAAAATAATATTTTATAATACGTTCAGTGCGATTGTGAATTTAAATAAATACTAAAGCAATAATAATAATAATGATATTAAAATAATATAAGAAATTAATATATATGTTAAATAATATGATATATATAAATGAAACATGCAAACGATATACAACTTCTTGGAATGTAATGATTATACAAAGAAATAAAAGTAGAGCAAGAAAAAAAAAAAAACACCCTGTGTTTTACATAATTTGTTCTATAACATAATGTTCAAATTTTTTATAACAACGGAGTAGTAGTTTAAAATTTTAATCAATAATTTTTTACTAATAATATATTATTTTATATAAGTATATATATGTCGATAAAAAATATGAGAAAATTAAATCTTTTAGGATTTGAGAATTATTTTTTCATCAGGTAGAAAACAAGGGAATACATGTAAAATTTTATAATTTGAAATTTCAAGAGGCAAAATGGGACACCAGAAATTTTTTTAAAAAATTGCGCTAAACTGAGACAGATGTCATGGGGTAATTTGCGTCATTAAAAATTACAAAAAAAAAAAATTCTACTCGAATATTTGAATTGAAATTTTCAGAATTAATATGAAGAAAATTTTTGCAGAGATGAGATTGAGCCAAATTAGACATTTGTGTTCAACAAAATTTATTTTTAAAACTTCTATGGTGGGACTAATTTTTCCCTGGGAAAAAAATTTATTTTTTCGAGGGGGACTTCATTTTTCGGGGACAAAAAGAAAATTTGGTACAAACTATTTACAGAAATTTTTTACAGCCGTCCATTTTCTCCCAAATTTTGAATTTTTTTTCATGACTAGATCATTCTACCGAATATAAGCAGGGCAAAAGAAAGTTAGATGCGATAAAAACCATTCATGTGTTTAATTTTCTAAGGGAGCCCATTTTGCCCTAGATTTTTTTTGACTTGATCACGATCCAAAGTCCTTAGTTGGGGTTTAAATAAAATAAAAGAATAAATTATTTCTACTTTTATTTCAGGAGGCCCATTTTGCCCCTCTCCTACCCTTATTTCTTTCCCTGAGCAAAAATATGTCAATTTAATTTCAATTGAGAAAATAAATTTTTAGTTAAAAAATAAATTATCAAAATATTTTGTTCAGTGTAATAATAAAAAAATTTTTACAATGACGTTTATGAGTTTATAAATTTTTTTGTTAAAACAACATAAAATAAAAAAAAAAACATAATTAAATTATTTTGTATATTTTATGTTTATTTATAAAAAAAATATTATTTATTTTCATTAAACTCATAAACGTCATACCGGAATTTATTTATAATTATTTTCATTACATAAAACTAAAATATTTATTTAAATTTTATTCCTTAAGGCAATAAATTTATTTCAAAATAATAATAATTGTTTTTTTTAAGTAAAATTAATTTTTAATAATTTTCTTAGTTTTCTTTGGTCACAAAATATGACCGGCGCATTCACCTGTCTTATCTTTAGCTCACTTATCTCTTGTATCTCATAATAGTGGGCGCCGAGTGGTTGCCTTTTTTTTTTAATTTTACCCGCGGTACGTTCACAGGTACACAAGCGATAATAATTATAATCATAACAACGATATAATAAAAGAATTAAAATTTTTTAATCAATTTTTTTAAAAATATAAATATTAATTATTGTTGCACAAAAAAATAATAAATAAAATTTTAATTATATAAATATTAAATTATACGGGAATTAAATTGGCTAAATAAAAAAAAAAATATATATATATATATATTCTCAGAATCCAATTATATATAATTATTATTTTTAAGCCCGGTACGATGGGTTACAATTAAAAAATTTTTATTTATATTCCTGTTTCTTTTTTATTTTATTTCCCCCTCTCTTTACTTCTCTCTCTTTCTCTGTTGTTTTACTGTCCAATAAATTGCGTCTTTAATGAAAAATAAAAGACAACAAAAACACATGGACTAAAAAAATGATTAAAAAAAATTTATATAAAAATAATATATCGGTATGTATGTGAATTCCCTTGGATTATTTCGACATGCGACAGCACATTCAATGGCTGGAAAAAGTCATTCCATAAAAATTGTTTGTGTTAAAAAAAAACAAAAAAAAAAAAAATTAAAATAGTAATAAAAATAAAAAAAATCTAGAATAATAAAAGCGCGGATAAAAAACGCGAGATCGAATCCAGTAGATGAACGAATTTTTTATAAATGTTGACGTTTTTGAGTATCTCATATTGGAACCTCGAGTACTTAACACCCACTACACACACACACATGCACATGCACACATTCCAGTATTTAAATACAAACAATACATACAATATAAATAAATAAAAAAAAAAATATGACTTAATGTTAAATGAAAAAATAAATAATAATTATTGTGAACATACATATATATATTTTTTATAAGTAATAATGAAAAATAAAACATACATCATATATATTTTTATTTCATTGTCTTTGTTATATGTATTATTTACAATTTAATAGCAATTGTACAGGCTATTATGCTTATCTCCCACCACAATTTATTATTTAATCATGCAACAGTGATGTAAATGTTGGTTATGTATACAATATTATCTACTACGATCATACATTGAATTATTGAAACTCGATATGGAAGTGTATAAAAATATTTATCGTTATTACGTCAATAATTATTATACTATATACCTTATTCACTCTAGTCTAGACAATAACAATACATTTAAAAAATAATATATATATATATATATGTTCACATATATTATTACTATTATTATTGTTTGAAAATTAATTATTTATTTTAATTTATTGCTGAATAATTCCCGGCAATGTATAATTATTTATGAATACTAAACGTGTATATATTTGACTATAAATTAATGGAATATATTTAAATTAAAAAATATAAAAAATATATATATATAAATAAACAGAGATATAAATTATACAGGAGTTTAAAATATATATATTTATATATATACGACATGATTATTTACATTTGTCGAATCTTGGAAATTTTATCGTGCAATAAAAACATGGCACACACAAGACTTCCGACGTGGGCGGCCGGGAGTAGTGAATGAAGAAATAGGGGAGGCAAGAGACGATATACTCATGAGGAGGCAAAAGAGGAGGAAAGAAGGAGAAGAATAAGCGGAGAAAAGGAAAGAGGAAGAGAAGGAAAGGAGGGTTTATAAGGGACAGGAGGCGACGCGGTGTGCGGGAGGTTTAGAATAAATAAAGCGATAAAATATAATATTACAACGTATTGCGACTGGCTGGCGCGTTGCATTCCAGGGTGCATTGGCCTCGCAAATACTACTCAGTGGCTTGAGTACAACCAGCCGGCATGTCCGACAAAACTATGGCTATGCGTATTCTGTGTACACAAACGGGGTCCTAATGTGTAATTTATGTCCATCGAAAAGTTATCTCTGTATGCACCGACTCACCCACTACCATCCGACAATTACTTTTACTCTCTTATTATTGTCTTCTACCGACACCACCGACAGCCTAGGGGTCTAGTTTTTCTTAAATTAATAAATAAATAATTTTGGGCGACGCGAAAGAATAATAAATCCTACCCTAGAGAAAACGGTGTAAGTCCGCGCTATCCCGGTATTAATTTTGGAGAAGGTCATTATTGATGAGTGTGAATGTAGCGGACAATATTATTAATAAATAGAATAAATAATTAATAAAATAAAATTTTAAAAAAATGCACTCATTAATTTCAAAATTTTCTAAATGTGCATTTTTTTAAAATTTTATTTTATTAATTATTTATTCGATTTATTAATAAGTTAAAAATTGTCTGATGTCTGCTGAAATTCACACTCATCATCATTGACCAATTAATCATTGAAAAAATTTGAATTTTGAATATTGAAAATTTTACGCGGTAAAAAAAAACGGTGTAAGTCCACACTATCCTGGTGTTAAGGTTGTCGGTGTTAAATTTCACCCTCAAGACGGTGTAAAATAACACTAGTAGCGGTGTTAAGTCAAACTATTTAAAATCCAAAAAAAAAATTTACTGTTTCAAAGATTAATGATACGGCGAATCTACCAAATAATGGAGAAAAATAAAAAAATTTATCAATGATTAATTTATCATATTTAAATCAGTAATTATCTTATAGCAACCATCAGAGTTATAATAAAAATAATTCCAATATTTTTCCTAAATATTTAATTTGACAAGTGATCAAAAATTAATGCATTTTGTTCAGTTTAATAAAAGTGACGTTTTTTATTCTATGGGTAATAAAATCTCTTTATCTCAATTAACGATAATTTCGTAATTTTCACAAAATTTTTTTTTTTTTCTGATTTGTAGATCCTAAGACACATATTCACATCCTCATACACATCTGAGTTAATTTACTCCTTATGTAAGATAGAAGTAGAATTTTTGGCCAATGCTCCATTTTTTGAAATTAAATACTTAAATTAAATTAATAAAAAAGTACAAAATAAAATCTTCATTATAGTAGTGAGATAAAAGTATCTTTGAACACAATTTAAAAATTATGTCATCGCATCTCTTACAAGTTATTTTATTTAAATTATTCAAGTGTCCAAATTGGCCCTAAAGAGACTAAAAACGATACCTCTACCCTACACCATTTTAACACCGGAAATAACACCTCTAAGTAACATCACTGCACCTGTGTCCATTTTAATCCCGATTTTCTTACGGTGTAAGAAATTTCGTGATAGTGTGGAAATTATGATTTTTTTTTTTTTTTTTTTTTTTTTTTTTTTTCAAATTAGATTTGAGTATTAACTTATAGATAGATAGATATACATATGTATGAAATTGCATCAAAGTCTATAGACGACGATATCAAGAACATATGGGCAGTACATTGTATCCTTAGATATTGGTATCTATATATACATGTATGTGTACATATATGTATAGATGTATACAGAGTGAGAATACGATTTGAGCGTGCGCCACGTCGCGTGACTTCTATCCTCATCTTCTTTTCCCTTCATTCTCTTTACCTACTCATCCTTCTCACGTCAACGAAGACTTCCGCCACGCACACGCGACATCGATTAAAGTACTAGAAATGATATAGAAATAAAATTAAAAAAAAGGTACCAACTAAAATAAAAAAAAAAGACAAATAAAGTAAGGGGCACTAAGTTATATAGCTTTTGTATTTACTTCCGCCATACTACTCTGAATAATTAATTAAATAATCAATGAGTTAATGAGTTTGAATTAACGTACATTTTATCCCTCCGTTGAAACGGGTAAAGTTGGTATGCAGTAAGGGTTCGGAGGAAAGAAAGTAAATAAAAAATGACTACAAATGTAATTCAGATTGAGAAGAATAATTGCGAATCGCGATTAAAAGTGACAATGTTTGTCTACCGATTATCGAAAGGATTTTGAGGTACAAAGGGGAAGGGGGAGGATGTGGATCGAAAGAGTAGGGGGTATTTATTCGTTCGATACGATTCATATATATGTTTATTATGAATGCATATGAGCAGGTTAGATTGTACGTTAGTGCCTTGTAATAAAATATTGTAATGGTGGCCTACTTCTACGGGCACACTACACAGCGCGCATAGTCCGTCGCGGTATAATATCTCTCGCGGCATTCTTTACCTTCCACGTTATTTATTCTGCGACGTGGCACAATGGCGTCGTTGCCGGGTCGTATATGCAACAGAGAACAAAAATATAAGAGAATAAGAGAAAGATATATATATAAATATATAAATATATATATATATGAACGGTTGACGGGGTGTGTCGAATGGAAGCGAGGCCGACGAGTGGGGCCCGAGGGGACCCCAAGCGACGACGACCATCAGTAATTTTCTTCGCTCATTTTCTTTCACTCTCTATCTATCTCTCAGAAACTCTCCCTCTTTCTCATTTTCTTTCACCTCTAATTTATCCCCCGTATAATTTCTCCCGATCCTGATAAAGAAATTAATTTTTTATCTTTTACCCTTACACTTTATTATTAATTTAAATACTCATCATTATACTTGAGAATTTATTTATTAATTTTTTTTCTGTTTTTTCTTGTAATATATATATGTATATAAATATAATATGATTATACCCTCACTGAGCAATTCGTATTCATCAAGCATCTGCCTCTTGGATCGACCGGAGCATATCCATCTCAAGTCAATGTATATAAATAAAAGTTTATTTAAAGACGTTTGAACGAACGTTGGGGCCCGACTTAAGCGTAGGCATAAGTAGTATGTTATAAGCAAAGTAAAGTAAAGCTTGTATGTACAAGATATATATATATATATATTAAAACGCATGTAAAGAGTATAACACCAATGTTATTATATGTGACAGACATGTAAATATATATATATATATATATATATGTATTTTTTTTATTTATGGATATATATATATATATATATATATATATATATATAAACAAGTGGAAGAAATTGTAAATTTATTTGCGCGTGCGTCGATCAAATGCCGGTGTGCGTTGCCCGCCAACTGAGTCTTGCTGTGTGTTGGGTTTATAGTTTATGTTATAAATTATTATTATCGTATTTCATACCCAGGGGAATAAGATTTATTAAAAGCCTAAGCATTAATACCCAACCCAGACGATATTTTACACACGCATGCGCCGCGTGAAAGCGCGCCATTATAATTTTATTGTTCTTAACTCGAGTTTCTTTCTTCTTTTGTTTTGTCTCAAATAATTTTTTTTTTATTTTTTATTAACTATATTTATTTTAATTCACTCTTTATTTAGAGGTACTTTTTATTTTTTTTTTTTTATTAATAATAATATGTACGATTACTATGGTACGCATTATAAAATGCGGGACTTTTATATCCAGAATGTCCCGCATTTTAAAATGAAATATGCACCATAAAAATTTATCACTTTGGTTTCATTGGTAGTCATCAATATAATCATGAC
The DNA here is from genome assembly GCA_964016945.1 of Microplitis deprimator. Classification (NCBI taxonomy): domain Eukaryota; kingdom Metazoa; phylum Arthropoda; class Insecta; order Hymenoptera; family Braconidae; genus Microplitis; species Microplitis deprimator. The sequence continues at coordinate 11,298,899 of OZ024716.1, forward strand.
AATTACTATAAATTTATGAGAGGATCTATCAGTTAAATTTTTTATTTTAACAATAAAATATCCATTAAAATTATATATATATATTTTATTGCAAAAAAAAAAAATGGATTAGAAAAATCAATTTGACGTCGGTGTGGAAAATTAACCCAAGTTTCATGCGTCGATGGAAAAAATTTTCAGGGTGTAAAGAAAGGGAGTAAAAATTGACGAAAAATATTTATATGAAGAATAAGAAATAAGGGGGTGAGGGGGAGGGAAGATATGAAAAAAAAAGTACAATGAGGACACAGCGACTGGTGAGAACGAGATAGAGAAAGGGCAAAGAGTAAAGAGGGTGAAGAATATAAGGAACGTCGGGAAGGGGGGGGGGGTGAGCCACGTATGTACATTAAAATATTATTCTCAGATGAAATACCGGGTGAAGCTTGTCGGCATAGCGGCATATTTTTAGACCTTATATAAATACACGAATCATAATGAACGCAGCTGAACGCGGGCTTATGTTCATACCAGACCGGTATATATTAAAATAAATAAATAAAAAAATATATATAATATACTACACATGTGAATTAAGTAATCTTTGTGGTTTTAATCTTCAAAAAGTACATCAAAATACGCGAAAAAGAAAAAAAAATGTAATGAAGCTTACTTTGACACTATATAAGGCGAAACACGCGGTTATATATATTTATATGAATATATATGTATTGCGCAAATAACAAAAGTATTTAAAATAAGTTCGAGCGATAAAACAGCTGTGATTGCAAACAAATCTGAAAGTCAAGTGTGCAAAATCTTATCAGATATTTAAGATATATATAAATATATATGTATATATAAATATATATATTTTTACCGGAAATAAAATCTGTTATCTAACTCACTGCTATTAATATACTTAGATAATACGCCTATATAATTTATAAAACATCTGGTATAAATGCAAGTCATGTATTTTATAAACTACTATACTATATATTATTTTTATATAATTTTATTTTAATTTTTTTTTTTTTTATTTTAAACGTCAACAGAAAAATACTCTGTTAGTTTATTAATTATAATGCTAGACTTATACCAGCAAAAACAAAAAAAAAAAATATATATATATATATATATATATATATATATATATATATATATATATATATATGTGATAATAATAATAATGGAAAATAGTAATCGTTAAATTATGTCGTATTAAATCGTTTAAAGTAGATTTACAACTGCAAGCAAATCAATTTATAAATTGTTATGCTTACAAAACCATAGGATATTAATTAGTTATTTATGTATAACATTGCAATAAACTGTAGTCTACGTTATTTAATTTATTGTCGATAAAAAAAAAATATTTATTTAAATTTGGTACACAGAAAAAAGTATTTCTTGGCGCAAGACATTTCTCTCTCCTCAAGAATATTTTTATGTTCAATTCATGATGCAAAAAATTCTTGGGGTAAGTAAAAATTTTTCGCGCCAAGAAATCATTTTTTTGTGTGTAATTTAATTATTAATCATTTTTAAATACAATGTAAAAAATTTTCGGAGTGAATACGGATTCAATTCGGAGTGAATGCGTAAGGGATGACTGTGTATTTATTTAATCCCCTTGATGTAAAATTCACTCCAAAAGGAGTTTATTTTAAGATCAACCGAGTGATGGAGTGAATTCGGATTTTTATAAAATCCGTCATCCGAATTCACTCCTGATTTCAAAGTGTATTCATTTTGATTTAAAAAATTCGAAATTTTTCAATAATTTATTATTTTTATTTATCAAATAAAAAGTTATTAATAATAATAATTTAATAATTTTTGTAAAATAAATATATAGAATAAATGTATATAGTAACAGAGTGCCACTTATTTCGGAGTTACGTGGGTTAATAATTAAGATATCAATAAATAAATTTTGTTTCACGGTTACGAAGGACGGCAAAAATAAGAAGGGAAACCATCTACTAAGTTTTGATATTTATCGCATATATATTATGTATATAAATATATAGACAGTTCGAGTTGGGGTGTGTCAGATCATTTTACCGATGAATCCTCTGGCGTACTTGGGACCAAGAAGAAAAAAAGTATTAAGCTCTACTACATTCCATAGTAATTTTTTTTTATTACGCGTTTCGTAGTCAAAAAAACGGAAGTCACAGTAACTAAACAATTGCCGCGCAATTTTAAATGCTTCGTAATTACGTATTTGCTTTTGTTAAAGCAATTTAGTTACTGCATTTCAAAATTTTATTGAGTGTAAAAATTATTCTTGTATTGACATACGAGTTTTTTCTATAATACATATTAATTTTTTCTTTGAAACTATACAGGAAAAATAATTATATGAAGGAAAAAATATCGTCCCAATACAGGAAGAATTTCATAAGAGACAGAGAAAAATTTTATTTGTTTAAATGAAAAAAAAAAAAAAATTACCTTTAGTTTATTTTCATTTCAATGTAATAATTTATAAAAATAATTGATTTTAAAATTATTTATCATCATTACTTGCAGTAAAAAAAAATAACTAAAGAATTTTGATGAAACTGCAGTAATTAAATTCTTTAATAATAAAATCATGTGTTTTAAATATCTATCATATATATATATATATATATATATATATGGACATAAAGTTTCGGAAGTGTTGAAATTGTTGAATTATGTGCGTCGATTTCTACACCAAACCATCGTCAACCGATGTCCCGTGTTTATTTGTTAATTCATTCCCCCACGCACATACGTTTGACGCGGTTCGTTGGTCAATTTAATAATTGCCGGCTGATTCATTAACTGCAACGTGTGGCGGCATGCCGACTATACTCTATTTCTCTTTTCCTCTTCTATCTTTCTATATTCACTCTTCTAGTCGGTTGAATCACTCGTAACGCGCCACTATCATGATATACCACATGAATAATTGATAAATTTTACTCACTATTTAACTACAATTAATAATTATTATTTTTATCTCTTGTAAATACCTTATTTGTGTATCACTATGTTTTTTTTTTTTTTTTAAATTAGAAAGTATATAGCTTAGTTGATATATTTATATATTTGTAAATTATATTTTTTTTTATCGACAATATTTCTTTTTTTTAGTCAAATGGCTCCGCGTACTGTCAATCAGACTTGTATGTATATATGTATAAATATATTTTTAAAATATTTATGTATCAAAAGAGAAATGAGTGTCATTTTAAAAAAAAACTCGTCACCATGTCGATGGTGAATTGACGGATTCGACTGGATATCATTCTACCGCGACGAGCTAAAAAAATTAATAACCGAAACAAAGAGCAAAAAAATGGTGAAATAATTTGAAATAGTAATAAAAATGTATACTAAAAATATATGAGTTTATCAGCAGTACATGACAATTCGTTTAAAAATGTCAATAATTATTTTTCTTTGATTAAAATAAAAATTTATGGGAAAAGTTGGGATTTAAAAGTTAATGTTTTACGTTGAGACATAGAAAAATTAATATTTGTACCAAAGCATCAGTTGCAGTAGAAAAATTAAAGTATTCTTCTTAAATATTTAAATTGACAAGTGATCAAAAATTAATGCAATTTATTCAGTTTTTATTTAAATCCGAATCCACTCCTTTACTTAAATCCGTCACTCGGAGTTACAAAGTTTGAGAAAAAATCACTCTACATAATGAGTCAAAAAAGAGTTTGTTTTTCCAGCGAAGATTTCGGAGTGAACTGGATTTTATTTAAATCTAAATTCCCTCCGATTCGGGTTTTAATATTAACATAAACTTCTATTTGGAGTAAACCGAAGTTTTGATATTAAAATAAATTCCCCTTCGGAGTGAATTCCACTCTGAGGTGATCAAATAAATACACAGTCACCCGCTTCACATTTAATCCGCATTCCCATGTAAATAAAAATTTTTGAAAAAGTGTTGACTATTCCAAATTTCAAAATGTGACGAATTTTTTTTAAACGTTTTTGAAACTTCTGAAAATACACAGAAAAAGACAATTGACAATAGTCGGACCTAATTGAACATAGAAACAGGCTCTATTTAGAGCCTCCAAGTCCGAAATAGATCCGACTTTAGAAGGCTCTAAATGGGCTCTAAATTTCGACTCGGGTAAATACTACAAATTAATATTTTTCTGTGTAAAATACGTTCAGAAAAAATTAATTTCGAACGTTTTTTGTTTTAGCATATCTTGATAATATAAAGATATTTATTGATTTTTCTCTTGAATTTTCAAAAGTTTAAAAAAAGTTCGTCGTTGTGTCACGTTTTGAAGTTTAGAATTTTCAACACTTTTTCAATGGTTTTTTTTACACGGGTTCGATCCGCAAATTTTGTATAGAGTAGATAATAAAATTGTTTCTGTCTCGATTAACGATAATTTCGTAATTTTTGCGAAATATTATTATACCCACATCCTAATACACCGATTGAAGTTAATTTACTCCTTATGTGCACCGTTTTAACACCGGTTGAATAACACCGCTAACACCTTTACACCAGTGTAAGTTGATTTTAATACCGCTTTTTTTACAGCGTATCTATTAATTATTACCTAATTTTTTTTTGTTCAGTATAAAAAAAAAAGTGGTGATAATAAAATAAAATGTATGAGTTAGATAATTGGCTAATGCTTAAACTCGCGATGTAAAAATGAATACAGGATTTAATAATATATTTAACAGATTTGTGCCAATAAGCTACATCCTACCCCGAACAATTGTAGGATGCGTGTGCGTATATTTTATCGGCTTGTCAAGAGCATGTAAAACATCGGGCGTGTCACGTTACGCACCCGCACATGTCTTTCTATCCATAAACTACATATATATACACCAAGACATTGACAATGTAGATGAGCAGAATATAAAGTAGTAATAATAAGCCGCGGAGTAAATTTGACCCACTTAACGTTACTTAGAGCTTACACTGAATATGTTTTATTTTGCACAACACAATGCATCAAATATATATGTACCACGTTATCAACTTTTTCTTTGATTATTTTACTCTCGATATTTTAGAGACTCCTTGAATTCATTCAACTCGAAAGTTGAATAATTTTGAGATTATTTGAAAAAATAATTTTTTAAAATCTTACTTAATACAATTATCAATCTAGCAAACTTTTATTTAAATATTTTGTGTCATCAATTACTCATAATTAGAGTTATTGGTACAACTGTATTTGAAAATAAGTGATGTAGATATTTTTAGTATAATTTCAAATTATTATCTAACATTTGTAATAAAACAAAAACATAAGCCCAAATATTGTAAGTTTATTTTTTATAAATTAAATTATAATTAAAAAAAAATTTACTTGAACTATGAAAATTATTATGAAGAAAAAAATTTTAGTTAAAGAAAATTTATCTTCTGCAATTGAGTCTTGATTCAAGAAATTTTTTTTTAGAGAACATTAAATTTTTTATTTAAGTAGTAGTTTCTCGGATCAAAGAGTGTGACTGACTTGAGCCAAGAGTAATAAAAACTCAATTAAAGAAAACGAGTTTCTGGATTTCAGTAATTACCGAATGGATTTTAAAAGTTTTTTTATTTTACTATCGCATAATTTTATTTTATAATTAAAATTATTGTAAATATATAAAAATATATTATTTTTAAAAATCAAATTCGAAAGCCGTTAAAAAATCCTGCCATAATATAGACGCGTGGCTCAACTAGAAGAGGACTCGGCGCGAACCAAATCGGTCTGGGTTCGAATCCTAGTTCGGACTCTCAATTATTTTTCTCAATTTATTCATAAACCAAGAAAATTATTTTCTTAGGCCAATTTCTTTTACGTCTTGCTTCAAGAATAATATGTCCCGCTTCAAAATACTACAATATTTTATCAAAGAATAAATATTTTAAATTAAAAGTAAAATACTCTATTGAATAATTTTTTTATTTTTCATTCCAGAGTTCTGGTCATTGATTACAGAAAAATTGATTGAATCAAGAAATCAATTACTTGAACCAAGAATCGCATTTCAAAAAATTTCATGATTAAATTAATTTTTTTTTTCATGCAAATATTAAAGTACGGAAGAAGAATAAACACACAGTCAAAGTGCCATTTGTATCCACTCTCCATTTTTGAATTTTCAATACTTCATGTTAATTAATTATGATATCACGTTTATTACAAATTATTTTATTAAAATTTTCCATGTCCAAAACTGGCCCTAATGTCACCAAAAATGGCACCTCTACCCTATTCGTCGCCCAAAGCTCATCATAATTTTCCACAATGCAAATAAAATGTGTACATTTTTATTAAATACATTAAGCCGTAACCGCAGACTGCAACATTCACCAGATTTAGAGACTGGCACGAATGAAAGACCAAATATAACTATACATATATATGCATAGGTTACTTCTACGTGCGACGCGTATGATTATTTGGATTTCAATCTCTAATATATACATACACGAACACATATATTTGCTCTGGTGGCATGCGTAGGATAACTCCATGTAAACGGTATGTACTCACACAAGGGATTGATCCATGAACGATTAACCCCTTGTTGGATTCCGTCATAAATTCATTGGATATTAAATTCGTTAAGATAGAGATAAAAAATTAACAATTTAACGATTTCAATTAAAATATCATATTTATTATTGTCTACTGTATTTATCATTTCAAATGATGAGCTTATCTTATCATTCATTTAATGATTCTATTATTATAACAGCTCTTTTACACCTACACTAATTAAATTTATGTATTTTTATTTGGTGTCAGAGTTGGTCATATTAATTTTCAAATATAAAGAGTTAATTTTTTATACTCGTTTTTGTAGAAAATTAGTATAGCAAAAGATCTTATGACGTAACTTTAAAAAAAAATTATTTGTCTTAATTAATCGGGAAGGCTTTTACAAATACCATTAATTCAAATGTAAATATATGTGTATATATGTATATCGAGCATGGTTATGATGATATCGTACGTAATTTTTAATAGATCGCAATCAACTTTTTTACGTTTAAATGATTTACACTCAGAAAATTAAATAATAGGATTTACTATCTAGTTATGGTAAAAATTTCTACTATCAATCAGATAGTAGTAAATATTATCTAGATGATTGTATAAATCATCTAGATTGTAATATTCACCATATTTATGATAATTGTTATAATCCTGTATGTTAACTAGAATTAATTATTATAATTATTCTAAATAGTTATATTTATAATCCAGATGATAACAGTTACCAGCAGAAATTATAATTGTTACCATCCTGATAGTTACTATTAATATCCTGATGGTAACTGTTACCATCCTGATAGTAACTGTTACCATCCTGATAGTAAATATTATCATCCTGATAGTAACTGTTATCATCCTGATAGTAAATATTATCATCCTGATAGTAACTATTACCATCCTGATAGTTACTATTATTATCCTAATGGTAACTGTTACCATCCTGATAGTAAATATTACCATCCTGATAGTAATTACGAAATTTATTGCAGAAGTTATCATCCAATAATTATTAATCCTAATAAAAAAAAATTATAGCACTAACTATTTTTGCATTGAAAAACGTTCCAATCATTCTAGATGATTGTAATTAAAAATTTAGCATAATAAACACAATTACTTAATTTTCTGATTGTAGAGACAGAATTGCCATTTGACAGTGGGTTAAAAATCTGTAGAAAATTGAATTCTGATAGTTTTTTACATACTTCAATTGCGAAACATTGGACATCCGTGTAATTTTTCAATGTCACTGAACCCTATAATTTTACAAAGATCGAGATCAACACAAAAATTTTCTTGTTTATTATTTTAGTAAAATTCTCAAGACCTATAATTATTAAACTTATGTAATAAAAGTAATCATAAGAAGAATAAATTTTTCCACGATGCCAGATGTCATTTATGTAATTAAATATATAAGAAACGTAATTCTTAGAAAAGATGTAAATTATTTTGAATCAATTAAAATAATATCAATATACAATTGAAAGAAGTCTGTTCCTATGTTGAATGAATAAAAACTTTATTAAATTACGAAATAATATAATTGGATAAATGTTTTTATATATTAACAAATATAAAACTCAATTAATAGTATATTGATATAAGTGTTTTTTCTTTATATAATTTGAGTATTACTAAGCACATATAAAGATATATATTATTAATGTTATAAATTTAATGGAAGAAAAAATAAAATTTCATAATTTAAGTAAACGATAATAATAATCGCCATCGGTATAAAACAAAAAATACACACGTGTCAAGATCATACAATGTCATTATTATTATTCGTAGCAGTAAAATCTAATATATATATATATATATATATATTTTGAAATAGATATTTAATTTAATTGTAGTTAAGATTAAAATTTTGTTTTTGTTAATTGACTCACATTTTTTTTCTAATATAGATAATTTTTTTTTTCACAGTTCAAATCTTAAGGTGAGACAGGAAAAAAAAAATGATAATAAATAAAGAGTATGAAGAATCGATTGTAAAAAATTGAAATAAAATAATAACAATTAAAAGTTAACTATATGTAAAATCACAAGGGACTGAATCGTCGCAGTGTCATGCCGCAATGAACGCACATCAAGTAACAACTGGCAGATGCTCTTGCTTTCATGCGATTTTAATTACTATCGTTATCGCATTTGCAACTTTAACCTACTTAATAAGTCACAATCTTGTTGCAGCTGCAGACATACTGTCTGTCCAATAGATTTTATGATTTTAAATTTATATTGTATTATCCATAAGTAATTTATCATCATTATGTTATGTTACATTCTATATATTTGGATATAATTTTTCGGTATCTTTGTGGGTAGAAAATTTATTTAAAAACTACTATGCAGATAAGAGTAAGGAATTATGAAGAAAATCGACGCTAATAGGGAAGTTTTTCATAAACATTTAATATTTTTCTATTAAGGATATGCGAATAGTGTTCGAATCAAATCAAATGTTATGGTTCGATTTGAAATTCATATCGAATAATTTGAATTTTCTAATTCAAGTTATTTGTCAGTTTTTGAATTATACGCAAATTTCTATATTAGTCGATTTTGGTTCGAATATTCGGTTTAAATTTCGAATATTCCAATATTTCTAATATTCAAATTGTTCGATTTGAATTTCGAATTGAATATTACTGTCCGATTTAATAAAAACAATTTTTGAATTTTTCACATACTCCTAATTCTCATATATATGTGGGAAAATTCTTATATGTATATGAGAAAAATTCCTATATATATAAGAAATATTTCCATAATAGAAAAGGTCAACTTTGAATTCGATTCTATTAGAGTTTCAAAAATTTGAAAGAGTCCAAACATTATAGAAACTTTTTCGATAAGTATGGGAATATTTCCTATAATGCAGAAGAACACTTATTACACATCCATACGAATAGTTTCTCTAGGTTATGAGACTGATTCCTATAGTTCATTGGAACCGTTCCATCAATCTTCTTGAATGTGCATATTAATTTTAATGAATCACCATATGAATATTTATTTAAAAAATTTTTATAAACTTATTTAACCTATAAGAGCTCGACTCAACGAAAAAAGCCGAATACCTACGAAAAAACTCGAATTAGAGATTTTTCATAAAATTACCATGTTCTGTAATACAAAATTACAGAATTTGAATTAAGTTCAAGTTGACGATTTTCCAATTGCACGTAATTTTTTTTTTTTTTTGTAAATAATGAAATAAAGTAAGAAATTTTTTCGATAAATCATAAATATTAATATTTGACAGTAAAAATACTTATTTTTTAATATTCAATTTTATTTTTCATAAGTATAATTTTTAGGAATTTTGAAATTTTTCAACATTATCTGAAACTGCAAGGTAATTTAGACAATGAAATTATTTGTGTATATATAGAGTATTACATAATGTATTTTATAATTATGAAATAACTTGAGTCTGTATTTTAATGAGTTAGTTTAATACCGTAGAAGATATGTATTTAATATTTAACTACAGGTGCAGCAGCATTGAATCATTTTTAAGAAGTCGTATGGCTCATGGTTATATGTGATGCATTATATACCGAGTGTTCTAGGACATAATTTACGAAGCTACCCCCCTTAGCTCTTAGTGATACTGGTGATGCCCGTAGCCGAGCGCGCCTCGTCCCCGCCAATGCTGGATTATTAATGAACGCCGGATAATTAAGTCGTTAATATTTAAGGACACCACCGCGACGGACTAAGCGTCATCCGTACCAGCGACAAAGCTATGTGCGCTACCACCATATATTTTTTTTATCATTATAAGAGAAAGACCAATATACAAATATAATAATAATAATAATAATAATAATAATAATAATAATAATAATAACAATAATAGTAATAATAACAAAAAAAATATACATTTTTATTGTCTTTAAAAATTTTTTTTTCCCGTTCCAACATATTCGGTTGATAAAAAGATTTTATTTTTTTTGTTTTTGGTGATGACATAAGCCCGAATAAACAATCCAATTCTACGTTCAGCAGACGAGGGAAATTGTTTCGTTACTTTTGTTTTGTCTTTTATGGAAATTAGGAAGAAAAAATATTGCCTCGAGGGAGTAAAGAAATGTATAGATAGATGTATGCAAGAGGGAATATTGTTATTATATATATATATATTTTTTTTTTGGTTGTGTATATAAACAGGCTAAAGTATCGGGCGCTTACTATACGATCGGTAGGTTGATCGTGGGTATTATTTATTACGAATCAGCATGTTGTGATTTATGAGTTAGTAGTAGCGAATATAAGATAGAAACTGAGCATATATATATAAATATATATATGATAGATTTATAAATAAATAAATATTAATGTATATGCATTTATAAATGTATATATGTAGAAGAAAGGAAGTGGGGGGGAGGCAAAACGAGTAGGGTGGGCACAACGGGGTAAATAAAATTGAGTATTATTTTGAATTTTTTTTATTAAAATTTTTTCAAAAATTGCGGGTCATTCAAAAAATATTAATGACTTATTTTATGATAAAAACTATTAAAAATCGTTTTTTTTTCTTTGCATCCAATAATTTATGTACCTGAAAATTGGAACCTTTGTCGAGGAACGAAAATAAAAAACAAAATGAAAAGTGAAAAATCAACTGGATCTAGATTTCTGAAATTTTTCACATAGACGTTGGTATATGTCATCTGAAAATTGCAGCCACCCCCAATTACTCCTTAAGCTGTCAAGTTACATAAATTTTTTAATTTTCGTTGCGCGAAAAACGTTCCGGTTTACAGGTACATAATAATTTTGTAAAATGTAATTTTTCTTTATGTAAATTATTTTTTAAAAAATTTATTTAATATCAAAAATTTTTTTTTTACCTTTTCTAAGGGATACCCCATTTTGCCCGCAAAAATGAAATTTGTTTATTTACTGTAACTGAAATTTTTTTTTTATTTACTTTCAATATCAGTTTGAAAAAAATATTCGTATTTGAGTCCTCAAAAATTTTGTATTGTCTTAAGTACCCCACCCCTATTGATAAAGAAATAAATCGCAATGTATATGCATATATATATATATATATATATATATATATATATATATGTATATATATTACAACAATGGTATGTATCGTATGATTATTTTTATGAATATAATAAATATAATTTGCATATGCATATGTAAATATTCCGGGGCAATTAAACAAAAAATAATCATTAATATAAAAATATGACGCAAGTGAATCAAGTGAAAAAAATATAATGGATATTTACTTTGAATAAATTTACTTTGCAAATAATAAATTAAATGAATAATTTTATTAAAAATATTTTATGTAATAATTTAATACTTGCTCTCTAAAAATGAATTAGTGAAATTCTTGCGAACCAGTGGATAGTCACTATTTCTACAGCTATAAGTATACCACTAATTCAACCAGTGGTATACTTATAGCTGGTTCCCAGTAAATATTCACTAATTTTAAAAAATTTCACTGATTCATTTTTAGAGAGTAAGTGAATAATTTAAAAAACAATTTAAGTATTTAAATAAATTAATATTTTGAAATTTTTTAGTCACGCCAAGTTTTTATTAAACAGCTGTTTTTAAACGTCACCCCACACGATGCTAAAAAAATTTATATTTATATATATACGTACGGCTGTGTCAAACATTTGACATTTACACACGTGTAGCGAGCGGGTGGGGGGCGTCGGCGTCAACATCACAGCCGTTTGTAGCATGCTAAGCAAATGAGTAGGTATATCTCTGCATTTTTCAAGGGACAGGCGTTTTTCGAGTGGACCACTCCACTTATTCTTTAAAGAAATAAAAAGAGCGCGAAGAAATGCTTAAGAGTGCCGAGGTGCAATAAAGAAAAATATAAAGAATGAAAAGTTAAAAAAAAAAAAAAAAGAGACAAAGCTCGAGATGCTCGAGGCCGGTAAGACTTTTTACATTTAAAACTCCATCTATCCATCGTCAAAACCTTTAATAATTGTTATTATTTTATTGAATTTTTTATTTTATATCAAAACTCTTGGGTCAACTTCTTAACTTTTAATCTGCTTGATATCATGTATATATTAAATAAAATATTATACGCTGATAATTATGTGCTGCTAATTACTAAATAAATTTACATAGCAGCGTAATTTAAATATTCTAATAAATTACATTTAAAAAAAAAATTACATGCAATAGGAAAATTGTCAACTTGAATTAAAAAATTCAAATTCTATAATTTTGTACTACACTGCATGATAATTTTATGAAAAATCTCTGATTCGAGTTTCTTCGTGGATATTCGGCTCTTTTCGTTGAGCCGAGCTCTTATAGGTTAGAATGAAGCACTCAACTGACGTATTACGTATTAATGCGTAAGCGAGCATCTCTATACTCTCTTAAAAAAAAAAAAATACCGTTTTTAGTTTAATTTTCGAAATATTTTACTACACATTCTAATTAATTATTAATTTTACTGTGCAGTTAATGAAAATTTCTAATACAAAATTTAAAATTTTGGTTTGCTAAAATTACTATGCACATTACTGATTAAAAATTTCAATAGAAACCGATTGATTTCGATAGAGAGTCTATAGGATTCAATTGAAATCGGAACGCGTATGAAGTTCTAATCAGGAAAAGTAAATTCAGTTAAATGCATATAAAAAATTTCCAAACTATCTGTTCAGATGAAATAATATCTGATCAGATACTGAATTTAGACATGACTATATCTGCTAAATTACTTTCTTGATATTTGTTCAGATTTGAAAAAATATGATCATATATCTCGGCAAATTTTGATCATATGGCCATATCTGAAAATATATGATATATGAACGTATATGAAAAGATTTTGACAATTATTAAGAAAAAAGTCATGTTTAAATTTAATGTCAGACTAGACTAGAATTTATCATATTTCGTTAGATCTCTAATTTTTTTTTCTAGGAAGTAATTTTTGAAAAAATTTTTCAATGTGAAAAATACGACAACATTGTCTGAGTATAATATGTAATTTTTATTGAATAAAAATTCATTTATAAATTATGTAATGCATTTCCCCTTTGATTTATTCAGAATTATTAAGTACGCGAGTATATAAAAGTCGAAAAACTTTTATATTATACATGATAAAGAAATGTCTTGGCAATGTCGCTTTGTTTTATCGATTGTTGTTAGAAGTTAATATAATATGTATGAATATAAAAAAAAAAAAAGAAAAAAAAAATTGTAATATCAAACTATACATGGTCTTATATTATTCTTATAGAGTTTTATATGTGCAGTGTATCACAACGTCATTTATATACACAGAATAACTTAACGGAGTCCCTTAGAAAGATCTTCTGCTTCTGAATGGCCTATTGCGACATTCGTTTGAGACTCGAGTGTTAAATAATAAAGACCGAGTTCTTTACTACTATGACGTAAGTTAAATCGTGTATTTATGTATTCTAATGTACATGTATGTAGTCTATAAAAAAATGATACTCTATTAATTAAAAGTTTTAAAATAATTCATTTTTCCTTTCATTTTTACTTGCTGTACGTGTACTCAAGTGAAAAAGCATTATATTGACTTTATACTGCAATCGTTTAGATTACGAATTATAAAGTCAATATAATAATTTTATTATGACAATATTACATAAATTTTTAATTATTATTTTAACTCAATGTATATATATTTTTTAAATCTTAATGCTAATATTTTTTTAATTGTTTAGAAAGTCATTATTGACAAAGCAATCATACGACAAATTTGAATTTTGAATACTGAAGATTTTACACTGTAAGAAAAAACGGTGTAAGTCTACACTATGCTGGTGTCAAAGTAATCGGTGTTAAATTTCACCCCGAAAAGGGTGTAAAATAATTGCATAGCGGTATTAAAATTTTCCCGGTGTTAAAAAAAGAAGTAGTTTTGTTTTTCAAGTATCAGAAGTCGAATTGTATTTCAAATACAAAAAATATTTTTATTGTTTCAAAAATTAGTGATACGACGGATTTACCAAATAATGGAAAAATCCAAAGAATATTTTTCTACAGTTAAATGTTAATATCATTTTAGAAAAATTGGGAAACAGATTTTTATGATTAGTCACTTTGCAAACTAAATCAGCGAGAAAAATAAAAAAAATCTGAAAAACGGTTGACTGCGAAAAAACCCCAAAACTTCCCGCTGTTTTCGAACTGAGTCTAGATTATCTGCAGAATTTCTATAGACGGCGACCCTGATCAAAATTAAGGCATTCGATGGATGCTTGAAGGCATCGGGATATCAGATAAGTCTTCTGAAAGAACACTAGCACATAGAAGTGTAGGAAAAAAATTTTTTCTTCAAGTACCGAGCCCTTGGTCTAGATTTTCTATGGAATTTCTATACGACTTCTCCATAACCAAAACTGAGGTATCCGTTGGATGCTTGAAGGCCTCGGGAGTATCAGACAAGTCTTCTGGAAGAATGCTAGCACACAAAAGTGAAGAGAAAAAATTTTTTTTCCAAGCTCTGAGCTCTGAGTCTAGATTTTCTAGAAATTATCTAAATTTTCTAGAAATTAAAAAAAAATATCAAGTTAAAATTATTATTTTGACTTAATGATCAAATCAATTGTATCATAAATGACCGGACGTAATATTTTTCATTTGCTGGGCGGGAAATGTAAAAATATAAAATACCAAGAGTAGAAAACGTTAACATTTTGAATTATAAATCCAAAAGTTGAATGGACAAAAGACATGATAAATTGACGTATAAAAAAGGGGTCTTGGGCTTTTTGAGAATTTTAGCAATCACCGCAGGTGGATGGTTCAGTGTCCGCGTCTGGTCGCGAGTGAGACAAATATAAAAGATAGAGTAGTATAGTCGAGTTGAAGATCTTTTCGTCGGATGCTTTTCACGATGCCGAGGGTTTCCTCGGTGGCTAGAGGCCCAATGTTTAAGAGTATAAAATAAGTATATAGTACAGTAGTGTAGTGAGAGTTAAGAGTTTTGTACAAGAAGAAAAAAAAAATATAAAATAAAGAAGGAATATGACGGCGGTGACGTCAACTTGAATATTTAAAGGGTACGAGACTTCAAAAGAACACGTGTTACAGTACTAGGACGCCGTTTAAATAATGCAAAGTCAACTTACTCCCCATACTCTTTTTTACTCTTCTCTACTCTGGCAATGCCCCTTATTTCCCTCGACCCATCATTTTTGTCTCTTGCATTACATTCTCTTTCTCTCTTCATTATTTCTTCGTTCCCACTATCTATATCTCTTCTTCATTCCCACTTTCTTTGCTTTTTATAATTTTTCGTCTAGCTTCGGGCACTAATGCTAATATTTTGACAATCGATCCTACATGTCTTGTTAATCATCAAATAACTTTTTTAATTATTTATTTTTTATTTATTCAGAGATTAAACCCGATTACTTATTTATTTAAGTATAATAATAGTCAGTTTTAAACGAAAGTTACTTTGATCTGTCAGCGTTAAAAATTTTCTGCTCCAAAACAATTTTTTTCAAATTCATGAATCCAAATTTTCAAAAAAGAAAATCACTATTTATTTTTCAAAGGAGGTCCGAATTTTGCTGACAAGATTTAACAATACTTTTACTCTAAATTCAAATTTTTGGAAAAATGGGAATTCAAAAAAAAAGTTTTGTTCAAAAATATTTAACTAGCATTTGACAAAATGGGGTAAAATGAACACCCTGAGCAATTTCAAATTTTTTCTAATTAACAAAAGTGGCAAAGAATTTTCTTACTAAAAATTTTCATCGCGTTGTCAAGATGACCAATTAACCCCACCCCAAAATATAGTAAATAAAATTTTTTTTATAATAGTGTTTTATTTTACTCCGCAATTTTCCCCTATTTATCTATAACTTCATCTTTCAAAAATCACGAAGCTTAGCGTTGAAAATTTCCTTTTTTTTTTATCTAAATATCATATACTTTTGTTGATAATAAATGACTTGTTTAATCGAATAAAAATAATAATACACTGCGGAGTTATATAGTGAAAGTTTTTTAAGCAAATGTATGTAGATGAAAATATTAGATATAGAAGAATATATTTTAAGATTAAAAAAAAATTATAATTGCTTTTCATTCAATAATATATGCAATTGAAGCTTAAAAAAAATTGTAAAAAAGATATTATTAGTCACGATAGAGAGAAAATATGCAAAATATAGTAACGAGGTAGTAAAAAGTAATTACTATTAATACCACAATCTTTAACGTCGAACTAGATATCGAATAGTAATTTGTTTTTAATACCTTGTAAAAATTTTTTTATTCACTGAATAATTGTAAAATAAATATGAATTTGTACATAAGATTATGGCGAATGAAATATAATTTTTTTTTATATAAATTATAGATTTATAAGTAATGTGCACTATAAAAAAAATTTGCGAAGTGAACGCGGATTAAATCCGGAGTGATGGCTACTTATTTAATCCCCTCGGAGTGAAATTTACTCCGAGAAGTTTATTTTAATATCAAAACTTCGAATCAGAGTGAATGCGGATTTAAATAAAATCCAGACTACTCCAAAATCACTCCACTGAGAAGACAACCTCTCTATTTACTCCCTATGCTAAGTGATTTTTTGCAAAAACTCCGAGACTCCGAGTGAATTTGGATTTAAATAAAATCCGTAATCACTCAAAATTAACTCCCGATTTTTTTCAGTGCATATATATATACCGCGATAAATTTGGTTGGATGTATTAAGTAAAGTATAAAATGAATTCTACACAGACTGAAACACATCCTATTTGACTACATGAAAGCGGAAACACGTTCGAAGGCTCGTTTTTGCCCGGAACAAGTTTTAATGCAATTACCAAGGACTCCTGGCGCCTATCCACCATCTCTTGCGTTTTAATTCTCTCTTTTACTCATCTACAAAGCCCCGTTGGCGTTTACACCTCAACCTCAGTCGACTTCTACCCCCTTGTATCCGTCATCGTCGCTTGTAAAACAAAAACTGCTTTGCCTTGCACTCTATCTTTGTATCTGTCTTTCTTTTTTTTTTTTTTTTTTTTTTTTTTCACAACTACTTTATATATCTTTTCCTAATTTTATCTCGTGCTCCTCTTTCCCTTCCTTATTCTTATCTATCCCTACTTTATTACCAATATTATTATTATTATTATTATTATTATTATTATTATTATTATTATTATTATTATTATTATTATTATTATTATTATTATTATTATTATTATTATTATTATTATTATTATTATTATTATTATTATTATTATTATTATTATTATTATTATTATTATTATTATTATTATTAAAATATTTTTATTTTATTTTTTAATATATATTTTATACCTTGTACGTTTTCTCCACTAATTCCAACCCCTATAAAATTCCTTCTACCCTCCTGTCGTTTCGCATTATTTCTATTTTATCACCAGCAATCTTGGATAATGCAATCACGTGTCTCATTTTACTTTTAATATGTTTTTTATTATTTTTTTTTAATATTACTAAAATTTATTGCATAAATTTAATGAAATTTTTTTTTTGTTTATTGTAATTAAAAGTTTTTTAAACATAATAATTTTAATTAAAAAAAAAATTTAGTATATTTTATCCGACAAATTTATATATATATTTATGTATGCACAAATATATAAATATATAAATTTATTATTATTTAAATTATTGTTGTGAAAAAGAGTCGAGTAAGAGGGAATATAACGTAGTCGCGGCGTATCGATCCCAAAATTAATTTGTAGTCCAGACAATGGGCCGCCATCTACTGTCTCCGTAGATACGCCGCTGGACGTAATGTTACATTATTTTATTCTTGTAAAGTTATATTTATATTTTTTAAATTAATACTTTAGTTTTCATTTTTTTATTTTACTACTTTTTATTTTCATATCAATTTTTTTTTCACGGAAAAAATTACGATTCAAATTTACAATAATTGCAGTAAAAATAAGAAATATGAAATTGATATAAAAAAAATTACTATTTGTATTTAAACTTTAAATTACTAGTGAAAGAAAAAAAAATCGGTCTGTTATTATTGATAATTTAAATGTAACGTCATCTAATAAAAGTCATTTATTCGATCGTGATGATTACAATCATATATTTAATTACAGTCAGTATAGTAAAGTAATTATCCAATTTAAAAATTAAATAAAAATATTTAGAAGTCATTAAGTAAAGAAAAAAAAAATAAGGACTCTATGGAAAAATTCTCAATAATTTGAATTTTTTTCACAAAAAAAAATTGTAATGTCGCACGAAATAGACTACCCTAAAAATTTCAAACTCTAATTGTTTTTACTTTACTCCAGTCCCTAAGGACAATGAGCATCGCTAATTAAAAAAAAAAAAGTTTTAGAATTCTTAAGATTAAATTCAATTTTTTTCCTCACGATAAAAATAATCTGACATGGAATATCGTCATAAAGAATTACTTGTAAAAAATTAACTTTCCCGATTACTTATTTATTATTTAGCTCTATCTCATCGATATATATTTTTTTTTAAACGCGACATAAAATTTATTTAAATTATTTACACAAAAAATTTTACCCCCCAACATCTTCGTTGCCCACTAGTACAATTTTTACAAAAAAATTTCTGGGGTCTATTAACCCCTTCCCCTATTTTAATTAAAATGACTAAAAAAGATTAAATAAAAATTAAATTAATGGAGTAAAGTAAAATTCCTTCTAATTAACGACAAAAATTTTAGAAAAATGTCACTTATGGCTACAAGAATTTTTTTTTGCTGCCTAGTAATTTTTTTCTGGAGAAAAAGTCAATAGACTATAAGAGAATTTTTTTTTAAATTTGATTTGAAATTTTTCCCGCGAATTCTTCAGTCAAAAATTTAAAACCACCCCTATATTTATTTCTTAACATTAATATACTTTATGACATGTTATACCTTAAGAATAACGTACTCTTGTTTTTAAATAGACGAATAAGTAAAAAGTTAAATATTTCGCGTATGTCGGTGCCAGGTACCAGGTTGCGTTTTAACAAACTTCTAATTCAGGAAATATCAAGATAATTTAACCTGCAAGAATCCTTCATCGAGTGTCGGAATATTAATAACAACTTTTTATTTTAAAAAATTCTATTTAAATATATTGTAAATAATTTTATAAATTTTACCCCCGACATTTATTATCATTTTTTTTTTGACACGTAAAATACCAGAGGCATTTTAAGCTTTTTTCTCGATTAAAAAAATTATCATGGCAATTTGTACCTTCATTATAATCTACAGAGAATTTATAATAAAATTTCGTAGCGACGTGATTTCGAATGGTAAAAAAAAAAAAAAAAATCATCACTATCGTGCAGTCCACCGAGTTGGAGATTTTATTGGCGGGGAGTAAAGGCGAATGAATAGTGAAGAGAGAAGGAAAGCGAGTGAGTGTATAGTATATATTTATAGCAGTAGTATATGTTGAAAGGGGAGAGATATATATAAAATAAATGATAGAATGAATGAGCCAGAGAAAGACAGAGTGACATCAGGTAGTAGAGAGAAGGCCCAGGGGGGATCATAATCGAATATTCTCGAATTTAATTTCTATCGATGCACCCGGGGTATAGGTTCGACTTTCATATCATCCG